>CM075971.1:3184554-3479554 GCA_038048745.1 Coluber constrictor foxii
AGTCTTAAAGTAGCCAAGGTTGGAGACCCCTGATCTAAAACAGAGGGTATTCTGGGAGTTGAAGTCCACAAGTCTTAAAGTAGCCAAGGTTGGAGACCCCTGATCTAAAACAGAGGGTATTCTGGGAGTTGAAGTCCACAAGTCTTAAAGTAGCCAAGGTTGGAGACCCCGATCTAAAACAGAGGGTATTCTGGGAACTGAAGTCCACAAGTCTTAAAGTTGCCAAGGTTGGAGACCCCTGATCTAAAACAGAGAGTATTCTGGGAGTTGAAGTCCACAGGTCTTAAAGTCACCAAGTTTTGAGTTCAATTCTGGGACTTGGAAGCCCACAAGCCTTTAAAAAGTCACCAAGTTTGGAGATCCCGGATCCCGGAAGCAAAACCAACTTCAAATCACCTCCCCACCGGGGGACACGCTAGAATTCCCAACCTGGTTGAAATGGCGACATCAACTCTCCACTTGAAGTCTTCAATTCTGGGAAGCCGGTTTCCCTGTTTCTGAAGAGCGGCTTCGAGGAGGGGGCGTCTGTAAGAAAGAAGAGGGGGCAATATTGCCTAGAAGGTAGAGCAAGGACTCTTAAACAGGTTGGAAAAACGGGCTGTTTCTCCAGGTAAAAGGAAAGGACATTTTGTTTACGGAGTGTAGGGTTATGTTTGCACAAAGCTAGCTTAATTGCAGGTTTTTCCCCTATTGTTTCCTTGAGAGATTTTATTGCAGAAAACAAGGCAAGCCTAAAGAGAACATGATGGGAAAACTGACTTACCTATTCCCAAAGACCACTGTTGCAAAATCGGCAATGAACTCCTCCGGTATCCTGAAAAAGAAGGATTGATTAAAACCCAATAAGTTATTTCCTTCTTGAATTACCAGACATTTATCTTTGAAAGGTGAAAAGAGGGAGGGAGGGAGGGAGGGAGGGAGGAAAGAAGGAAGGAGAAAGGAAGGAATGGTGGGAGGGAGGGGAAAGGAAGGGAAGGAGGGAAGGAAGGAAGAGAAGGAGAACAAAGGAAGGGAGGGAGGATGGAGGAAGAAAGGAAGGAATGGAGGAGAAATAAGGTAGGGAGAGGACGAAAGAATGGAATGAGAAAAGGAAGGAAAGAGAGAAGAGATGGAGGAGAAGGAAAGGAGGGAGGAGAAAGGACGAAGAGAGGGAGAAGAATGGGAGGGAGGGAGGGAGGAAGGAAGAAAGGAAGGAAGGAATGGAGGAGAAATAAGGCAGGGAGAGGAAGAAAGAAGGGAATGAGGAAAAGGAAGGAAAGAAAGAAGATATGGAGAAGGAAGGAAAGGAGGGAGAAAAAGGAAGGAAGAAAGAAAGGAAGGAATGGAGGAGAAATAAGGCAGGGAGAGGATGAAAGAATGGAATGAGAAAAGGAAGGAAAGAGAAGAGATGGAGGAGAAGGAAGAAAGGAAAGGAGGGAGGAGAAAGAAGGGAAGGAGGGAGGATTCTGAAGTTGTTTTTAACCATCTGCCCTGGAAGATTTAATAAAGACCCCCACAATTTACAAATATCATCCTCAGGATGGGCCAAATCCCTTGCACCATCTAATTTTTTATGGTTAGGTTAGTCATAGAAAAAAGAAACGGGTTTTTTTTCCAGCTGAGTGAAAACCACACACATCTATTTGACATGAGAGAAAAGAAGGAAGGGAACACAGAAACAAAAGAAGTTTTTTTTTAAAAAAAGAGAGAGATAGATAGATAGATAGATGATAGATAGATAGATAGATAGATAGATAGATAGATAGATAGATAGATAGATGATAGATAGATAGATAGATAGATAGATAGATAGATAGATGATAGATAGATAGATAATCTGAAAAAGCAGTTAAGAGCAGGAAGGAGAGCCAGCATAGCTGGCTGGGGAATTCTGGTAGCTGAAGTCCCCATAACCTTAATGGATGCTTGGCAGATTCTCATCTGAAGCCCCTTACATCAGTTCTCTGCCAACAGATGAGAAGGAGGCATACCTGAGCAGTTTCAAATCTTCTTTAAACACCTGTCAAAGGAAAAGAGGGAGAAGACATTAGACAGCGAGTATTTTGTAGCTCATGATTCAACCGTGGGGTCTCTGGGCTCTCTGAGTTTGGTTGTAAACATTTCATCACCAAGCAAGGGAACATCATCAGTGCTAGAAGGGAGTGGGAGAGGAGGAGGAGGAGAGCTGTGGGGTCCCAAAGTCTCTGACTGGTTGTTTTCTTCCAGACGTTTCATCACCATACAAGGGAACATCATCAGAGCTCATTCATCATCAGAATTTCCTTGGTGTTTCACCAAGTAAGGCATTATCAAATTGGTTGAAATCTCCGCGTCCCCCCACCCGCTCTCCTCTTTCGCATCGGCGCAATTCAAATTTAAACCACGAAGACTCACTTCTTGCTTGAGAGACGATGGAGGGAGCCTCAAAGCTTCACGGAGCAGGGTGTACATGCCAGATAGGAGGATCGCCAGCTGTTCCTCTGACAGATTGGCACTCTCGGCTATCATCTTCACCGAGGCTTGGCACGCCTTCCCTTCCAAGGCGCTGACGGTGGCTATCGAAATTTTTAAAAAACCCAAATAAAGACTCCAACAATTCCCATCAGGCTGCCCCCGGAGTAGCATCGTGGACCCGATTATGCCTCCATAGATGTATATACTCAAAGGTACGAAGTTTAAAAGCTGGTCTGACACTCCCCCCCCCTCCAAACATCAGCCTTGGGGAAAAAAAATCTTATTTGCAGATTGTCTCCATTCTCCAAAAATCCACAGAAGCATTTACAAAAAAACAAACAAACAAACAAAAAAAAAAAGAAGCTTTCTGGACAGTGTCTGCAGATCCCCAAATTATGCTTGCTCCTGGGGAGGAAAGCCATGGCAAATCTACACAGCATACTAAAAAGCAGAGGCATCACCCTGCCAACAAAAGTGCGTATAGTCAAGGCGATGGTTTTCCCAGTTGCAATGGAGGGCTGTGAAAGTTGGACCATAAGGAAGGCTCAAAGAATGGAGGCCTTTGAACTCTGGTGCTGGAGAAGACTCCTGTGAGTGAGTCCCTTGGACTGCAAGGCGATCCAACCGGTCAGTCCTAGAGATCAACCCTGACTGCTCTTTAGAAGGCCAGATCCTGAAGGTGAAAGATCAGGAAGCTCAAACTCAGGAAGCTCAAACTGCCCAAGGAGCTGCTGATCCAGTTCTACAGAGGATTTATGGGGTCTGTCATCTGCATCTCTATAACTGTCTGGTTTGGTTCTGCAACCCAACAAGACAGACAGAGACTTCAGAGGATCATTAGAACGGCAGAAAAAACAATGGCTACCAACCTGCCTTCCTTTGAGGAGAAAGGAAGGAGGGAGGAAGGAAAAAGGAGAGACGAGAAAGAAGGGAAGGAGAAGAAAGGAAGGGAAGGAGGGAGGAAGGGAAGGAGAAAGGGAGGAAAGAAAAGAGGGAAGGGGGAGAAAGAAAGACGGAAGGAAGGGAAGAAAAGAGGGAGGAGAAAGGAGGGAGGGAGGGAGAAAGGAAGGAATAGAAGGAGGGAGGAGAGAGGGAGGGAAAGGAAGGGAAGGAGGAAGGAGAAAGAAGGGAGGGAGGGAAGGAAGGAAGGAAAGAGAGGGAGAAGCTTTAGGGAGACTGAGCATTGCTGGGAAAACTAAATTCAAAGCTTTCCTTAAAAGGAAAGCTGGGCCTTACATATCCAGGGTGATAGCCATATTGACTAATTATGAATTAAGTTCCTCCACCAAGGTCTTTTTCTAAGCCAAAGTTCCCCTTTCCAAAGAATTTCACTTCTCCCTTGCTATCTTTTCAAGCACATATAAAAGCCTGCTGGTCTGCAAAACATTTTAGTTTTGTTGCAAATTTCTCTTTCACACCCCCCCCCTTTGTTGTTGTTGTTTTTTTAATTTATAACACAAAGATCAAGGCCAGGGAACCTTGAGGCTCCTGGATTGGAGTTGAAAGGTGAAAGGGAAGCAGTATGCTCCCTCCCATATAGGGGTAGACCAGGTGTTTCAATAGAAAAATACTTGATGTATATATGTGTATGTATGTATGTATGTATGTATGGATATATGATATATGTGTATAAAAAAAGAGCCTTGGTGGCACAGCAGGTTAAAGTGGTGTTAAATGACACCAGCTGCCTGCAATTACTGCAAGTTCGAATCTCACCAGGCTCAAGGTTGACTCAGACTTCCATCCTTTCGAGGTAGATAAAATGAGGACCCGGATTGTGAGCGCAATAAGCTGACTTTGTATAAAAAGAACACCGCTTAGGGGGCCCAAAAGCCCTACTAAGCAGGTATGTACAAAAGTATGAAGGCTATTGCTCAACGCATTGTAAGCTGCCCTAAGTCTCCGGAGAAGGGCCGCATATAAATTGAACATATACACACACACACACACACTGCTCAAAAAATAAAGGGAACACAAGCAGAAGACATCCGAGATCTGAATGAACGAAATAGTCTTATTAAATACTTTGTTCTTTATATACTTTCTTTATATACATGTTCTTTATATAGTTTATACACTGCTCAAACAACTAAAGGGAAAACAAAACTACTGTATGTAACGAACAAAATATTTAATAAGGCTATTTCATTCATTCAGATCTCGGATGTCTTCTGCTTGTGTTCCCTTTATTTTTTTGAGCAGTGTATATAAAGTGTTATATAATTCCACTACACAATATATATACCAAAGACCTACATATATATATCTCCCACTACACACACACATATATGTAGGTATATGTATTAATTAAAAAAACCTCCCAAGCATTTCATTCCAAAGATCACCCATCCTCACGTCCAAAATTCCCAAAATTGCAGAAACGCTGAAAACGATCAAAAGCCAATTATTTCTTGCCCCTCCCCCCTTTTAGGAGCTCGCTTTGCTTCCTTCTCCGAGCATGAGATTTGTTTGTTTTTTTTACCTTTCAAGAGTTTCCGGAAAATCTCTTTTTCTACTTCTTGTAGACTCTTGGCCATGGCTTCCACCTGGGGGGGTATGCGAGGCCCCCAAAAACTGGCCCTGTTCAGGCTGCTTTCGCCGGCGAGCCCCGGGGGCAGGTAAGGGGGCGACACCCCCTTCCCCGCCGCCGTCATGGCAGCTCCTTTGCCTCGTAAAAAGAAGGGCGAGGCGCCGAGTTGGTTTGGGGTTTTTTTGCAAAGCGCTGCAAAAGCAAGAAAAAGCAAACCAAAGCGATCGCTCACGTGACCCTCCCCATTCCCGGGGAACGTTCCATTTCTCTCGGGCGCTCCCTAGCGACGGGAAGGCGTAAAACTGCTCGACGCATTTTTATTTTATTTTTTTTTGCTTTTTGCTGGAGGATGATTTTCCAGGCTCGCTTAAGCGATTGGTCGGATGTGACCGAGAGGCTTCTGGGAGTTGTAGTTCTTCACATCTGGATGGGTAAATTTCGTCTCCAGCGGTGTGGTAGCCTCTTTCTGGCTGCTTTTGCATCCTCCAAGCAGCCTGATGGGTTCTCTTTACAGTGACCACATGGACATGTCCTTTATTGTAAAGGGCAGTATTTTATAACATATAAAATTGTCCTTTATTATTATTATTTTTAAAAAAACTATTTTGTTCTTTATTTGGGTCATTTAATTTTTACTAAAGGGATGCGGTGGCTCAGTGGCTAAGATGCCAAGCTTGTCGATCGAAAGGTCAGCAGTTCAGCGGTTCGAATCCCTAGCGCCGCATAATGGGGTGAGCTCTCGTGACTTGTCCCAGCTTCTACCAACCTCGCAGTTCGAAAGCACGTTAAAAAATGCAAGTAGAAAAATAGGGACCAGCTTTGGTGGGAAGGTAACAGTGTTCCGGGCGCCATTGGCGTTTAGTTATGCCAGCCACACGATCATGGGGACGTCTTCAGACAGCACTGGCTCTTCGGCTTTGAAACAGAGGTCAGCACCACCCCTCTAGAGTCAGGAACAACTAGCACATATGTGTGAGAACCTTTATCTTTACCTAATTTTTACCACAGCAGACTGTTCTTCGTGGTCAGGTGAAAACTATGGATATTTAACGGTCTTTTAAAAATGAATGTACATATCATACGGTTGGATATTTTTTTTATTAGAAGGCATCCTTTTGAAAACTTTTCCTTAGTTTGGCTCTTTTTTTCTACACAATATTTTAAACATTACTTTAAAATCCTCATAATCCCCCCTCCCCAAGGCTTCCATTTATTTTTTTCCAAGAAAATATGCTCATTGGAATTATCTTCCACGTCTTTCCTTACCTTGAGATAGAGATTACCGTAAATTAGAGGCTGTCCTTGAACAATGTGCTGAACTAAGCATGGCCCAAATCTAGCCTGTGAGATTAGTACAGCACTAATGAATTAATTAATCGGATTAACACTGATCTGGTCGCACATTAGACTGGATTAGTTAGTCCAATGTTTCTCAACCTTGGCAGCTTGAAGAGCTATAGATTTCAGCTCCCAGAATTCTATGCTGGCTGGGGAATATTGGGAATAGATGAGAGACACTGATTTAGGTAAGATAAATAGGATAGATGGATGGATGGATGGTTGAAAAACACTTGTGTAGATAGAGAAATGGATGGATGGATGGATGGATAGATGAATAATTGAGAAACACCGGTGTAGATAGATCAATTGATGGATGGATAGATGAATGGATAAGAGAGCCTGATTTAGATAAGATAAATGGGATAGATGGATGGATAGATAGTTGAAAAACAGTTGTGTAGATAGAGAAATGGATGGATGGATGGATGGATGGATGGATAGATGAATAATTGAGAAACACCGGTGTAGATAGATCAATTGATGGATGGATAGATGAATGGATAAGAGAGCCTGATTTAGATAAGATAAATGGGATAGATGGATGGATAGATAGTTGAAAAACAGTTGTGTAGATAGAGAAATGGATGGATGGATGGATAGATGAATAATTGAGAAACACCGGTGTAGATAGATCAATTGATGGATGGATAGATGAATGGATAAGAGAGCCTGATTTAGATAAGATAAATGGGATAGATGGATGGATAGATAGTTGAAAAACAGTTGTGTAGATAGAGAAATGGATGGATGGATGGATAGATGAATAATTGAGAAACACCGGTGTAGATAGATCAATTGATGGATGGATAGATGAATGGATAAGAGAACCTGATTTAGATAAGATAAATGGGATAGATGGATGGATAGGTAGTTGAAAAACACTTGTGTAGATAAAGAAATGGATGGATGGATGGTTAGAGGGATGGATGGATAGATGGATAGTTGAGAAACACTGGTATAGATAGATAAATGGATGGATAGATAGTTCGGTGGATGTATGACTGAAAAGTTGATAATACCTGTGCAGATAAATAAATGGATGGATGGATAGATAGATGGGTGGATGGGAGAATATATGGATGATTAGTTGAAAAACACCAGTATAGATAAATAAATGGATGGATGGATGGATGGACGGACAGAGAGATGGATGGATGAAGATGATGATGATGAGGAGGACTAGGGGGTTCTTAGTGCTCTCTGAGCTTGCTCGATTCCTTGCAGACCTTTCACTACCCAACTAAATAACACCATCAGACGGCTGGGTTTTGCTCTTATTCTTATATCATCACCGTTGGAGAGTCTTACAGAGAAACCACCTACAAGAGGAAACACCCCAATTCCCCCCCCCCCTTCCTTGCGGCTCCCAAGGCGCATTCCCAATCCTCCAACGCAGGGGGCGCTGCAGACCAGAAAGAGACCGCTCTCCTTTGCGCGAACGCGCTCTCCTCGCACCTCCCAGCCAGCCGGAAGTTAGCGAAAGCCACTTCCGGCAGCCGGCCTGCGCTAGAGCCTGAGGCGATTTTTTTTTTTTCGTCGTCCGGCGCGGCGGGACTTCTTCGCCTCATGGCGGCCGGCTGAGGGCGGCCTAGGCCCGGCTCGGCTCGGCTCGGCCTTTTCCTCGCGCTCATGGCCGGCGAGGAGCCGCAGAAGTTCCTGGCGCCCGACGAGCCCGGCGCCGTCTTCCCGCCGCCGCCGCTGCTGCGCCACCCGCCTCGCCTGGGCGACGAAGGCCCGGCCTGCCTGGACGTCAGCGACTTCGGCTGCCACCTCTCGTCCTGCCACCGCACCGACCCGCTGCGACGCCTGCACGCCCACAGGCGAGGCCCGGGGATGTGTGTGTGTGTGTGTGTGTGGGGGGGGGGAAATCCTCCGCCCGGCCTACCTCGCGGGGTTGTTGTGAGGAGAAACCGACCTCTTGTTTTTAGGCAGCCTCCCCCCCCCCCACCACCCCCGCTGGATGACCGATGGGCCCTTGAAGGCGGAAGGAGGGCGGGGAAAGGGGGCGGGCAGGGGGGGAGGCCTATATGGGAAACCCTCGTGCTTCCCCTCCCCCCCCACTTCTTCATTCGGGCAGGTTGGGGCGCCCCCCCCCGCAGCTGAGTGATTTCTGTCAGGTTTTTAAAAAGCTCTTTTTAAGCTTCTAAGGAAAGCCAGCCTATTTTTATTTAAGAAGAGATGGGACATGGGTTGGAAATATGGTATCTATAGGGTTTCCTTTCCTGCCTGAGCAAGGGGGGGGGGTTGGACTAGAAGACCTCCGAGGTCCCTTCCAGCTATGCTGTTCTGTTCTGTTCCTATTCTGTTCCCTATATTCTATTTGACCTTTTTTCTAATCGATCTCTGTTCCATTCCCTTTTCCCTATTCTCTAGTCTAGTCTAGTCTTAGTCTATTCTAAATTGTATTATTCTGTATTCTATTCTACTCTGTTCTAAATTGTATTATTCTCTATTCTATTCTACTCTATTCTAAATTGTATTTATTCTATTCTATTCTATTCTAAATTGTATTATTCTCTATTCTATTCTACTCTAAATTGTATTTATTCTATTCTATTCTATTCTATTCTAAATTGTATTATTCTCTATTCTATTCTACTCTATTCTAAATTGTATTATTCTCTATTCTATTCTACTCTATTCTAAATTGTATTTATTCTATTCTATTCTATTCTAAATTGTATTATTCTCTATTCTATTCTACTCTAAATTGTATTTATTCTATTCTATTCTATTCTATTCTATTCTATTCTAAATTGTATTATTCTCTATTCTATTCTACTCTATTCTAAATTGTATTATTCTCTATTCTATTCTACTCTATTCTAAATTATTTATTCTATTCTATTCTATTCTATTCTATTCTATTCTATTCTATTCTATTCTATTCTATTCTATTCTATTCTATTCTATTCTATTCTAAATTGTATTATTCTCTATTCTACTCTATTCTAAATTGTATTATTCTCTAGTCTATTCCCTGTTCTAAATTGCATTATTCTCTATTCTACTCTGTTCTAAATTGTATTATTCTCTATTCTATTCTACTCTGTTCTAAATTGTATTATTCTCTATTCTATTCTACTCTGTTCTAAATTGTATTATTCTCTATTCTATTCTATTCTAAATTGTATTATTTGTTCTATCCTATTTTGATTTGATTGCTTTTGTAGGAGACAAATGTTGTATGTATCTTCTACTTCTTTCATAGTCCCAGCTTGGCATTTAAGGTAGAATGTTTGGGTTATTTCTTTTTGCAGAAAATTTGGATGGTTGCTAAGAAATAACAGTGACTTAATGACCCATAATCAGTTGGATTACTTAGAATACTCTGCTTTGTAAATGATAACTTGTTACATCTGTATGTTACCCAGTTCCCAGCAAAACTGAGTGATGACCGATTAAAAACATTAAAACTAAGAAAAAAGGTACAATGAGAAGCAAAAAAAAAAAAAAAAGAAAAAGAAAGAAAAAAAAAAGAAAGAAAGATGGGAAGGGTATTAAGATTCTTGAGACAGTCCTTTAAAATAAGTAGCATTTCCTGCTTCTCTTACTTTGTTTCAATATTGACATTTTCTTTTTCAGATGGAACTTAACTTCTTGTGGCACAAGCGTAGCCAGCTCCGAATGCAGCGAGGAACTCTTCTCTTCGGTTTCTGTGGGCGACCAGGATGATTGTTTCTCTCTCTTGGATGATCAGGAGTTAACCTCTTTTGACCTGTTCCCTGAGGGGAGTGTCTGTAGCGATGTCTCTTCCTCCATTAGCACGTACTGGGATTGGTCAGACAGTGAATTTGAATGGCAGGTAAAAAAAAATAAAATATGAATTTGCAGTGGCTTGGGTGCAGTGGCTTTGCAGCGGCTTGGGTGAAGGGGAAGGCTTGGGTGTGCTGTCCAATAATGCATTTGGAAGCTGCCTGAATTTTTAGAACAGCCCTCAAGATATTAGACCATCCATTGAGTTTCCATCCATTGTTTCTTGTTTTGCCTTCTGGTGTTTTGGACCCCTTCTTCTTTGTGGTAGCCCCTCAGATATTGGAAGACTGCTGTCATGTCTCTCCTAGGCCTTCTTTTCTCTAAACATGCCGAATTCCTGTACCTGACCTTTGTATGTCCTTGTCTCTCATGACAAAGGATTTTGGTTTAGTCCTTTGAAAGGATGGTGGGATCAGGTTTCTCAAAATCACCAACTTTTAAGATGTGTAGATTTCAATTCCCGAGCTGGGAATTCTGGGAGTTGAAACCCACCTGTCAAAACTTCCTTAGAACATAGTTATTAAATAAAAACTGTTTCTGCAGTGGAACATCTTACATGTTACTCTATTTAGGCTTGAATGTAGATTTAATTTATATAGCAAGTGCTAATCATCTGTATGCATGATTCATCTGATTCTATTCTCTTCAAGCTGCCTGGCAGTGACATTGCAAGCGGGAGTGATGTGCTGTCTGACATCATTCCCAGCATCCCAAGTTCCCCTTGCCTGCTTCCGAAAAAGAAAAACAAACACCGGAATCTGGATGAACTTCCCTGGAGTGCAATGACCAACGATGAGCAGGTAAATCCTTGGCAATTTGGAAGACCGGCGAGTCTCTTCCAAAATACGGTCCCGGGACTGCGAACATGGGGCATGCAAAGGAGCCAGATCAAATAATAAAGAAAGGAGTCTCTTCCAAAATACGGTCCCGGGACTGCGAACATGGGGCATGCAAAGGAGCCAGATCAAATAATAAAGAAAGAAGAGTGTCTTTTATGGTAAATTATGCTAGCAAGAGATTCAATTAGACTAGTTAGTTAATTAGACCCAAATCTGAAGGAATGCAGGTAGTCCTTGACCTAAGACCACATTTGGGACTAGAATTTTTGTTGTGAAGCAAGGCAGTTGTTAAGTCAGTCACACCCAATTTGATATCCTTTCTCGCTGCAAGTGTTAAGCGACTCAATGCCTGTTTAGCGAATCAGGCAATTGTTAAACAAATCTTTCTTTTCTCATTGGCGTTTCTTGTCGGAAGCTAGCTAGGAAGGTTGCAAAAGGCATTCTCACAACTCTGAGATACTGCAACCATCATAAATACATGCCAGTTGCCAAGCAGGCATTTGGCTTCTGTAAGCGATGCCTTTCAGCAAACATTAGTCATGTTAAATATTTGTGGGTTTTGTTTTCAGGTGGAATATATTGAATATCTGAGTCGGAAAGTCAGTATGGAAATGGGTCTTCGAGAGCAGCTTGATATTATCAAAATTATTGATCCGACAGCTCAGATTTCACCCACGGACAATGAATTCATTATCGAACTGAACTGCCTCACGGATGAAAAGCTGAAACAGGTATGTGAAATTAGTCTCTGGCCTTGCAAACCCAAAATCTCTGCTCCCTTCTCACAGCCTGTCTGAGATTGCTCGGCTGCATATATCTCTGTAAATACTAACAATTCTGTTCCAAGGTCTCCGACTTTATACTTGAACGAGTTCAAATAGCAAATGCCACACTGGATTGAGTGTAAAATTAATCAGAAGTAGTCAGTATAATACAGCCAAGATATAGAGATGGGAAGATCTGGGGATAAAAAAATGGAAAAATTAGGAAAAAACCCAGGGTTTTTTCACCCCCCCCCAAAAGCCATTTGGAAAGAATCATATTCCCCCCCACCCCCCCAATTTTTCCAGCTTTTTTCCAGGCCTTCCCATCTCTAGTCAAGAATCTATAAAGGATGGTCTTTTTTAGCACAAAATAATAATAATAATAATACCCTTCCAATAGCAGTTTCGGAGGAAAATTATATGGTGTCCCTTTCAGACAAAGGCTTTGTCCCTCTGGTGAATGAATTCCTGAAACATTAATTCCCATTTTGCTATGCTGCTTTTCTTGTAAAAGGTGCATGGTTGCAGCTAAAAATTCTCCACCTATTCAGATTTCTAATTACAACAATACATTTTATTTACTACAGTTTCTTGTCTGATTGATTGAGATTCTCTTTTGGTTGAATGTGGTTGAGTTTTGTTTTGCTATTTGTAAAATATGCTGTACTTTGACCAACGTCTGTTTCATAAGCACTACATTTTTGCAGTTGGGTTTTATGTTGTGTCTTTGAATATGTTTTTTTTTTGAATTGGCCAATGACTATAATAAAGTTTATAATAATGATTATAATAATAACTGCTTAGGTCAATCTGTAGCCTTGATACAGATAGCTGGTGTTACTTTACTAGATCTGTGAGATACCTAAAGCGGAACTTGGTACAAACACACACACACACACACACACACAAAATTTGTCACCTAGAGGTTAGTTTTCAGTACCAAAATTGAACGGTTCCACACACAGATGTGTGAAAAGTTCCATTGCCGAGAACCATGGTGGCGCAGTGGATGGAAGGCAGGATTGCAGACTAATTCTGCTGACTGCCAGCAGTTTGATTCTCACCAGTTCAAGGTTTATTCAGCTATCCATCCTTCCGAGGTCTGTAAAATGAGGACCCAGATTGTTGGGGGAAATATGCTGACTCTATAAACCACTTAGGCATCGTGAAGTGGTATATAAGTCTAAGTGCTAGTGCTATTTTCCTTCCTTCCTTCCTTCCTTCCTTCCTTCCTTCCTTCCTTCCTTCCTTCCTTCCTTCCTTCCTTCCTTCCTTCCTTCCTTCCTTCCTTCCTTCCTCCCTCCCTCCCTCCCTCCCTCCCTCCCTCCCTCCCTCCCTCCCTGTGGTTAGAATGCAGTATTGCAAACTAACTTTACCCACTGCCAGGAATTCGATCCTGACCGGTTCAAGATTGACTCAGCCTTCTATCCTTCTGAGGCCTGTAAAATGAGGACCCAGATTGTTGGGGGCAATAGGCTGACTCTGTAAACAGCTTAGAGAGGGCTGCAAAGCACTGTGAAGCGGTATATAAGTCTAAGTGCTATTGCTATTACAGGATATTCTCTGTTTCTATCCTTAGCATTCTTCATTTCAGTAACATATATAGAGACAGAGGAAATCATTTTGATGTTGCTCTTAGTTATAACTATTACGAATCAGAACCTTCATACTCTGAAACCATCCAAGGATCTATCAACGCAAGGTTTTAAAGCATTTGGGATCCCCAAATATCATTGGACTCGTAAAAGATGCCCTAGAATTGCTAGCCAGGGATGGAAGTGACTTTCTGATGATGTGGAACACCTTTAAAAGACAGTTCTCCATAGAATTTGTTGCTGTAGTATCTTTTTTTGGGAAGGTGGTGGGGGGGGGGAGTCTATCCCAGTTCCTAACCCTTTACCACTTCCCTGTCCCTTTAGGTCAGAAATTACATCAAGGAGCATGGCCCTCGGCAGCGGTCTGCCAGGGAGACCTGGAAACGGAGCAGCTACAGTGGGGGCAGTGCCAGCGGCGTGAGCGGCGTGAGCGCCAGCAGCAGCAGCGCCAGTATGGTCAGCTCAGCCAGCAGCAGCAGTTCGAGCATCGGGAACTCGGGTTCGAATTCCAGTGCCAACCTGAGTCGGGCTCATAGCGAGAATAATTTATCGACGAGCGCTGCGGAACGCATTCGGGATTCAAAAGTAAAGCTCCCATTTTACGGTCATTTAAGCAAATCCACTGTTGCTAGGGGGCATTTTTGCCCCAAACTGGGAGTCGTCGTAAAAACAGGACAGTGGCTGGGTGTCTGAATTGCGGTCGTGTGGAGGGAGTGTGGCAGCTGTTGGAAGTACCATTTCAGGTGTCCCATCATAAATTTGAATGGTCGGACGTCAAAGTTCAGAGGGAGTCAGAAGCCAATGTTTCTTTTTCTTTTCTTTTCCTTACCCATCCTCACTTCTCTCTCTCCTTTCCCTTCCCCTCTCACTGCTTTGTTACTTTGTATTTCACATTTTATATTACCTTATACCCTAATTAAAAATGTATTATGGATTAAAAAAAATAACTTTGAATAGTCGTAAGTCAAGGACTGATACCGAGACATCTGTATCTTTTTAGAGTGGAGCCTAAAAAGTTGTGTATTTAAAATGGACTGTGATTTATATGTGTGTGTGTGTATTTCTGTATCTATCCATCTATCTATCTATCTTCCATCCACTGTCTGTCTGTCTCTATCAATCTTTCTATCCATCCTCTATTTATCTGTCCATCCTCTATCGATTGATCGATTGATGGATCTATTGTCTGTCCATCCATCCATCTATCCTATCTATCTATCTATCTATCTATCTATCTATCTATCTATCTATCTATCTATCTATCTATCTATCATCTATCTATCTATCTATCTATCTATCTATCTATCTATCTATCTATCTATCTATCTACCTACCTACCTACCTACCTACCTACCTATCTATCTATCATCCATCCTCTGTCTGTCTGTCTATCAATCTATCCATCCGTCCTATTTATCTGTTTATCCATCTATCTCTCTATCTATCCATCCATCCATCCATCCATCCATCCATCCATTGTCTATCCATCCATCCATCCTCTATTTATCTATCTACCCATCCTCTCTATCTGTCTGTCTGTCTGTCTGTCTATCTATCTCATACATACACATACATATATGAAGTCCTCAACTTCCAACAGTTTATTTAGTGACCGTGCAAAGTTACAAGGTCGCTGAAAAAACGTGATCGATGGCCCTTTTTTCACAGTTACGACCTTTGCAGCCTCCCCATGGCCACGGGATCAGAATTCAGGATGCTTGGCAACTGACTCATATTTATGACGGTTGCCGGGTCCCAAGGTCACATGATCCCTTTTTGCGACCTTCTGGCCAGCAAAAGTCCACGGGGAAATCAGACTCACTTAACGACAAGGTTACCAGCTTCACAGCTGGAGAGATTCACTGAACAACACATACCGGTGTGTATGTGTTGCGAGCGGGCCTCAGGATTGCATTGTTTTAATGTGTGCCAAGGGCGTTCAGAGGAAAAAAAAAATAACGAAGGGACGATTAAAAAGCTCATCTCATCTGATCTTAAAAGTGAAAAACTGAGAGTGGCTTTTTTTTCTCCTCCTCCTCCTCCTGTTTCGACAGAAACGCTCCAAGCAGCGCAAACTTCAGCAGAAGGCTCTGCGCAAGAGGCAGCTGAAAGAGCAGCGGCAGGCGCGGAAGGAAAGGCTGAGTGGCTTGTTCCTCAACGAAGAGGTCCTGTCGTTAAAAGTGACCGAAGAGGACCACGAAGGAGATGTGGACGTCTTGATGTGAGACGGGAATGTCGCGATCGGTGTTCTTTCTAAGCCTTAAGCTTCACTCTCTTGTTTACATAACACTTGTACCAAAACGAGGATTGAATCAGGACTAGCTGTCCTCCTCCTCCTCCTCCTCCTCCTCCTCCTCCTCCTCCTCCTCCTCCTCCTCCTCCTCCTCCTCCTCCCACCACTTAACCTGTGATTGACTAGTTTGGGTTGCTCGGCTTTTCTTTTTTCTTTTTGCAAAATCGTAGGAAAATCAGGAAGACACTCTTTTTTAAAAAAAAAAAATATGTAGGCTGGAATATTTTGCTTTCAGAGCAACCCACTGGTTAAAAAAAAAAAGCTGCATTTCTGTCTCTGATTTCATTAAAATTATGGGGAAAAAAACCCCTTGGGTTTAAATTGGAAAAAAATTCCTCCTGTCTTCCCGCGATGTTAAGTCTTAACGGTTAAAGGAATATAGTCTGCGAAAACAAGAATACGCTTTTGCCAGGACTTTTTTGTCTTCTTCTTTGCCACTGCAGTTGTATCAAAGCCTAAAACTTCATGGCTTAGGTTTCCTGGAATTACCACTGTAATTTCATTTAATGTGGGGGTTTCAGAGCTGTGTGACTTAACGCTGTGTGACAGGGCCGTTCTGGTGATCCAATTGGTGATTTTAAACCTTTAGTTTTTCTCCCTGCTTTCCACTGCAAAGCAAGCAAGTATATTTTGGATTAGTCACAATAATCCTTTACATGTAGAGCTTGGTCGGCATTTTGTAGGTGATCTGGAGTTTGGTATCAAGCAGTGGAGAACAGACAGGAAATGCTTATTGACAAATACGTATTTTTTTTTTCCCCCCAATGCATGTATTTCTGCCTCTGTTCCAAATCCCCATAGTGTCTTGTGCCTTAAAATTAATTTGATTTCTTTTTTCCCCCCCCTTGTTGCTTAATATGGAAGTTTGGGGGGAAAATGGCAAGAAGAAAGAAGATCAAAGCATCCCAAAGTTCTTCAAAGCATAATTTAGCTCACCCTGCTTCTTTTTTTTTCCCTTGAAGACCCGCAAAGCGAGTTGTACATAAAAGAGAAATTTTTATATTGAAAAAAAACCCCACGTTACAAATTCAGCTTGAAGGGCCGCATTGCCCTTTAGTTAACATTGATAGCTAATATTGAAGAAGTGCCACGAGATGAAGAAACTGCTTAGGCAAATGTGTTTGAAAGGATATTGCAGTATTCTGTGATGTTGCCTCAAAGTAATTTAAGCTTCCATTATTTGTGCAGAAGGACTGAGATGTATTCCTTTCTCTGTTCCAAATCCCCATGGGAGGGATTAATACTTTGATTTTAGATACACATGCTTCCAGAGTCAAGCTGTGTATTGCTTGCTTTTGGATGGAAACAACTTTCTCTGTTTTAAACTAACCATTTTGTTCTTTCATCTGATTTAAAATCTAGACGTGATTAGACAAAAGTGTAGTTTGCCTGTAGTTGACTCATTCCAGCATTTTCGGATAATCTGTAATTAAGAAAAAAGATTTATTCCAGGTATGCATGAAGCAGTAATCTTTGATGACTGAAACAGAATGTGAAGCTTTTCTGGGATTTTTTCCCTCCCCCTGTGGTTTACACAGGAGAACTATTTAAATTGTATTTCAACATTCTAGTTGATCCATATTAGGGTAATGTACGCAATATTGGATAGATGTCAAATATTTATTGATGTTTAAAATTCACTAGATTATTTCTACAAACCAAATCCCTCTTTGTTTCAATTTTTAATTCTGGATTGTAGTTTTGGAGCATAGTTACATTTAGTTATAATCATTGACTCTGCTCAAGAACAGGAAAATTATTCTAAAGTACTGTAGCCAAATCATACTCTGTGAGTACTAAGGCGGATTAAAATGTTGTTGTAGCCCAATACTCAGTGTTGTAACAAATGTTGAAGTGTGACCCCCTCTACATCTTCTAGTCCTTTATTTCTATAATTACCCCAAAGTTTCCAATTGCTTTAATCCTGCCCTCCCTAGCTAATTTTTCACTTGTGTGTGTGTGTGTGTGTGTGTGTGTTAAAATAATGATTGTTTACAGTGACTCACATTGATTCCTGGTTAACATCTGCTAAGGTAGTTTTAAAAATTCAAGACGCTTTTGACTAAGCTGTGGTCTAAAGCCACGTGTTTTTGGTTTTTCTTAATTTTTTTTTTTACAAATTTAAAAGCAATGTTAGAATATAGAAAGGAGCTATTTTGTAGCTCATTGCCTGTGTTCTATTTATTGTAAGCTATTTACAAGCTGCGTAAATATTTAATAAAATAATTTAAGCAATTGAGAGAACAAGTAATCCATTTCTCTTGCAAAGCTTAGAAGGAGCACTGAAAACCTGATTTTTTTTTAAAAAAAGGCTGTTCTGTTAGCTGAATGTAACTGAAAAACCTGTTTACATTTTGTGTCTGTCTGTGCATTCTGTTTCCTCACCTACTACAAATGTTCCAATAAGCCAAGTATTTGACTTTAAACAAAGGAGAAAAGTTCGTGTAAAAAAAAAGAAAAGATTGCCTAGAATGCTTTGGTAGTTCCTAACAGCTAAGATATTTTCTTGATCTAGAGTAAAGATTTTACTCCTTTCCATTTTGTTTTATTTTTCTACATGGTGTTGAAATAAAAAGAATTTCTAGAGACAAATTATCTGCATCGAATTGTATATATAAACGACTGTAAAGTCCTTTTCAAGGATCCTGTATCATAGCTGTAGAGAATCTTATAGAACATTAGCCAAATGTCTTAATTCTAAAAGAAACACTAATAGATTTGTGCCCTATCTCTTCTTGAATTATCCCCACCTCATCCCTCTGGATCACTTCAGCAATAGTTAACTCGTCGATCCCTTTTGAAGGTTAGTAACCCATTTTTGGTGATCCAACAGATCCACGGTGTTTCTCATGGCATTCTCCGTTCTTTTGGTACGTTGGTTTAGGATTCAGTTGCTGAGGGAATCCGATTGAGAAGGTTACTCTTCTTTCCTCTGAGGTCAATGTTTCTGGGCGCTCTTGAGGTCTTGTGGGAAACTTGAGGTGATTTATATGGCAACTCGATCAGTCCATTCAAAAGTGATCTTTAGTAAATCAGGTCGAGATCACGAGCTTCTTACTTAAGTGTGGGCATATGTGAAGGCAAGAGAGCAGTGCATGTGGCCTCAAATGTGCTATTTATAACCTGGTTGAGAGACAATAGTGTGTAAAATGGACGCAAAGAAATGTGAGCTTCATAACCAAAGCAAAGAGAGAGCTTTTAACTTTGGCGAGGATGCTTCGGATGGAGATCTATCTATCTATCTATCTATCATCTATCTATCTATCTATCTATCTATCTATCTATCTATCTATCTATCTATCTATCTATCTATCTATCTATCTATCATCTATCTGAACTGTTTCCTAATTTTCTGCCACAATGTATATTGAAACAGATGTATATACAATTTTTCATTGTACATTCTGTATCTACTTAACCTGCAGTGTTTGTAGAATCGACTCCTTTTTTGTTCTTGATGTTATGAAAAATTTAAGAGCTAAGTATAAAATACTGGGCATCGTGGTTTGTTTGTTTTTTCCCCTCTTTAGCTCTGAATTGTATTTAAAAATAATAGTCTGGGTTGACATTAAAGACAAGATATGCTGATGCAAAATAGCATGTGCCATGTTGTGTCTGGACAGGGGTAGCTGGGAATTTTACCAAATATTTTGGGGGATATAAAACATCATACTCATGTTGTTTTCATATGCGTGGTTCCACATCTGAATGGTAAGAAAACAAATTGATTGTAATTATTTTATCCTAGAGGAATTCTAGAGGCGGCCAAAAATAGAAATGGACATTCCTGATTCAAGGTAGAATCTTACAGAGTTTAAAATCTAAAGCAAAGGTTGTAGGGCAGGAGAACATAAGCATAGTGGACAAATTCTACCAAAGGCAGGTAAGTTTATAACTAGTGTGTTTCCCCGAAAATTAGCCCTACCCTGAAAATATTTAACCTCATGCTCAGCCGGTCCCCGCCATTTCCTCTGGTTAGGGTTAGGGGCAGAGAGCTGGAAATCCAGTAAAACGGCAAGAGGAGCCCCATCTTGCTCCACGTGCCTCAAAATAATAAGATCATCTTGAAAATGGGGCCAAGTGCTTATTTTGGGGTTCAAAAAAATATAAGACAGGGTCTTATTTTCAGGGAAACATGGTACAAAATTTAGGAGTTTGGAGATTTACCTTTAAGAAGAATAAAATAGCTCCTTATTCACATTCAGAATTACTATAGTAGTAAATGTCTCTCAGATCACTCTGCTTGAAGCTTTTGATTGCTCCCACAAGAGGGAGCAGCGTTTTCATGCTTATCTGCTTTTGGAAACACCCCAAAGGAGCAGACAATGTCTTTTCAACGAGCAGTATATTTACACCCTAAATATAAATAATTGTTTAAGGGTCAACCTATTTTCCAAAGAACCAGAAGGCAGTTAAGAAGCAGCGGATGGAAACTAATCAAGGAGAGAAGCAACTTAGAACTAAAGAGAAATTTCCTGACAAGGAGAACAATTAACCCATGTTGCTTTCAGAAATGATGGGTGCTCCCATCCCTGGAGGTTTTGAAGAAAAGATTGGACAGCCATTTCTCCAGAGTATAGGTATAGGGTCTCCTTCTTGTGCAATGGGTTGGACTAGAAGACCTTCAAGGTCCCTTCCAATTCTGTTACTTTGGGTTCGATCTATATTTTGCCTTCCCTCTTAAAACCTTGACGTGATTCATGTGATCAATTGTTTTGAATGGGAGGTGGTCTTAACACGCATGGAAAAAGTAGATAATTGTTTGATGGAACCCTTAACTAAGTTTTACCTCTTAAGCAAGTACATTGTTTTTGGCGCAGAATTATGGGAACACTAAAAATGGCCTTAGATACAATTGGCTTTTCCAATCCGGTATGATCCCTCGCAGTGGGTCTTCCAAGTTCTAGGACAGTAGAAAGAGATGTTTTTTCCCCCATTACGTGCCAACTGACCTTTTGATTAGCTTTGGAATCAGGTCACCAAGACACGTTACCTTAAGTTGAAAGAAACTCACATTTAATTATACTTGTATCCTTAATCTTTATAGAAGTTTGTACGCTGGCTCTGTTTTGGCTACAATGCCTCTGTCTCCGATGAATTGAAAGCAAAGCCCAGAATCTAGAAAAGTAGTGATTTATTACATGTTCTTTAAATTTTCACGCTTGGCTGTCACCAGGGTAGATCTGCCAAAACAGTTGACAGAGATGTTTAAAAAAACCAGCAGGCAGAATAGTCAATTCTGTGGCCTTAAAATAAATGTATCTATTGACTGATAAAAAGTATTTGCAGACGGATAAAACAAGTAATTAACGGAGCCGAACACCTTCTAAGGGCCTGTATTAAAATTCGGAGAAATCTCCCATCTGCTTGCCAATTGCCACTAATGCAATTTATATAAGGCTCAATTTCATCTCTCTATTTGCTGAACAAGCTATCGGATACACAAAGTGCCAAAATATATATCCATGAGCGAGTCATCACCTGAGCTTAATTGCACACAAATTTCCAGCAGAGTTAGTATAAACGCAATTAGCTTATAAACGGTGTATCTGTTCTATCCGAAGAAGTGGATCGTCTCTGATAGGGCTTAGTGACATCGATTTCTGATTAATCATTTTACTTAATGACTCATCTGTAATCACAAGTGCAGTGAAAAACATTGTGTTTGTCTACCGGGCATCAAGTCACTTTGCCTTTGTTTGAAGAATCACCCTGCCAGTGTTGGACAGCAAGCCAATTTATTACAAGTCTACAAAGGGAGGAAGCAGTTGTGCATTTGTACTCAACAACAGTTTGTTTAATGACCAAAGTTACAATGGCCCTGAAAAATGTGACATGATCGTTTTTCGGACTTATGACCCTTTGTAGCATCCCCATGGTCACGTGATCAAAAATTCAGGTGCTTGGCAACTGGTTCATATTTATGACGGTTGCAGTGTCCTGGTGTGTTTGTGTGTGTGTGTCAAGTGTTGCGACCATTTTGTGATTGTCTGACAAGCAAAGTCAACGGGGAAGCCAAATTCACTTAACCGCCATGTGACAAACTTAACAAATGCAATGTCTCGGCTTGCTCACCGGACCTGGTAACACTGACATCGCTGCGTTTCCCTAGTACCTGATGTGTCGAGCTGACATGGGTCTCGACACAATGATTCACTTAACAACTGTGGCAAGAAAAGTCCGTAAAATGGGGGCAAAACTCACTTAATAAATGTTTCAATAGGGCTCTGGTCATAATTCAAGGACCTCTTGTATTAAAACAGATCCAAGAGAAGCTTTTTGAATGTTAGCTCTTCTCTCTACAATAATCTGATAGAAAACAGTTTAAAAATCAGCCTAAATCCCTTTCACCATCTTTTCTACAATTCTTAAAACAACTGCTTAATCGTTTTCCCAAGGATTAATTTTTAGGATATCAGTCTCTTTTTTTTTTGTTTTTAGAGAAACAAAATCGTTGGACCCAACATAAAAACATTTTTATAGGAGCAAATTTCTTGATGGTTTCCCATCTTCTTCCCTCTTCTATCTAACCTTTCCTACCCCCTAGTGCTTGTCAAGGTGGTTGCGGATCTCAAAAGATAATCCCCTTAACAATTCAAAATAATGTACATCTTCGCAGTTGCTAAGAGCAACATATATATAGCGGATATGATTGAAGCAATTTGGAAGACAATTTGAAATTCTTCAAATACTAATGCTGTTTGTTTTCTCTTCTCTCTCTCTTTCTCTCTCGTTTGGTCTAATGTGAGTTCACCTTCACACCAAGAGGTGAAAGGCAAAAAGATTTAACACGTATGCTTGCTTTTTCATAAATGGAGGTTTTCAAGGAGGAGGGAATTGACAAATCCATCAAATTTATTTAAGTTAGGAAACATTCCTAATAAACAAAGGCCATTCTGATATACATCATAATGGTCTCCTTGGAATAAAAAATATGGTATTCATTACATTTAGATGGCCTCCGTAGAATTCATAAACATGATGAGAAGAAGATAACAGGCAATTCTCGATTTACAACCAGAAACCGAGTCCAAAATTTCTGTTCCGAAGCGAGACATTTGTTAAGTGAATTTTGTCCTATTTTAGACCTTTCTTGCCGTACTTGTTAAGTGAATCACCGCGGTTGTTAAATTAGTAAGACAATTGTCCCAAAGGTGCTTTTTTTTTCTCCCCAAGAGGCAACTGGACTTTCTGGTTTTTCTTTGAAGACATTTCGCTTCTCATCCAAGAAGCTTCTTTAGCTTCTCTCAGAAGCTTCTTCTGCTCTCAGAACTGAAGAAGCTTCTTGGATGAGAAGCGAAACGTCTTCAAAGAGAAACCAGAAAGTCCAGTGGCCTCTTGAAAAAAGCACCTTCGGCTCAACCATGACTTGGATGACTGAGAATCTCCATAAACATTTAGTAAAACAGATGTTAAGTGAGTCTGGCTTCTGACTTTATCAGAAGGTCTCAAGAGGGAATACATGACCTCGGGACATAACCGTCATAAATATGAATCAGTTGCCAAGTGTTTGAATTTTGATCACGTGACTATGGGGATATTGCAATGGTTGGGTGAAAACCAGTCATAAGTCATGTTTTTCAGTGTCGTAACTTCGTATGGTCACTAAATGAGCTATAAGTTGTGGTCTACCTCATCATCATCATCTTTTAAATGACCCCATAAATCCTTTTGGGGTGAAGTCTGGGCAACTTAATGGAGCTGAGTGTTTACTGTCCAGATGCCCTTCCTGTCACCAGTGCAGAGTTTTTTCCCCCCAGCAAATATATTCTCATTGTGCCCAGAGAGAGAAATATCTGCCTCCTACCTAGGATCGAACTTGCATCCTACCGATTGTGAGGCCACTGCACCAGTCGTGGTCTACCTGTTTTCGTTAAATTAACTTAGATCCAACAATCATTGGGATCTAAGAGTTTAGGTAAACACAGGTGGCCAGAATGGAAGTATGATCAAAGAAAATTTGGGTCCCAACCTCTGATGGGAGGTTGTTACTCCTGAATGGGCCACTGGAGAGGAATAGGCCACTGGAGAGGGAAGATCTGGTGACATTTTAAAGACTAACCATTTTATTACCGCGTGAAGCTTCATGGGCATCATCAAAAGCACCGAGCGAAGCGGAACTAATCGATGCAAGCTTAATATTGGTTTCTGCTGTGGGAAACGCGGGTTCCCGGGGGAAATGAAGCATTCTCGGGTAGAGCCTCTTTAATCCATACGGATTTCCTGTGGTGGTGACTTTCCCTTGAAACGAATCATTTCTAACTCCTTTTGGAGGAGGAAGAGAAGGCAGCTAACAAAGTTGTATAATTGTCTCTCAGCGGGTCGGGTTAAACTGGGAAGTCGAAACTGGAGGAATGCATTGAGAAAAATCCTTCCCTGTTCTTGCCAAGGAAGGTAAGTGGAGCTCTCTGTGAAAACCCACCAGGAATCAAAGGTGATTGGGGATAAAAAAAAACACCTTAATTTTCCCCCTGTTTTTTAATTAGGCATGCGGTTAAGAGTGAGGAAGCCAACAATGTAAAATCCACTCCATGCATTAATCCAGAATAGAGAATATCTATTATCCAGACATTGCATTTGTTTAAGGAGGACAAATAATCCTCTACTTACAACAGTTCATTTAGTGATGGTTCAAAGCAGTGGTGAAATCCAATTTTTTTTACTACCGGTTCTGTGGTGTGGCTTGGTGGCTTGGTGGGCGTGGTAGGGGAAGGATATTGCAAAATCCCCATTCCCACCCCACTCTGGGGCCAGCCAGAAGTGGTATTTGCCGGTTCTGGTTCTCCGAACGACTCAAAATTTCCACTTTCGGTTCTCCGAACGACTCAAAATTTCCGCTACCGGTTCTCTAGAATCTGTCAGAACCTACTGGATTTCACCCCTGGTTCAAAGTTACATCGGTACTGAAAAAAGGGACTTAGTTCTTCACGCTCACGACTTTTGCAGTGTCCCCATGATCATGTGATTAAAATTCAGACGCTGAGCCATTGAGCATACTTACGACCATTTCATTGCAGCATCCCGGGGTCATGTGATCGCCTTTTGCGACCACCTGGCAAGCAAAGTCAACGGGGAAGCCAGATTCACTTAACAACCGGGTTACTATCTTACCAACCGCAGCGATTCATTTAACAGCTGTGGCAAGAAAGGTAAAATGGAGCAACACTCGCTTCACCCCATACATTTTGCACTCAATTGTGGTCGTAAGTCGAGGGCGACCTGTGTGAATCTTTTACGCCACCCTGAAACTTAAGATTGGGATCCTAAAATTTGACTTTGGGGTTCATTATCCCTGATCCTACAAACTGGCATTCTTGGTTAGGCAAATTTCTTTATCCTGACTTAGCACTTGAAACTTCACCAGGCAGGTAAAAAAAATTTTTTTTAAAGAAAAAAATCTCTGTCCCTTTTTTATCGTGACTTAGCATTTGAAAAACCCCACCAGCAAAATAACACTCTTTTCTCATTTCCTTCAAAAAGGATTTGACCTAATGTCCTTCTGGGATATTAACTTTAAAAGGTCAGTCCAAGCTTCTGGCACAACTAGATATAAGCTCCAATTCACCCCAGTTCCAGAAGGATACAGACAGGTTTGAGATGTTCAGACAAGTACATCCAAGATGAGTTGAGGATAAACAAAAGGAACTTAGGACCTCCTGTCTGAAGAAGAAAAACCTTAGAGAAGACATGATAGCCATGTTCCAAGACAAGCTGTATAGAGAATGACCATTTCCCCATGCTTACAGAATTAAAAATAAGCATAGAATTAATTGGAACTATCTAGATTTCCTTTGGAGAAGACTCCTGCGAGTCTCTTGGACTGCAAGGCGATCAAACCGGTCAGTCCTAGAGGAGATCAACCCTGACTGCTCTTTAGAAGGCCAGATCCTGAAGAGGAAACTCAAGTACTTTGGCCACCTAATGAAAAGGAAGGACTCACTGGAGAAGAGCCTAATGCTGGGAAAGATTGAAGGCAAAAGAAGAAGGGGACGCCAGAGAATGAGGTGGCTGGATGGAGTCACTGAAACAGTTGGCGTGAGCTTCAATGGACTCCAGAGGATGGTAGAAGACAGGCAGTCCTGGACAACCACAATGAAAAAATTCCTTTAAATGTAATTACATTTGTTGATCAAGAGCTGTATAAACAGGACAATCTACTCATGGACACACGGGTCAGCCATTTTTGGTGGTTTATAAAGAGATCCTGGAAAACCAACCCTCATAGATGCTTTAATTGGATTTTCTGCATGCTGTAACAGATTGGACTAGTTGAGTTTCTCAACCTTGGCCAGCTTAAGACGTGTGGACTTCAGCTCCCAGAATTCCACCATCCTCATCAGTGGTTGGGGAATCCTGGGAGTTGAAGTCCACCCATCCTAAAATTGTCAAGGTCAGGAAACCATATTGGATAATCCTTGTGATTCCTTCCAACTCTACACTTCTGTGATTCCAGATGAAGCAAAACATTTCTAGAACTCTGCAGTGCCCATAATTCTGCAGTGGCTTCCATTGGTTACAAAGCTTATCGTGAGCACGTTGAACATCAATACACCTCTCTACATATTTGATTTAGTTCTTATTTATATATCGTTTGGGCTACACTCTTGTCAACAAACCCTTGTAACTGAAAGCATTCTTAGCCTCTCCCTTCTCAGCATATTAGTTAACTGTTTATGCACAGTACAGATTTAAGAATTGAGAGAGCCTTTGCTTGGATGAAAATGGAATTTGGGCTCCTAACATCCTGCGTAAAAGCAAAAATATTTTAAGCCCCCATCCTTGAATTACCACTCTTCTAGCCACGGTAATTTGCCTTTGTCCCTGCAAAACGGGCCTGAAGGGACAAGGGTGAGTGTTTCACCATTGCTGATGAGGTCCATTTTGCTGTAAGTAATTTAAATGGAACTCGATTACTATTGACGGATTTATTCTGTTTAGAGTCAATAATAGGTGGCTTGAAAGCAAAGCCCTATCAATTTTGGTTCAGCAGCTCTTTGTATCCACCGGCCTACCGGGCCCCCTCCTGAATTTTAGCAATTTGTCTCTGGGGGAGAGACACGGACTCTGTTTCATTAAATTGACTATGATGAAAGCCTCGTAATCTTTTCAACGAAAAACAAAAGCCGGAGTTTAAAATAGGCCATGCGACTCATTTCAGTGCCAGTGGGGGCTTCGAGTTTGCATTCTTGCAACAGTAGTTCGGCCGTAGTACATAGCAACTCGGCGTGGAAATGGAAGAGGCAATCAAAAGAAGTCCTAGAAAAAAAGAGGCCTCCAGAAGTTCTTGTTTCCTGAAGTTGTGGGTTGCTCCATCACTGGAGGCTTTCAAGAAAAGGCAATCTAGATAGTTTCAATTTCTTGAAAGCCTCCAGTGATGGAGGTTTTGAATGGTATAGGATCTCCTGCTCGAGGGTCGGGGGGGGGGGTCGGGGTCGGACTAGAAGACCTCCAAGGCCCCTTTCAATGTGTTATTCTGTGTCCTACGTTCTAAGTTTGAGGATGGGGGAAGGAGAGCTTGGGTGTCAAAGACGAAACAGAACGTTCCTCCTGATTTCCAAACTTGAATTTGAATATGGCTGCTAGACAGGTGCCCACTGTAACAACATCGCCAAAAAGTTATTAAGAGTTGTAAACCTAATCTTGCATTGCTTCTTCTCCGGTAATATTACACTACTAACCAGAACATACAAAACCTTTGCTAGACCAATTCTCGAATACAGCTCATCTGTCTGGAACCTGCATTGCACATCAGACATTAATACAATCGAACGTGTCCAGAAATATTTCACGAGAAGAGTCCTCTACTCCTCTGCTTGCAACAAAATACCTTATGCCACCAGACTTGAAATTCTGGGCTTAGAAAACATAGAACTACTCTGCCTTCGGTATAACCTAAGGGTGGCTCATAAAATTATCTGCAACAACGTCCTACCTGTCAATGACTACTTCAGCTTCAACCTTAATAATACACAGGAACACAATAGATACAAACTTAAAGTAAACCGCTCCAAACTCGATTGCAGAAAATACGAATTCAGCCACAGAGTGGTCAATGCCTGGAATGCACTACCTGACTCTGTGGTTTCTTCCCCAAACCCCCAAAACTTTAACCTTAAGCTGTCTACTGTTGACCTCACCCCATTCCTAAGAGGTCTTTAAGGGGCGTGCATAAGTGCATCAGCGTGCTTACCGTCCCTGTCCCTAATATTCCCTTTATTTGTATTCATTGTATGTATTCAATTCATGCTTATACTTATATATATTATTTAATATGTACTTGACAAATAAATAAATAAAATAAAAGAAAGAAAGAAAGAAAAAGAAAGAAGAAAGAAAGTAAGTAAGTCAGGTTGAAAAAGCAGGTTGGTTCAAAAGAGGTCATTTTCAGATGGCCATGTGTTCACATGTATTTTTAGTGTTTGGGATGTCCGTTGCTATTGGACCAAGCATGCTTGGATGCTCCCACACTTATCCAACCTGACCACAATAGAATTTGATGGTTGCATCATTGTTTTTTTTTCATTTTGCTTACCTTTTTCTATGACCACGGCCACTTCCCCTACCACGCCCACCAAGCCACGCCCACAAAACCGGTAGTAAAAAAAAATGGATTTCGCCACTTCTGCCCATCTCACAAAATGTGAATCTGGGCAGCAGCCTAGAGTTGTTATGATCTCTCATCCACCAGTTTTATGGGGTCCATAGAGGGAGACTGCTGCAGTCTGGATCCCCAACTGTGAAACCGAGTAAAAACCGTATCTGTAGCCAACACTGGCCATTGTGTCTGGGAATTTTGTTTGAATTGAAAACCCAACACTTAGTTGGGGGAAAGACCAACCAGATTCTTCTAAAGAGACATGATGGTGTCTTGCCTTGGTATCGTTGGACCAAATGATCCGTCTCCATACCAATTATGAGTGCGTTTAAATCCAGGGTTATGCCTCACCGCTAAGCTTCAAATATCCTTTAGTCCTTCATTTTTCTAGCCAAGTCTCCCTCCCTCTCTCTTTCTCTCTCCCCCTCTCTCTCTCTTTCTCTCTCTCTCTCTCTCTCTCTCTCTCATCTATCTATCTATCTATCTATCTATCTATCTATCTATCTATCTATCTATCTATCATCTATCTATCTTCTATCTATCTATCTATCTATCTATCTATCTATCTATCTATCTATCTATCTATCTATCTATATCATCATCATCTATCTATCTATCTCTATCATCCATCTATCTCTATGTATATTTATCTATCTCTATCTATCATCTATATCTATTTACAGGGAGGATACATGGGATGAGGGTGTGGCTAATTGATGAGGGTTTATAAGCCCGAAATAGATCTATCCAAGTCTCCCAATGGGCAGCAGAGGGTCTGCTCTGGCTGCCAGAAAAAAAAGCCTAGAAACTAGTGGATTGTGATTTCACTGAACTAGGGCTGCATAAAAATCTTGGTTTACGTAGGAAGAACCTGGCTAAAGAGAATATCTATCTATCTATCATCTATCTATCTATCTATCTATCTATCTATCTATCTATCTATCTATCTATCTATCTATCTATCATCTATCTATCTATCTATCTATCTATCTATCTATCTATCTATCTATCTATCTATCTATCTATCTATCTATCATCTCTCTCTCTCTCTCTCTTTATTCTAAAATCTACTCTGACCCTGTACACCCTTTAAAACTTTTGTTGCCTTTCAAATAATCTCGAAGAGCTAATGTAATCTTTTTGTGCGGTGAAATGGGCTAGGGGAAAAACATCAAAAGGTTTGAATAACGGGAGCCCTGCGTTTTGTAATGCCTGCCTATTGAATTTCCATTTTGCCATTCTACTTAAAGAGCAATATCATCACGCCCCATTTCCTTGCCAGCTCCTTCTATTTCCCCCGCACGACGGGGGGCGGGGTGGGTGGGGGGGAAGCAAGGCCCTTTCAGGCCCAACAGAATTATCTCCCTGTAAATTATTCCTAACTCCATTACGGAATACTTAAAACGGCTGTACCTGAGTCCGGGGGGAAAGATAACACTGCCAATCTGTTTGGCCTTGTCATCTCTCTGCCTAGGTGACAAGGTTGGGCCCATTGGATCTGGGCAGGATGATAAACACGCAGATGCATTAGATCCACAACGGGGAGAAAAGTTTATTTTGATTATGGACTAAGTGTCCCCGGTATGTTTGGTTCTCTTGTCAGTTTGACAGCTCTCCTAACGGATAATGGGTTGCCTTTTCTTTCATGGATGATTGGAGGCTAATTTTTCTGGTCTTAAGAGTGGAAAGTGACTTCCAAAGTAGTCTTGCGTTCCCTCTCCTCACCCCCAAAGGGAAATCGCTCGTGAAATTATTTTAACATTTGTTTGGCTGGTTTGCGTTTTTTATTTCCTTCTCCACCCCACTTAAAGCCTCTCCTCTGCTCGAGTTTGATAATGCGTGTTCCGGCAATCTTCGGCGCCTTTGCAGTTTTGGGGGAATGATCTTCCTGCGTTAAAAATGATTGTTTTGAAGAATGAATAGTCGCAGTCTGACTTGCAGATGACTTTGAGCAGCTCAATTGGGAGATCTCCACCTCCTTCTCCTCCTTCTCCTTCTCTTCCTTTTCCTTTTCCTTCTTCTTCTCTTTCTCTTTCTTCTGTTCCTTCTTCTCCTCCTTCTCCTTCTCCTCCTTCTGTTTCTTCTGTTTCTTCTGTTCCTTTTTCTTCTCCTCCTTCTCTTTCTGTTCCTTCTCCTTCTCCTTCTTCTCCTTCCCTCTCCTTTTCCTTTCTCTTTTCCTTTCCTTTCCTTTCCTTTCCTTTCCTTTCCTTTCCTTTCCTTTCCTTTCCTTTCCTTTCCTTTCCCTTCCCTTCCCTTCCCTTCCCTTCCCTTCTCAATAGTTTTCCTTTCCTTTCCTTTTTCCTTTCCTTTCCTTTCCTTTCCTTTCCTTTCCTTTCCTTTCCTTTCCTTTCCTTTCCTTTCCTTTCCTTTCCTTTCCTTTCCTTTCCTTCCCTTCCCTTCCCTTCCCTTCCCTTCCCTCCCCTCCCCTCCCCTCCCCTCCCCTCCCCTCCCTCCCTCCCTTCCCCTCACATCTCCCCCCCCTCCTCCTCCTCCTCTCTAGAAACACCCTGTGTTGGGCTGACGAGCCAAGCAGGGTGAGTTGTCTGGATGTATTTTCTTGGCTAATTCACAGTTCCCCCAATTCATGGTGCATTTCCTTTTTTCTATCCTTTGTCTATTTGTCAGTTTACCCTGACTTCTGCAAAGTCAGAAGTAACGCCGCCATTTCTTCTTCCACCAACATAGCATCCTGTGATTTGGGTCAGTGCTAAAATGAGACTGCAGATAAGGTGGTTGTCTGGATCAGCGTCTGTGAAACCAGAAAACTGAAATTATTTGGGTTAATTGGGCGTGAAAGTCAACTTTTGTCAAAGGCCCCTGGCTGAAACCGGACGCTTGCAAAACACAATATATTCTTTCCTTCATATTACCAGTAGCCCTTGTTTGAACCAGACGAGTCTATAATTCCAGCTGTCTTACAGTCTTCTGCATTAGTTCACAATAACATATCTGGGCGGTTGATTTCCAAATCTGTAAAGTTATGCACAAATGTCATTTTCCCGTCTTCCTTCATCTGTATCAATGCATCAAGTAGTCTTCGTCCCAGCACTTTGCTTAAAGCAGTTCCTTTTTTTTTAAAAAAATTAAGGGGTCTTCTCCTGACATTCTGTATGTTTTTCCGCTACTAAGAATTTAGTGTCTAATCCATTGCTACATAACCTTGTAATTTAACTCCCCCCTTAGCTTTCTTTATTCCTTTCTTTTATTCTGCTTTCTTGGCTATAGCATGAGAGGAAGGACCAGATAAAAATTATTTCTTCCTCGCCCTTCAAATATTTTGAGAGCTGGATTGCAAATATATAACCCGAATACCAACAGAAGAGAATCTTTGGTAGCTCAGGGTTGACCGGTGGGGCTCTCTGAGCTTGGTGGTTTCCTTGTGGGTGTTTCATGATCCAACTAGGTAACACAATCAGTGCTAGAAGGGGCTTGTATGTAAACCGAAAGCAAGGCCCCATTCCCTTCTAGCCCAGCCAGAAACACTGGTGCAGATGGATGGATGGATGGATGGATGGATGAGAGACACTGATTTAGATAGATAAATGGATGGATGAATGGATAGATGGATGGATGAATAGTTGAGAAACACTGGTGTAATTAGATAAACGGATGGACTAATGGATGGAAGGATGGATGGATGGATGGATAGATAGATAGATAGGGATGGATGGATGGATGGAGAGATGGATGGATGGATGATGGATATATAGAGATGGATGGAGAGATGGATGGATAGATGGATAGATAGATATGGATGGATGGATGGATGGATAGATAGATAGATATGGATGGATGGATGGATGGATGGAGAGATGGATGGATGGATATATAGAGAGATGGATGGAGAGATGGATAGATAGAGATATGGATGGATGGAAGGATGGATGGATGGATGGATGGATGGAGACATGGATGGAGATATGGATAGATAGATAAATATAGATGATAGATATGGATGGATGGATGGAGAGATGGATGGATAGAGAGATGGATGGATAGAGAGATGGATGGAGAGATGGAGAGATAGATAGATAGATAGATAGATAGATAGATAGATAGAGATGGATGGAGAGATGGATGGAGAGATGGATAGATAGATAGATATGGATGATGGATAGATGGATAGAGAGATGAATGGAGAGATGAATGGAGAGATGGATAGATAGGTAGGTAGGTAGGTAAATAGGTAGATGGGTTGGATGAATGGTTGAGAAACATTGGTATAGATACATAGTTCATTTGTTTTTGGAGCTCTCTTCTCTTGTATGGAGTTTTGACTTAAGGAAAATACACTGGTTTTTTTTGGGGGGGGAGTGTACTGGATCAGTGGTTTATTAATCTTACTAACGAAAGCCTTCCAAATTCTGGAACCCCATAACTTCCTTAAAGCGTCTCTCCGTTCCAAATGGACCTGCCATATTTGATATTGGTGGGTGGAACGAACTGTGTTTGGCTGTGTTTCGGCGAATGCCGCATTAACTCAGCCCCTCAGTTCAGGGGCTTTGCAGAGGTTTATGGCTGGAGGGGGGGTGCTTAACCTTTCCTCGCCCCCTTCTCATTTGCTATATCCTTAGCGGCTTTGCTCCCCGGATGGCCAAGGCAGGTGCGCCTTTGCCGTTCACAAGACTCGGGGAGAAAATCTTTTATCTCCATCTGTATCTAAAGCTTAGCGCTCCTTTTCCAATTACTCCGTTAATTGTTTAAGAGATTGCCAGAATAAAAAAAAAAAAGAAAAAGGAGAAACCCCTAATCTTCTTTTTTTATATATAAAGGACTTAGAAAAGAATCAGGGCCACATACTTCTTAAATTAATTTTCTTCATGAATTACTTCTTTCTGAATGCAGATTTGCAAGTCAGGGGGGGGGCGACTTTTGTCTGTCTTCCAAGCACCTGGCTTGCTATTTGCACATTTCTCGCTCTTTTTTCCACCCCTCCCTTCTCGCCACACACTTCTTCCATCGACTGTGCCTGTTTTGGAGAAAAACACGGAAGATTGGTACAGGATTTGGTAGTTAATTCATTTCTGAATAGAAGAACTTGGCTGGACAGACCATCGGAACAACCAATTCCCTTGTAGTTGCTACAAGCCTCATCTTGTCTCTACAGATGTGAAAACGATAAATGATGAAGAAAACGGGGTGCAATAGGGAGGAATATTAGTATATTATTACAGTGATGATGTCCCTAACTCAATCTAAGATGGAATGGAATGGAATGGAATGGAGTGGAGTGGAGTGGAGTGGAGTGGAAAGAATAGAATAGAATAGAATAGAATAGAATAGAATAGAATAGAATAGAATAGAATAGAATAGAATAGAATAGAATAGAATAGAATAGAATAGAATAGAATAGAATAGAATAGAACAGAACAGAACAGAACAGAACAGAACAGAACAGAACAGAATAGAATAGCGTGGGGTGGGGTGGGGTGGGGTGGGGTGGAGTGGAATAGAATAGAATAGAATAGAATAGAATAGAATAGAATAGAATAGAATAGAATAGAATAGAATAGAATAGAATAGAATAGAATAGAATAGAATAGAATAGAATAGAATAGAATAGAATAGAATAGAATAGAATAGAACAGAACAGAACAGAACAGAACAGAACAGAACAGAATAGCGTGGGGTGGGGTGGGGTGGGGTGGGGTGGGGTGGAGTGGAATAGAATAGAATAGAATAGAATAGAATAGAATAGAATAGAATAGAATAGAATAGAATAGAATAGAATAGAATAATGGAATGGAGTGGAGTGGAGTGGAGTGGAGTGGAGTGGAATAGAATAATAGAGTGGAGTGGAGTGGAGGAGTGGAGTGGAGTGGAGTGGAGTGGAGTGGAGTGGAGTGGAGTAGAGTAGAGTAGAGGACAGGACAGGACAGGACAGGACAGAATAACAGAGTAGGAAGGGACCTTGGAGGTCTTCTAGTCCAACCCCCTGCTTAGGCAGGAAACCTACACCACTTCAGACAAAGGGTTGTCCAACATCTTCTTAAAAGCTTCCAGCGTTGGAGCATTCACAACTTCCAAAGGCAAGTTGTTCCACTGATTAATTGTGACAGGCATTTTTAATCTTGAGTTTTCCCAAGTCTTACATTAAAAAAAAAAACATTTATATATTATAAACAGATGTAACACTGGCAGAACTGGATGCTCTGGGCTACCTCTCCCATGAATTAGTTCTCCTAAGCTTTTCATAAGAAGCATATTGATTTTTGTGATGACAGTTACCATTCCTTCAAACGCAACCGGTTTTGTGCTATTCTATAGGAACGGCATTATCTAGTACAGGAATATATTGTATTAATTCCAAGGACGATATGGTTTAGGAAAAAACAAACCCCTGACCTGTAAATGAGAGGTTTTGTGTGCGTGTGTTAAGGCAAGGCCTTGAAAAGATAATGATTGTGGCACTGACTTTCTCCCTTTTGCAAATGTACTTCTTAAGAAGCTTTATAGAAAAGTACATTTTTCAGTCTGCCGTTTTTCTGTAAGAAATGCCTTGGGAAGTTGGTCTAGGACACATTTAAATTAGGAAAGTTATGATGGTAAAATAGACATTATTTGGCTAAAGCACAGGGGTTCTTGTGGGCACCTTTCAGCCAGTTTTGACTCCTGGAAATTATGTCAATGGATCCCTGCCATTGCCTCTTTCCTAGGGCTAAGAGGGAGTGACTGGTCAAAAATCACTCAGCTAGCTTCATCCCTTGCAGCCTTAGATACAGATATAGATTAACAGAGTTGGAAGGGACCTTGTAGGTTATCTAGTCCAACCCCCCCACCCAAGCAGAAGACCCTCCACCATTTCTGACAGATGGCAGCCCAGTCTCTTATTGAAAGCTTCCAGTGATGAAGCTCCCTCAATTTCTGAAGGCAACTTCTGTTCCATCAGTTGACTGTTCTCACTGTCAGAAAATTCCTCCTTATTTCCAGGTTGAATCTCTCCGTGATACTTTATTCTTTGTCTGGCCTTCAGGGGCCTTGGAAAATAGCTTGACCCCCTTCCTCCTCTCTGTGGCAGCCCCTCAAATATTGGAAGACTGCTATCCTGTCTCCCCTGGTCCTTCTCTTCACTAGACTAGCCATGCCCAGTTCCTGCAACCATTCTTCCTATGTTTTAGTCTCCAGTCCCTTAATCATCCTGGTTGCTCTTCTCTGCACTCTTTCTAGAGTCCCAACATCTTTATCTACCATAGCATCTGGTCCTTACAAAAGCTAAGCTAAATCATCTTTTTTAAGCTGGTGGAGGCGCCTAGAAAATTTGAGAAAGGGCTGTGGGTTAAAATGGCTGCCGTTGAGAGAAAGCAGGACTGCTTCCAAAGGAAATTATTTGCAGGCAGGTTGGCTGCCCAAACGAGGTACACACACATCACACCGAGCTGATTTGTGTTTTTTTTAAAATCATATTTTATTAAAGAACCTGTCAGCCCAGTTCACCCGGTTTTGACTTACGACCACAATTGAGCCCAACATTTCTGTCATTAAGCGGGATGTTTGTGAAGTTGAGTTTGGCCTCATTTTACGACTTTCCTTGACACAACTGAGAAATGAATCACTGTGGGAATTAAATTAGTAAGAGGATGGTTACGTGAATCCGGTTTCCCCGTGGACTTTGCTTCTCAGAAGGTCGCCAGAGAGGATCCTGTGACCTTGGGACTACTGCAACCGTCATAAATATGAGCCAGTTGCCAAGCATCTGAATTTCGATCCCAAGAACCATGAGGCTGCTGCAGCGGTTGTTGCTTTTTTTCAGTGCCCTGGTAACTTTTGAGTGTACAGAACAGCATTGCTATTGAATTCATTTGTCCAAATTAAAATCTTCTCCTTTAGTTCATCTGATTGCATCCGACATGTGTTGCATTCAACCTAGCATTTATACAGTTGCTTATGAAATTCTAAAGCCAAGCACAGTAAACAGCAATTATTTAAGCCAATCATCAAACATAAGCTTTTTTTTTTTAAATTGCAGGATCTAAAATGCCATATATTTTACACGCATCTTGCACCAAAGGCTCCACACGCCACGTTGATCAAAAACCAATTTTTCTGCTAGCGTGAAAACATTTCATACTTATGCCGAAGAACAGAACGCCTGTTTCAAGTCAAACGCCTAAATAATTTGGGGCGTTTGGCTCTGAGAAAATAAAGACCGCAGCCAATGGATTAGGCAACGTTATTTTGAGCTCATTTGAGCCTAATTGTTTAAATAAACTACAGCTAGGATAAAAATGTTTTGTTGGAATTCGGTTCCTTTCCACAGAATTCCTCAGCTTTAGCCATACATTCTCCTTGGTGCAGTACAGTAATATTGGCGGGCGCTCCTTGCTTTATAAAATAAATAGGAATTTGTCGAAGCATATGTTCCATTCATGATGGATTCAGCGTGGTGTCACCAGTTTCCAAAAAGAAACAAAGTTCTACTTTACAGATTAACAGAATTGGAAGGGGCCTTGTAGGTCATCTAGTCCAACCCTACCCCCCCACCCCCCCAATCAGGAGACCCTACACCATTTTTGACAGATGGCCGTCCAGTCTCTTCTGGAAAGCTTCCAGTGATGAAGCTCCCTCAACTTCTGAAGGCAACTTCTGTTCCTTTGGTTGGTTACTTTCCAAAAATCTTACAAAACAAGGCCCATCCTACTGGCAATATTTTTTTTTTAAAGCACCAACTTTCCTTGGGATTATTCATCCTTAATCAACACTTTCCACCCACCCATCCCAACATTTCCCCTCTTTTAAATAAAACAAACAGTCTTTCTTAAAGAGCGATCCAGGATATGGAAAGAGATGAATTGTAAATGGCCACAGGGGCCATCAGGGGTCTGCAACCTTAAACACTCAAAGAGCTATTTGGACCCGCTTCCCACAGAAAAGAAAACACCGGGAGCCACAAAACCCTTCCCGTGCCTGACTATTTCTTGAGCGGCCCCAAAACTAGCATAAATAGTTGAATTAAATGTTCTGTTTCCTTCTGAAACTTTCTTGTCTTGGATTTAGCCATGGTTGGCCTACCGGGGGTTGAAAAGCTCAATAAATCATGTGTCGGCAGGTTGTGATGCATATTTTGAGTGACGGAGCTGCAGCAGAGGGGTGAAAGAGCCACATGCGGCTCCAGAGCTGCAGGTTGCTGACCTTGCTTAGATCAAGGGTAGAGCCAGGCTGTACGTTATGAGAGACATTGGTGTCCTTTGGCCAACAGACATCATCCCCTGGTTGATCAGTAAAGAACTTTCTCGGTACTCCTGTGATTCGGCATCAGGTTCAAAGGAGGCACCTGGTCAGAATAGTCTCTGCCTTTCAGTCTCGGGTCTGCAGTATTTGAGTTTTTTGTCTCAGCCAGGACGGGATCCGTGAAGGTGGTGACCACAGCATTAGCGGGAGCTTTCATTAGAACTGAGGTGGGGCTCATCCAAGGATTTAATGCACTGAGAAACCTGTATTCATGAGAAGGAGGACAACAGAAAGAATAAGTCAGCCATTGGAACGTTGGAAATATTTTAGTTCTTGGGGACACAGAAGCTACCGAAATACAAGATCAGTTTGAAGTCTACTTCTACATTTTCCATTCAGGTTTCTTCTGAAAGCTACTCCGCTATCTTTCCTAGATTTTAACAGGGATGATACAATGTCATATAATAACAGAGTTGGAAGGGACCGTGGAGGTCTTCTAGTCCAACCCCCTGCTTAGGCAGGAAACCCTACACCACTTCAGACAAATGGTTGTCCAACATCTTCTTAAAAACTTCCAGTGTTGGAGCATTCACAACTTCTGGAGGCCAGTTGTCCCACTTATTAATTGTTCTCACTGTCAGGGAATTTCTTCTTATTCTAAGTTGCTTCTCTCCTTGATGAGTTTCCACCTGTTGCTTCTTGTCCTGCCCTCAGGGGCTTTGGAGAATAGCTTGGCTCCCTCTTATGATTGAATGTGATTTAATGTTGGTAGCGACTTTTTTAAATAAAAGTTTTCCTCAACTTTTCAACATTCCCAAGGTAAACAATGACAAGCAGTTTGCCAATAAATAAATGAATACGTTTAGAAAACAACAGCAAGACTGCACAGGAAAGAAACCCCATAAATTTATCACAACAAGGAAGACTATTAAGTCATTTCAGTAATGTTCCTTTCTCTAGTTAGCCTCCATATGGTTTGGTTATGTCTCACCTCTGAAGTAAGCAACTACCAAAGTCCACTCAGAGCAAGAGGCTAGCCAACCAAGGAAAAAAAATCACACACCCCCCCCCGCATCTATCAACCTTGTTAAGTCACCTGCCAACCTAGCAGTTCGAAAGCACATAAAAAATGCAAGTCGAAAAATAGGGACCACCTTTGGTGGGAAGGGAACAGCGTTCAGTGCGCCTTTGGCATTGAGTCATGCCGGCCACATGACCACGGAGACGTCTTCGGACACCGCTGGCTCTTCGGCTTTGAAACGGAGATGAGCACCGCCCCCTTGAGTCGGGAACGACTAGCACATATGTGCGAAGGGAACCTTTACCTTTAAGTCACCTGTGCAATTCTGGAACTGTTACCTTCCAAGCTGAGGGCTTAACATCGAGTTTCGGAAAAGCGACGTCCAGCCAAAACTACCGACGCTGAACGGTGGGAGGGTGGTTGGGCTGAATGCTGGGGCCATAGGAGGCATGGCCACGGCGGAAATGGGCAACGCTCTCCAAGTGGAGTCCAAGAGGGGCGTCTGGGTCAGTGGGATGTCCAAGTACAAACCCAGAGGTGGGGTCCAGGAGATGCCAGCCCTGTTTCCCGGAATCTCCGCTTTTTCCCGTTTCCTCCACTTCGCCCTTCGGTTCTGAAACCAGACCTTTGAAGAAAAAATAATAAGACTAGAATAACAGAATTGGAAAGGGACCTTGAAGGTCTTCTAGTCCACCCCCCCCCCCCCTGCTTAGGCAGGAAACCCTTCACCACTTGGCCACGCTTGGAACACTGCATCCAGTTTTGGTCGCCACAATGTAAAAAAAGGCTGGGGAAAGAGTGCAGAGAAGAGCAACGAAGATGATTAGGGGACTGGAGGCTAAAACCTATGAAGAACGGTTGCAGGAACTGGGTATGTCTAGACTGATGAAAAGAAGGACATGATAGCAGTCTTCCAATATCTCAGGGGCTGCCCCAAAGAAGAGGGAGTCAAGCTATTCTCCAAAGCACCTGAGGGCAGAACAAGAAGCAACTAATCAAGGAAAGAAGCAACTTAGAACTAAGGAGAAATTTCCTGACAGTTAGAAATCAATCAATCAATGGAACAACTTGCCTCCAGAAGTCGTGAAGGCTCCATTGCTGGAAGTTTTCAAGAAGAGGTTGGATAACCATTTGTCTGAAGGGATGTAGGGTTTCCTGCCTAAGCAGGGGGTTGGACTAGAAGACCTCCCAGGTCCCTTCCAACTCCGTTATTCTGTTAAGACTTCAGACAAACCATTATCTAATCTCTTCTTAGAAATTAGATAACCAAGAGAGTGTGGGAATCTGCCTCTCTGAACTGACCCATGGAGGATCCAATATTAAGACTTATTTTAACTTTATTGTCACTTTGAATGTACACTAATTGGCATATGTTAAAATGAAATTTCATTGCATACAGCTCTCAAAGGGTCACCACCTCCAATATGCATTACATAAACATGGCAAAATGAATGAATGAATGAATAAAATAAATACAAAATTATGCATATAGCCACATATATGACACAGAGAAACAACACAGTCTACTTCAGATGTGTGCATGTACATGGCGAGACAAACGAATCTTGCGAGTTTACCAGACGGATGGCCAAGGGAACAAAGCTGTTTCAGAATCCTGCAGAGTCCTGCTAGAAATACTTCGAACCTCCTCCCAGAGGGGAGCAACAGAAACAGACCATGGAGTGGGTGTGTAGGGTCCCTAATAATGCTTTGAGCTCTAAGCACACAGCACTTATAAGCTGCATCCTGAATAACGGGATGCGAGCTCCCTATAATCTTCTCCGCTGTCCTCACCACTCTCTGTAGGGACTTTCTATCTGAGGCACTGCGGCCACCAAATCGAACAGGGATGCAGTTTGTTAAAACACTCTCAATCGGGCCTCTGTAAAAAAAAGTAGCCAGGACAGAAGGAGAAAGATTAAACCCATCATCTGTCATTTCCCTTGCTGTCACCTCTCTTGGAAGCTTTTCTACCCCACTGATCGTTTTCGCATGTTCCATGCACACATTAAACATTAAAAGTGGTTAGCCTGAGGCCACCACTACTTGGAAATGAATGGGTAACAACTTCAGCCAGGACATTTAAAGACCCAGCATATCAGTCAAATTTTTGAAATTGCTTTATCCTGAGTATCTTACTTCTTCCAAGCCCTGGAAGAGAGAATGAATGAGAAATTCATTCCTTTCCCTTCCTATTTTCAGCCAAGCTAAGCACATCTAGAAAAGTAGGGGAAAAAATAGACAAGTTTCTGTGTCTCCCTCTCTACATGTCTAAAAATGAAGCTAAGCTTTCCTACTCAACCTGGTTGTGAGTTTTACACACTTCCAGAAGATCCCTTTGTAATGTCATCACAACATTGCAACGGATAACAAATACTATCCCAGATCCTTCACCCTTTATTGCATGTGTCTTGTGCACAATGCTGCTTATTATTGTTGTTCCTATTTATGATGGCCAGGCCTTTTAAAATTTTACGGTGGATGTTTTTAACTGTATTATTTATTCTGCAGAAGCCATCAAGAGTCTTTTAAAAAAACCAAAAACCTGTGGCAGGATAGTAATGCGTTCAATAAATAAGTCGTTCTTCTTTTTCGATTCCAGCAGAAGTGTTGGTGTCTGATCGGTGGATGAGTAACATTGCCTTCATTCAAGCTTGACCCAGAAGGAAAGACACACCTGTCACTCACCTGAACTCGAGCTTCTGTAAGGTCTAACTGTATGGCAAGTTCTTCCCTGAAACACAAAGGCAAATAACATCTTAATATTGAGACAATTTACGACTCACCAAATCCCACCCAATGGGTTTTTTTCAGACTTCTCAAGAGGTTGCAGTGACAAGTTCAACACTTTGGGGGAAAAATACCCCCCAAAGCTGGCTAAGTGTATGGAGATGAACTGGCAATGCTCTTAGATTAATAACTAAGCTGGCTTGCTTAACCGTGGTTTATCAAAGACCACATCTCTCAAGAGGAGGCAGAAAATACCCCTCCCCAAAAGTTTCTCAAGCAGCGCCCTTATATCCCTACTACTACTACTATTTCTTTCTTCTTCTTCTTCTTCTTCTTCTTCTTCTTCTTCTTCTTCTTCTTCTTCTTCTTCTTCTTCTTCTTCTTCTTCTTCTTCTTCTTCTTCTTCTTCTCCTTCTCCTTCTCCTTCTTCTCCTTCCTCCTCCCCCCCTCCCCTCCCCTTACCCTCATACTCCTATACTCCTATTCATTTCTTCTCCTCCTTCTCCTCCTTCTCCTTCTCCTCCTCCCTCTCCCTCTTCTTCCTCCTCCTCCTCCCTCTCCCCCTCCTCCTTTTCTTCTCCCTCTCCTTCCTCCTCCTTCCTCCTTCTTTCTCCCCCCCCTCCTCCCCCAAAGAGGGGGTTCTCCGCCAAAGCCCCCCACCTGGTGAAGACGTCGGGGTAGTGGCACTTGCGGAAGGAGCTCTCCAGGCCCTGCAGCTGGACGTGGCTGAAGGTGGTGCGGTAACGGCGCTGCTTGCGCTTCTGCGGCTCCGGCGCTTCGCGGACGCTGGATGGGGCGGCCGGCCCGGGAATCCGTCCTCTCTCGCCCGGGTGCCCTTCCTCCGCGCGGCTTTCCGGCTTCTGCTGCTGCCGCCCCCGCGGCACCGCTTCTTCCTCTTCCCCCGCCGGTACCTGCTGCAGGGGCCCGGGAGGCTGGCGCTTCTCTGCGGCGTCCCCGCCGGCTGCGGAGAGGAAGCAAAGCGGGGTCTCCTTCTGCACCGACTCCCCCAGGCAAGACGTCCCGGCTGGTCTTCGGGACTGATCCAAGCGCGTGGAAACCGTGAAAGCAGCTTGCAACCGCGTGGAAGCAGCTTGCAACCGCGTGGAACTCGGCTCCCAAGCGCGGAAGCCGTTCCCACGCGCATAAAAGCCGTGGAAGCCGTTCCCACGCGCTCAGAAGCCGTGGAAGCCGGTTCCCACGCGCTCAGAAGCCGCGCGTTCCCAGGCGCGTGGAAGCAGCCCCGGCTGGGTCCGTCCGTCCGTCCATCCCTCCGAACCAATTCCATCCCCGCGCTCAACCAAGAGACCCTTCGCTCCACGCTCGCCGTCCAGGATCCCATTCCAGGAGACGCTCCCACCCCCCCTCATGTCAGGGATCCCACCCACCCCGCCGCGTGGAAAGTCAAGAGGCAGGGTCCTTGCGCGCCCCCCGCCCCCGCCATGCCACTTACCGCGACCCCCGGTCCCACCCAGGAGGCTGTCGAGGAAATAGGTGGCCAGGAGCTGCAGGGCGGGGGCGCCGCCGGGACCGGCGCTCTGCATGGTTACTGGCCGACCCACGTCCCGCGAGGGGTTTTATCCGCCCCGGGGACGTCCTCCTTAGCAACTCAGGGGCGGTCGTGGGGAGGACAAACCCCTCCCGGGTCCCTCCGATGGGGTTGAAGCAGGTTGTTCCTGCGACGTAGTAAGCTCCACCTTCCCCCGAGAGAAGCCTAAAGAGTTTGTCCTTGCAACTAAGTGGATTTTGGGGGTGGGTGGGGTGGTTCTGCCTTCCCCCCCCAAAACCAGAGCTGAAGTCTGCAGAATTAATTCACTCCGGTCCTCCCCCAGCTGAGACTGTACCATATTCTGTTGTAAGTTTTGCTTGGCCAGCACTAAGCACAAGAGTAAGACTTGGAAGGGACCTTAGAGGTCATCTAGTCCAACCCCCTGCCTCTCTTGTTTGACAGATGGCAATCCAGTCTCTTCTTGAAAGCTTCCAGGATTGAAGCTCCCACAGCCTCTGAAGGCAACTTCTGTTCCATGGGTTGATGGTTCTCAACCATCAGAAAATTTCTTTTTATTTCCAGGTTGAATCTCTCCTTGTTCAATTTCCATCCATTATTCCTTGTCTGGCCTTTGGGGGCTTTGGAAAATAGCTTGACCCTATACCATTTCAGGCAAATGGTTGTCCAATCTCTTCTTAAAAACCTCCAGTGTTGAAGCACCCACAACTTCTGGAGGCCAGTTGTTCCCCTGATCAATTGTTCTCACTGTCAGGAAATTTCTCCTTAGTTCTAGATTGCTTCTCTCCTTGATGAGTTTCCAGCCATTGCTTCTTGTCCTACATTCTTTGGAGAATAGCTTGACTCCCTCTTCTGTGTGGCAACCCCTGAAATATTGGAACACTGCTATCATGTCATGCCTAGTCCTTCTTTTGCATTCGCACGACAGCGTGGTGCCATGTATGTTAAGAGTCCCGTAGGAGACAGGCACATTTTATTTTAGAAAATAAAATAATCCAGGTTGCAGAAAAGAAACAAATCAGCTTTTAACAAATTGGACGACGTTCAGATGGGTGGACTTCAACTCCCACAATTCCTCAGCCAGCATCTGAAAGTTGCCAGAACAGACAAGGCTGCAAAGATATGGGCCGGAGCTAGGGGGCTGCACAGAGTTTCAGAAAGCTCTCTTTGCTGCCCTCTAGTGGTCATTTATGTATTTTCCCCCATAGGATAGTCTTCATGACTGTAATATGTATTTTATTCAATCCTTACTGGATGATCCAAGGGAGCCAGTGAAATACTTCATTGAAGTAAAGCAGATTGTTTGAATATAGCTACTGAAGCATAGATTCAATCTAGGTTGGGTTTCTGCAATATACAATAATGGCCAAAATTGTGGAAACCTTTTGAGGAAAGTGTATTTTCTAAAACTAGCTAGTAACACCACTTTTTTGGGGGGAGTAATACCATAAAATTATATATCAATGGAAAAAGAATCTAATCAAGAATGTAATGCAATAACTTTTATGAAGGATTTGCTTTTAGAATAGCAGTTACAGTAGAAAGAAGAAAAGTGAAACAGGTAGAAAAAATGAGATATACAAAAGTGATCCCCATAGAAAAAACGAGATATGCAAAAAAATATCCCCATGTCAGTGAATACTTCGTTGGGTAACCTTTAGTATGAATGACGGCCTTACAACGTCTTCCCATGGAGTGAACCAAGTCTTTGAGTTCTGCAGCTGTTATCATGTGAAATCAAGATTGAAGGATGGCTTCTATTAACTGCGGTTTATTGCTGGGTCGCTTCTGACTAACAAGTTTCTTTCGTTGGCCCCATAGATTTTCAATTGGGTGAAGGTCTGGGCTATTCCCAGGCCATTCCAGCAGTGGAATAGGATTATCTTGAATCTCAAAAAATAAAAAAAATAAAAAAAATAAAAATGGTGTTATTAGCTATCAAACTTCAAAAATACCCTTTTCCCAAAAGGTTTCCACAATTTTGGCCACTACTGTACCTAGCATAAGATGCTTAGCTGCTCTTATGTGTTGGCTTATTTGTGGTGGTAAGTGGCTTACTGCTTTGCATAAGGGAGCCAGTTTTATTTTTTAATGGCCCAAAATGTTAGCCTTACGCTTAAGTTTCTTTCCAACATCTCTGAGAAATTCTGAGGAAGTCTGCTAAGATCAGACTGGCTTTCTTCTCTTGCCCAGAATAAAAATTGTGCATTTTAGACCAAGCTTTCCAAAGAGATTTGATGCAATCTGAAGCCCTGTGGGGGGCTTTGATATGGGATGAGAAATGAGGAGGTAAAGAGTTTTCCTTTGCAACTCTGGTGATTCCAGATTTCTGATTCAATCCAATTTGGCAGCCTGTTTTTTTTGGAGGAAAACAGTTGCTAAAAAGTGAATTCCTCGCTCCCTCTGCTGGTCGAGATGGGCTATGTTATCAGAATCCTGCTTTCTCCTCCTTTTCCCCCTCAATTCGTAATCAGAATTAAGTAGAGTTAAATTCCCTAAGTTTAGCAATGGAACTCAACCGATGTTTTTCAAACTTGGCCATTTTAAAATGTGCAGACCTCAACTCCTCTAGTTCCCAGTCTGAAAAACACCGAATTAAACCCACTACTGACGACTGAAATAAGTTTGTTATTGTGCTCCAAACATCCCTTAAAATCTGGATAACTGGGAGACACGCACACAGAGAGAGCGAGAGACAGAGACAGAGACTGAAAGAGAAAGAAAGAGACAGAGAGAAAGAGAAAGAAGAGAGAAAGAGAGAAAGAGACAGAGAAAAAAGAAAGAGACACAGAGAGAGACAGAAAGAAAAAGAAGAAAGAGAAAGAAAAAGACAGAGAAAGAAGAAAGAAAAAAAGACAGAGAGAGAAAAAAGAAAGAGACAGACAGAAAGAGAGAGAAAGAGACAGAGAAAAAGAGAAAGAAAAAGAGAAAGAAAGAAAGCTAGAGAGAAAATAAAGAAATACAGGAGAAAAAAGAAAGAGAAAGAGACAGAAAGAGAGAGAAAGAGACAGAGAAAAAGAGAAAGAAAAAAGAGAGAAAGAAAGAGAAAGCTAGAGAGAAAAGAAAGAAAGAGAGACAGAGAGAAAAGAGAAAGAGACAGAAAGAGAGAGAAAGAGACAAGAAGAAAGAAAAGAAAAAAAGGAGAGAGACAGAGAAAGAAAGAGAGAGAGAGAAGAGAGAGAGAAAGCTATGATGGTGCTTAGCAGCTTAGTGAACTAACTAGATTTAAATATTGCACTCTAGAAAGGGTAAGTTTCAATTTATAGTCTCCATAAAAGCAATTTAATAGGTCCTGGAATAATTAATACAGAAGAATTGTTTCTATCAAAGATTATGCGATACCTCAGGCACTGTTTGTGGATTGTTTTTTTTTTTTAAACAGTTCAGTTTAAAAGAACGAACTTCACACTCTGGAACAACTTTCTCCAAGAAAGAAAGAAGCTTCTTTCTGAAAAAAATAAAAATAAAAAATTGGAAGGTGTTTGCTTTCAATTTGCCTCCCAAGGTAGTTTTGCACCTCTGTGTCAGTTCATTCATTCTTTTTTTTTTTTTTTAAATTTTGGTCTCAGGGGTAGATTTATCAAGGCAGATCCAAAGCCATTTAACCGATTGGTCATTTCGGATGCGATGGGCACGCTGTTTCTTTCAATTACTCGCTGTGTCAAATATCCGAGGGCCAGTTGGTTATTAGCATGCATTATAATTTATGTGGCCTCCGACCGTAATAAGTTGTCAAATTCAGCAATTAAGCGGCTTTGATTTATTTCTTCCTTCCCGATGCCCTCCTCAAAAAAAGAAAGGAAAAAAAAAGGGGGGGGGGATTTTAGCTTTAAAATGATTGACAAGCTGCAACCCCCCCCCCCACCCCCGGGTAGGTTTTGCAGAACATTTGCAAAAGGACAAAACTGAAACGCGTTGTAATTAATCTGTGATTCCAGGGGTGAAATGTAAAAATTTGCTACTACCGGTTCTGTGGGTGTGGCTTGGTGGTGGTGGAGTAATGTGACTGGATGGGCGTGGCCAATTTTTTTTTTAACTTTTAAAACCATTTTTTTCTATAACCTCTTCGGCGAAAGGCTTTCAAAAGGCTCTGACGATCCCAGTTGAGTTGCCTGATCAGTAGAGGCTTTTTTTTCTTTTAAAAGTCTTTGCCAATCAGGCAACTCAGCTGGGATCGTTCTTTTGGCCAAGTAGGCTTGAGACAACTTAACAAATACACACATATGCAGTGGTTAAGGTCAGGGGCATCTAAAGAGAAGGTCAGATAGGTACTGGCCATCGCTATATCACAAAAGAACCAGTTTGGACCAGTGGTTAAGGCACCGGGCTAGAAATTAAGAGACTGGGAGTTCTAGTCCTGCCTTAGCCATGAAAGCCAATCAATTGACTTTGGGCCAGTCACCAGGAGACGGTGAGTTCTAGACCTGCTTTTAGCCATGAAACTCATCCAGGTGACTTTGGGCCAATCACTAGGTGACTGTGAATTCTAGTCCCACCTTAGCTATGAACTCCAACTGGGTGACCTTGGGCCAATCACCAGGAGACTGGGAGTTCTAGTCCTGCCTTAGCCATGAAACTCAGCCGAGTGATTTTGGACCAATTACCAGGAGACTGTGAGTTCTAGTCCCACCTTAGCCATGAAAGCCATCCAGGTGACCATGGGCCAATCACTAGGATACTGGGAGTTTTAGTCCCACCTTACCCATGAAAGCCAGCTGGGTGATTTTGGGCCAATCACCAGGCGACTGTGAGTTCTAGTCTCGCCTTAGCCATGAAAGCCAGCTTGTGTGACATTGGCTCAACCCCTCTCTCGGCCCAACCCAACCCAACTCACTGGGTTATTGTGGGGGGAAATAGGAGAAGGAAAATGTGTTGGATATGTGCGTCACCTCGAGTTATTTGTAAAAAATAAATAAATAAAGGCAGGATACAAATAGATAAATAGAAGCCTGACCTTCTTTTTTAAAACTTATATTTGCAACGCATGTTAAAAAAGAAACAGGTCTTAATTGCATGTCTACCATTTTGATATTTCTGTACCCTTCCTGGGGCACCCCTGAAATAGCTCCCCCCAAAAACAGTGCGAGATATTCATCTGTTCCGGAGAGGAGACTTAAAAAATATCTCCTTCCCAAGAGAAGTCATGAAAGAATATTGGCAGACCGAATAAGCATATTCTTGATTAATGGGGTCATTTGCAGGCCTGACAGAGAATCAGAGGTACAATAAATCAAGGGACAAATTTTACACACACACATATAAAGTGCTGTCCTGCTCACTCACACGCACACATACATAACTGTGGGTCAGTGGGCTTATTAATATTCCCCAGTGACTCCCTTCCCCCAAAAACCCAGAACTAGCCCAATGAAGTCCAGCCACGAGCAGACCAAAATAAACCCACCAGGCAAAATTAAATCCAAGATACAAGAAAGTTTACGAGGCAAGAAAAATCCAAAGTTCACAAGTTCGCATGATCCAAGTCAAGGTGTCATTCCAAAGCACGACAAGAATCACAACGACCAGAAAAACACACAGCTGGGAAACCGATATGTTCTACACAGCATCGCCTCCATCTGTCATCATCCTCATTCTCATTTAATGATCTCATAATCCCTTGTGGGGTGGAGTCTGGGCAACGGAATAGAGCTGAGTGTTTACTGGCCGGATGCCTTTCCTGTCACCAGAGCGGAGTTACATTCAGCAGAAATATTCTCTTCGTGACCAGAGAGAGAAATATCTGCCTCTACCCAGGATTGAACTCACAGCCTTCTGATTGTGAGGCAAGAACGCCCGCTCTAGGCCAATGCACCACTCATCGCCTCCATCAGTCTGCTGTGCTAAATAGCCAGCTTCTGGTGCAGCCCATCGAGAGGGTGCCTCCTCATGAGTAATCTGTCTGACCTTCTTAGATGGCTCCTGTCTTTTCTCTGCCCTTCTTGGATCAGTACAGAAGGCAGTTCCTCTACCTCATCGTTGATCACTTGCAGTTGCGTGCTTTTCCCACCTGAAGCCTCAGGGCTGTCTTGTTGCAGCTGGGCTTCAGCCAAATCCTTCTCAGATGCCTGCTTGGAGCCATTGACCAAATCTCCTCCTGACATGCCAGGAGCTGGTTCATCCCTCCTGACATCTAGAGAAGCACCTAGAAGACCTCCAGGGTCCCTTCCAGCTCTGTTATTCCGCCTTCTTTAGATGGTGACTCTAAAGCAACATTTGTGCAACACGCTAAGCTAGGGTTGACTGAACCATGGAATTGGGCCAATTTTCTCTGTTCCGGCAATGCACAGAACTGCAAATTATTCACAAGGACTGGAATTATACAAGATGGGGCCGGCTTCTCTGTAATCTGATCTATCCCGTGGATACGGCATAAATTAAAAAAAAAAAAAAAGTAGAAGGAACACTGCGAATTTGTGGAAGCCATGGAGAAAAATCACCACAAGATGTCACTAGCTTTTCGTGTGCTGAAGAATTTTGTTTAATGATTTCTATGTATGGCTGTGAAAGTTGGACCATAAGGAAGGCTGAGCGCTAAAGAATTGAGAGGCCTTTGAACTCTGGTGCTGGAGAAGACTCCCGCGAGTCCCTTGGACTGCAAGGCGATCCAACCGGTCAGTCCTAGAGGAGATCAGCCCTGACTGCTCTCTAGAAGGCCAGATCCTGAAGAGGAAACTCAAATCCTTGGGCCACCTAATGAGAAGGAAGGACTCCCTGGAGAAGAGCCTAATGCTGGGAACGATGGAGGGCAAAAGAAGAAGAGGATGGCAGAAAATGAGGTGGCTGGATGGAGTCACTGAAGCAGTCGGTGTGAGCTTAAATGGACTCCAGAGGATGGTAGAGGACAGAAAGGCCTGGAGGAACGTTGTCGCGATGGGTTGGAAACAACTTCACAATTAACAACAAAGGGGTGATGGAAAATTACTACCTTGCTCTGAAGCCAGGTTTAAGGAGATGCTCCTATATATATATATATACCTTTTTTCTTTATATGCATTTCTTTTAACAGGGTTTCATAGCTAAGGCAGCACTAGAACTCACCGTCAGCTGGTGATTGGCCCAAAGTCACCTGGTTGGCTTCCATGGCTAAGGCGGGACTAGAACTCACAGTCTCCTAGTCGTTGGCCCAAAGTCACCCGGTTGGCTTCCATGGCTAAGGCAGGACTAGAACTCACAGTCAGCTGGTGATTGGCCCAAAGTCACCCGGTTGGCTTCCATGGCTAAGGAAGGACTAGAACTCACAGTCTCCTAGTAGTTGGCCCAAACTCACCCGGTTGGCTTCCATGGCTAAGGCAGGACTAGAACTCACAGTCAGCTGGTGATTGGCCCAAAGTCACCTGGTTGGCTTCCATGGCTAAGGCAGGACTAGAACTCACAGTCAGCTGGTGATTGGCCCAAGGTCACTCGGCTGAGTTTCATGGCTAAGGCAGGACTAGAATTCCCAGTCTCCCAGTTTTTATCCTGGTGCCTTAACCACTGGTTCAAGCTGGCTCTCATGCCTGATGTAAGACTAGAAACAGTTTTTTTACAAACAATCCTGTAAGCTGTGACTAATAAAAACAAGTTCAATCCAACTTAGTGTGTTGTGGGAATGCGTCGCTCGGTTTGTTTTAAAACTCCGGGTTAAATGTGGGAATGCAGCCAAAATTTAGAGCCAGGGTTGGGTTTCTGGGCCCCTTCAATAGTGTTCCTAAACAGCAACTCTCCATGTGCTGAGGAAACGAACGCAGCCGACAAGCAGAAAAGGTAACAGGTGGAAGAGTTAAGCACAAGGCAGAAACAACAACGAACGAAGAACGCCGGCACATTTTAAACCAACTGCTCAGCCTTATGCCGAAACGAGGAGACAGATTGAAGGTCTCAGAGCATTTGGAGATGCCGAGGAGACGCAACTGAGAACAGCATTAAAGCCCTAATAATGCTAAAGTTTTGCCTCCTACCAGCTCGGTATGGACAAAACCTGGGATATTCAGAGTTCAAAAGATGGAGACTTATTTGTTGAGAAGAGATTGGGGTGCTCCTGAAGCCCCAAAGACTTAGAGTCCCACATCGGATGGTTCTGGAATTAATTTAATCTCAGCTTATTGGATCAATTATGATGGGTTAGAGTAGTGGCCAAAATTGCGGACACTTTTTGGGAAACGTGTATTTTCTAAAACTAGCTAATAGCACCACTTTTTTTTCCCCGAGTAGTACCATAAAATTAGATATCGATGGAAAGATAATTTAATCAAGAATGTAATGCCATAACTTTTAGGAAGGATTTGCTATTAGAATAGCAGTTACAGTATAAAGAAGAAAAGTGAAACAGGTAGAAAAAAACGAGATGTACAAAAATAATCACCGTAGAAAAAAAACGAGATGTACAAAAATTTTCCCCATGTCAGTTAATATTTAGTTGGGCAACCTTTAGCAGGAATGACGGCCTTACAATGTCTTCCCATGGAGTGAACCAAGTCTTTTCGCAAAAGATTTCCACAATTTTGGCCACAACTGTAGCTTGGCTCAGTCAATATCCTAAGATCGATCCAGACAGCTACCTGAGGACCAGGGTGTCAATCCTGAAGTGAATCTGGCTGAGGCCATCTTGGAGGCTTCAGTGTTGCTACACAACAGAGGGAGGGAAAAAAAAATACTACTGGGGTTGTGTAGCCAAAACAATAAAGTTTTCCTGTGGGAACCAAGGTCCTTCTCACAGGTGGCTGGCCAGAGGAGGAGCGAAGTAACCAAGCAACCAGCCAGCACCTGGATTGGATGTGACCAATGACTTGGGGGGTGGGTGGGGAAGGGAAAACTTTTACTTTTTAATTAGGTGAAAGCTGCGGGAACTTTCAGAGTCGGCTTTTACCAGTTGTGCCAATATGATGTATCCAATAAATTGTTCTTTGAGGAATTTGCCTGCCTCGGAGTTCTGCTTTCTGTGTGCGCATTACTTGGAATGCTGACATGGGGTGTGCATTCCACTAAACCATAGCGTGGTTCGTTGGGCATTAGCTCAATTTATTGCGGTAACTTATTTACAGCAGTTTGTAACAGGGGTGAAATGCTACCGGTTCCTACCAATTCGGGTGAACCGGTAGCTGCGGCGGTACATGGTTTGGAGAATTGGTAGCGGCGGCAGCGCAAGGCTCCACCCACCCACCTGGATATTGTTACTTCCTCGTTTTAACGCGAAAACCAGTAACCTGTTTTTGACCCTTTGCGCATGTGCAGAAGGCTTTGCGCATGCACAGAGGGTCCAAAATTGCACATGCAGAGTGTGCACTTCCAAACCGGTAGGGAAGGTAAGTAGATTTCACCCCTGGTTTGCAAATTATGGCTTGACCCAGTGTGTGAGCTCAGCAGACTAATGTATTTAGCTGTGTTTAAGAGTGTAATAGGAGTGGTGTGATAGCCCAGTGGCGAAGACGCTCGCCTCCCACTCAGAGTTCAATCCTGGTAGCAGAAGATGTTTCTCTCCTAGGCTGCCAAAAAAAAAAAAAAATCTGCTGTGACCTCCACGTAGGCATCAGGAAGGGCATCCGGCCAGTAAATGCTCAGCTCCATTCCTGTTGCCCTGAATTAAGGGATTACAGGGTAGTAAAAAAGGAGTTTAAGAATGGAATTGGTGAATCAATTTGTTGTTATGGTATTGTGTACGCACCAGCCCAAAGTCTGGACATGCAACTTTCTGTAAAATTAGGGTAAGTACTAGAAATAGCTTTGAATGTGAAATTATTAGGCACAAGAGCCGGATACCAGTTCTGGTTTATAATAGGATTTCCTTGATTTTCCTTTCTTTTGAATGCAGACTTCAAAAGAGCCCTTGTTAGCAAGCGTTTGCCAAGAGGTCAGCTCTTAAAAATGGATGGTAGATAGAAGAGTTTTGAGGGAGATTAGGAAATGAGCCGACTCGAATAAGGATCATTGTGTGATCAGGACATTTTCTCAATGCTATTTTTTGAAGGGGGAAAAAAAAAAGAAAAGAATTTGATAGCTATCTTGCATTTGCAGAAGAGGAAATGCAGTTCTCGGTAGCTGTGTTTACCAGACACCTGAGATCTGCTTGCTAAATGAACCCATTTTATGATTTTCGGAATCCAGGTAGTCCCTGATTTACGACCACAATTGATGACCAACATTTCTGTTCTTAAGTGAGGCATTTGTTAAGTAAGTTGTTGAGGATTTAAGGGATGTAGGGTGATTTTTAAACTGTTCTCAATTGGATTATTGTAGAGAGAAGAACTAAAATTCAAGAAAACTTCTCTTGGAGCTGTTTTAATACAAGTAGTAAGTGCATGCAGGAGGGGCACACAAATGCACAGGGAGTGGGGTGCACACACAGGGCGCATGTCCACATGCGTGGTGGGTGGGGTGCACATGGGGGGGGGGTGTCACACATGCATTGCATTATGGGCAAGTGCATGCTTTTGGCAATCAGTGTTGAAAAGGTTAGCCATCACTGGTATATAAGCTTGAGGGCACTAGCTTCTTCTCCGTTCTCCATTTTGCCTCCTCCATGTTGTGTTTCCATTTTGTGCTGTGTTTGTACTGTGCTATTTCTCTTCTCTTAAAGGTAAAAGTAAAGGTTCCCCTCACACATATGTGCTAGTCGTTCCTGACTCTAGGGGGCGCTGCTCATCTCCGTTCCAAAGCCGAAGAGCCAGCACTGCCCGAGGACGTCCCCATGGTCATGTGGCCGGCATGACTCAACGTCAAAGGCGCACGGAACGCTGTTCCCTTCCCACCAAAGGTGGTCCCTATTTTTCTACTTGCATTTTTTTACGTGCTTTCGAACTGTGAGGTTGGCAGAAGCTGGGATAAGAAACGGGAGCTCACCCCGTTATGCGGCACTGGGGATTCAAACCTCTGAACTGCCGATCTTTCGATCGACAAGCTGGGACGTGATGGCTCAGTGGCTAAGATGCTTAGCCACTGAGCCATCACGTCCCAACTCTTCTCCACAACGTGGAAAAACCTACAAGGGTATTGTAGGCCTTATGTATTATTATGTATATAAAGAAATTTTGAATCCTGCTTTATTGTCTGATTGTATGTGTGCTGCAACAAACTCTGACACACTCCACTCAGAAACTTGTCCCACCTTCCAAAATCCTGTCTGTGTATGTGTGTGTGTGTCTTTCCCCAACTTTTGATTTTTATCCGCCTAAATTCGGGATGGAGAAAAGTTGTTCTTTCATCCATTTATTGTCCGGATGTCTGGGGGAAGTCAAAACTCCATTCAGAATTGGCTGAGGATCAGCCAGAAATTTTCTGGTAAACCAGCATCTGTTCTTCTTCTCCCCGCCCCCCAAAATATATGGTGCTAATCCCCCCCCAAAAAATAACGGAGAGGAAAGCTCGTTGTGCAAATTGCAATCTGCGACCTTCACCCCCAATCTCCTGGACGGCCCCCTGGAGGCCGATGATCCTAGAGCATCCCAGACAACGGCAAGCCATCATCCCATCCGCTTTGACTGAGTTGGCTTTTATAATTGCATTTTTCAAAATAAAAATGGGATAACAGAGGCTGTCTCGCCGCAGCTGGGCAATTTCGAAGCTAAGTAGCTGGGAAACGCACTGGAACCCAAATCCATCCTTGGGGGAAAATATCGTATTTTGTTTTTGTTTTTTTAAATGTTTTGTCAGTGTGGCTGGCTGATGATGGCTTGTTTCAAGTTTCCATTGCTTTTTCGTTTGTTTGTTTGTTTTTTGTTTGCATTAATGGGGACTTCTGAGGTTTCGGCGATGCTATTCGTGGAAATTCCCCTTAGTCCTGTGTTTAGTGGCTATAAGCAAAAGAGGAAGATGGGACAAAACATTTAAAAATGCTGACTTATTGCCCTGCTTCCAAATAATGTTCTATCAATCAGGTTTAAATAACCGGTCCTCTTAATGTCAGCTGCCAGTCTAACTATTTTGGTGATGTGCAGTGCAGTCATTTTGACTAAAACAGACTAGCAAACCAACATAAAAAGAGTTACAGGGCAGGAGAGAGAGAGAGAGAGAGAGAGAGAGAGAGGGAGAGAGAGAGAGAGACCGAGGCATCTCACGATTAAACAGACTGCAAGTCGCAAATAGTTAACAGTTAATTCAGTCCTGTTTTACACCAAGGCATGGAAAATGAAATTAATTAATACACAGAACAAACATTCTATGCGAGTTTAGTAGCGGCATCTGTCAGCCAATTGTTCCAAACTGTTGTGTGCCGCGTGTCGTTTATTCTTACAAGAGACTGAGATTCAAGAGCCGTGGTGGCACGGTGGTTAGCAGGCCCAGTATGGCAGGCTGACTCTGCCCACTGCCAGGAGTTCGATCCTGACTGGCTCAAGGTTGACTCAGCCTTTCATCCTTCTGAGGTCAGTAAAATGAGGACCCAGATTGTTGGGGGCAAGAGGCTGACTCTTAGAGAGGGCTGCTTAGAGAGGGCTGTAAAGCACTGTGAAGCAGTATATAAGTCTAACTGGTAGTGCTAAGTGGGAAGGAAGGAAGGGAGGAAGGAAGGAAGGAAGGAAGGAAGTGCTGGGGTGGCACAGTGGTTAGAATGCAGTATTGCAAGCTAATTCTGCCGACTGCCAGGAGTTTGATCCTGACCAGTTCAAGGTTGACTCAGCCTTTCGTCCTTCTGTGGTTGGTAAAATGAAGACCAAAATTGTTGGGGGCAAGATGCAGATTTCTTTGAAGACGTTTCACTTCTCATCCGAGAAACCTCTTCAGCTCTGACTGGATGGTGGGGAATGGAAGGATTTATACTCCTTGCAGACGGCTGATCATTTGCCTTCTTTCAGAGAGTCATTCAATGAGGAAACACTCCCACCCCCGAAAGTCCAGTTGCCTCTTGAAAAAAGGACCATTGGGAAAACCGTGACTTGGATGGTTCTCCATAAGCATCATCTTCTTGGTCTCCCTCGCGTTCTTTGATCTTCTCCTCTTTTCATAGATGCCTTGTACCAGGGGTGAAATCCAGCAGGTTCTGACAGATTCTGGAGAGCCGGTAGCGGAAATTTTGAGCAGTTCGGAGAACTGACAAATACCACCTCTGGCTGGCCCCAGAGTGGGGTGGGAATGGGGATTTTGCAGTATCCTTCCCCTGCCACGCCCACCAAGCCACACCATGCCCACCAAGCCACGCCCACAGAACCGGTAGTAAAAAAAAATGGATTTCACCACTGCCTTGTACGGTATGAAATCCCAAGACAACTTCTCCAAAAAAGCAAACCACTTCAAGGAGAGAAGCAACTAAGGAGAAATTTCCTGACAGTTAGAAGAATTCATCAGTAGAACAACTTGCCTCCGGAAGTTAGTTAGCTAGCTAGCTAGTTAGTTAGTTAGTTAGTTAGTTAGTTAATTTGTTTGTTTGTTTGTTTGTTTGTTCAATTTATATGCTGCCCTTCTCCGGAGACTCAGGGCGGCTTACAATGCGTTAAGCCTTCATACTTTTGTTGGGCTTTTGGGCCCCCCTAAGCGGTGTTCTTTTTTATACAAAGTCAGCTAATTGCCCCCACAATCCGGCTCCTCATTTTACCTACCTCGAAAGGATGGAAGGCTGAGTCAACCTTGAGCCTGGTGAGATTCGAACTCGCAGTAATTGCAGGCAGATTAACAGCACTTCAATCTGCTGCGCCACCGAGGCTCTTACAAAAGTTGTAAATGCTCTTAACACTGGAAGTTTTTCTTAGAAGAGATTGTATAACCAGTTGTCTGAAATGGTGTAGGATTTCCAGCCTGAGCTGGGTGAAACGGTGTAGGGTTGGTCTAGAAGATCTTCAAGGTCCCTTCCAATTGTGTAATTTTAGTCTATACTGTTCTGTTCTGTTCTGTTCTGTTCTATTTGCTGTTTTTGTAGGTAGAAAGTACTGGGGAGCAGTGGTAACCGGAAGCTGCGGGTTCCCAGGTGTAATCACGTCCCATTTATCCACATTTTTGACGCTTTGCGCATGCACAGAAGGCTTACACAGTCACATTTGCGGACCGGTAGCGAAGGTAAGTGAATACCATCCCTGGTAGAGAGGGAAAACAGGTGAGTATTTACAATGAGCCCACTTTAAATTCCTACTTAGAGCCAATCAGTCAGAAGCTGGCTATTTAGCTCTAAGCAATCAATGCTTGCTTTTCGTCAGTCAATGAAAGTTTGCAGATCCTCAGCTCGCCAACCACCGTGGTGCTGATGACAGTTCCTTCTCCGTGGCACGTTTCCAGTTTTCTTTCATCTTTTATATTCCGGGCCCAGAACGTGTCTTTCGCGGTGGATGACACCCTTCTAAGGAAGTGCTACTCAAATTAGTCAAAGTGAAGGTTTAATGAATAACTCTGGGTTTATTTGTGTGTTGGTTTTTTTTTTTTTTGCTATTTTTTGGGAAGGTTTTTTGGACACTGAACCTAAGGACCTCAAATTACAGTCTAAAGTTAAATTAAAATCTCAGTGTGAATTGGCAAGCATCTGCCTCTCCGCGATGGCTTTTCAGGGTTACTCAAATTTCTTCATCTTGGAAACAGGTTGGCATACATATTAATGAGACCCAGGTGTTAATGCCATGCTGTTTTATTTTTAATCTTAAAACAGTCTTTACATTAAAATCAGTGGAAGCCGCTGCAACTGTGTTTTTCTGAATAATTAGGCAGCAATGCTGTCGTTTGGAGTCATGTTGCATTCTCCCACCTCCTCCTCCCAGAAGAACCTAAGAAGAACCAGTAATGGATTTAGTGATTCACCTAGTCCAGCTGTGACCATCTCATGCGGCCGAGAGGTTCACAAACAGGGCAACAACAGCTGGAATCTTTCAAGCTCCTGAGCTGAGTTCACCGTTTCTGCAAAACAAATCCTGTTTTTTGTGTCTCTCTGGGGGCTTGCGTGTTCACTGGTCTGCTGTAGGTTTATGACACATTTATAAATCAGTTTTATAAATCGTACGGAATTCTGAGAGTTGAAATCCACACGACTTAAAGCTGCCAAGGTTGAGAAGCATCGGTCGAACGGTTGGGGGAATTCTCGTTGATGTGTGGAATTTATTTCCCAGAATTCCACCATGGCTAATTCAAAGAATGCTGGGAGTTGAAGTACCTAAGTCTGGAGGAATGAAATGAGTTGAGGACCATCATTTAGATGAAGTATGAGCCAATTAAATGTGAGCCAGCAGTGTACGGCGGCAGCCAGAAAAGCCAACGCAATCCTAAATTGCATTAACAGAGGGATTCAATCAAGATCAAGGGAGGTACTAATACCATTCTATAAAGACTTAGTAAGGCCACATCTAGAATCCTACATCCAGTTTTGGTCACCACACTATAAAAAAAGACGTTGAGACTCTATAAAGAGTGCAGAGAAGAGCAACCAGGATGATGAGGGGACTGGAGGCTAAAACATACGAAGAACGGTTGCAGGAACTGGGCATGGCTAGTCTAGTGAAGAGAAGGACCAGGGGAGACATGATAGCAGTCTTCCAATATTTGAGGGGCTGCCACAGAGAGGAGGAAGGGGGTCAAGCTATTTTCTAAAGGCCAGACAAGGAATAATGGATGGAAACTGATCAAGGAGAGATTCAACCTAGAAATAAGGAGGAATTTTCTGACAGTGAGAACCATCAACCGATGGAACAGAAGTTGCCTTCAGAAGTGGTGGGAGCTTCATCAATGGAAGCTTTCAAGAAGAGACTGGACTGCCATCTGCCAGAAATGGTGTAGGGTCTCCTGCTTGGCCCGGAGTTGGACTAGATGACCTCCAAGGTCCCTTCCAACTCTTATTAATCCGTATCTAAGGTTTACCCTTTAAGATGTTCTCCAGAGAAAGAACATCTTAATTGTCCAGGAAAGAATAACATCTATTCTTCAAAGCCCCTGAGGGCAGGACAAGAAGTAATGGATGGAAACCTATCAAGGAGAGGCCCAATCTGGAATTAATGAGAAATTTCCAGTTAGGGAGAAAAAATTAATTTGTGAAATGGCTTGCCTCCAGAAGTTGTGGGCGCTTCAGGGATGAAGAAGAAGAAGAGATTGGATAGCCATTTTGTCCAGAATGGTACAAGTAGTCCTTGACTTATAACAGTTCATTTAATGACCGTTCGAAGTTATAACAGCACTGAAAAAACTGACTTACAACCGTTTTCCACACTTACGACCGTTTCGGCATTCCCATGGTCACATGGTCAAAATTCAGAGACGTTCAGCATCTGACTCATTTTTATGACGGGTCAAGTGTCCCGGAGGTCCTGTGATCCCCCTTTTGCAACCTTCTTACAAGCAAAGTCAATGGGGAAACAAGATTCACTTAAGAACCTTGCTACTCACTTAACAACTGGAGTGATTCACTTGGCCACTGCGGCAAGAAAAGCCGTAAAATGGGACAAAATTCATTTAACCGCTGTCTCGCTTAGCCACAGAAATCCTGGGCTCAATTTGTGGTCGTAAGTCAGGGACTCTCTGCATAGGGTCTCTTGCTTGAATCTGGGGTTGGACTAGGTCAGGGGTCAGCAACCTGCAGCTCTGGAGCCGCAGGTGGCTCTTTCACCCCTCTGCTGCAGCTCCCTGTCACTCAAAATATGCGTCACAACTGTCAATGTGTGACACCTGCTGGCACGCAATTTATTGAGCTTTTCAACCCCCGGTAGGCCAACCAGGGATAAATCCAAGAAAAGAAAAGTTTCAGAAGAAAACAGAATGTTTAATTCAACTACATGTGCTAGTTCTGTGACCGCTCAGGAAATAGTCAGGCACAGGAATGGTTTTGTGGCTCCCGGTGTTTTCTTTTGTGTGGGAAACGGGTCCAAATGGCTCTTTGAGTGTTTAAGGTTGCCGACCCCTGGAGTAGAGGACCACTTATGCCCCTTCCAGCTCTGTCCTGCATGCCACAAAGTACGATAGCCCCTTGCTTTCTTTTAATTTCACGCCTGTGGAATACTAGCACCCCAGATATTTCTTTTCCTGCCCAAACCTTCCAAAATTTCATTCAGGTTCCTTTTGCACAACCTGGGGCCCATATGGTTAATGATATTTTTTCCCCCCATACACCCATCAAACTTGGCCTTTGGCTTTTGGGGGAAGCCATGTGTGCAGAAAACATTTTGCCCCGAGATGTCTGAAGGCGTTTTGGAATGTTTGATGTTTTTTTGTCACTTGAGTTAAACTGAAAGGTTACGGAAAACACGGCAACAGCAGTTTCTCTTTAGAGAAACCTCCTGCTTCGCATTGCTTCTTTCTGCCTTTATTTATTTATTTATTTATTTCTCCACCCCCCTCCCTTCTCGTCGCCAGTATAATTTTATTTTAAATCGCTTGATATAATCCAAAGGTGGCATAGAAAGAGATTTCGAAATAGTCTGGGCGAAGGCACGAGACAAAATCAATTGACTCTGCATTTCAATTGGAACTCATTTCATTTCTGAGCGACTCAAAACAATAATATCCTGGCAACGTTTGGTGATTTTGTGGGGGGCGCGGGGGACACAATATATATATTTTTCTCAACCACAACGCAGAAATGGTTGGCCACCATCTTCTTTTATGGATTTGGCAACTTTGGGAATGGATGTTTTGTCACCCCTGCAGTGACCAATCCGGCTTGAACCTGCTTAGCTTCCAAATGCAATCCTGGTTTGGTTCACACCTTATCCTAAAGCCCAGATTGACCTTTGATTTGCAACACTTCATTTAGTGACCGTTCGTAGTTAGAACGGCGCTGAAAAAAATGTTTGACTGATGACCAGGAGTGGTATTCACTTAGAGTAGAATAGAATAAGAGAGTTGGGACCTTGGAGGTCTTTTAGTCCAACCCCCTGCCCAGGCAGGAAACCCTACACCACTTCAGACAAATGGTTATCCAACATCTTCTTAAACACTTCCAGTGTTGGAGCATTCACAACTTCTGGAGGCAAGTTGTTCCACTGGTTAATTATTCTAATTATCAGGAAATTTCTCCTTAGTTCTGAGTTGCTTCTCTCCTTGATTAGTTTCCACTGATTGCTTTTTGTTCTACCTTCAGGTGCTTTGGAGAATAGCTTGACTCCCTCCTCTTTGTGGCAACCCCTGAGATATTAGAACATTGCCATCATGTCTCCCCTAGTCCTTACTTTCCCTACAGGTGCGTAAATGTGAGCGTGCGTATAAGCTCCCTTAGCTCACATGTGGGTCCCATCCATGCATGCGCCTGGTCTTCCGCGCATGCGCCCCGTCTCAAAAATGTGCTCAAATAGGATGGCATAGAGCCAGGGCTACCGGTTCTGGCAAACTAGCCCAAACCAGCTGAATACCATCTCTGCCGATGACTGTGTGCCACACTTATAACCCTTGCAGCATCCCCATGGTCATGGGATCAAAATTCAGATGCTTGGCCACTGACTCGTAGTTATGATGGCTGCCGTCTCCCAGGCTTATGGGATCCCCGTTTTGCGACCTTCTAGCAAAGTCAATTGGGGAAGCCCAATTCACTTTAACAACCGTGTAACGCAATAACGGCCGTGATTCACTGGCAATTGTGGCAAGGAAGGTCGTAAAACCAGGCAAAGTTTACTGACCAAGTGTCAAACTCAACAACAGAGGTCACTGCGGTTGTATGTGTATCGAAATATTGAATAAACCACAATGGGCTGGTTGACTCCAATCCTAAACACCGTTGACAAATTACGCAAAGATAACCATAGCAATCATATTTATCTAATTTCTTTGTAGTCTGCTTGTTCCTTGGAATCAGTTTTTCTCAACCTTGAAAACTTGATGACAAGCGAATCTCAACTCCCAGAATTCCCCAGCCAGCCATGTTGGCTGGAGAATTCTGGGAGTCGAAGTCCACGCATTTTCAAACTGCCAAGTGTTCTGACCCAGCTCCATAAACACGGCAAACACTCTGAAGTTAAAACAACGATTCCTTTATTAGGAGTGCCAGCAGCCCCAGCAAAATGTCTGTCTCTCTCTCTCTCACTGCAGGCTAACAAGTCCGTCTGGCAGTGTTCTGTCCCAGCTACGGGTCCCAAGAAGAGTAGCACACACACAGCTCCAAAAACTCTGTTTAATACAAACAGACCCCTTTCAAAATGCAGGCTTTAACCACCAATGTCCTTATCAGCCTGCTATGAATTACAGAGATTAAACAAAGTCCGACAAGGGTTGGCAATCATCCCAGAAACCAAGTTGTAACAAAAAACTCACTCTCAAAATGCTCTGCGTAGGACCAAACGTTGTTTCCAGCAACATTTGCCAGCTGTGTGCAAACTTAAATAGGCTAAGGGAATAGCCAATTAGCCCCAAGCCTTACTCTCAAGGAGACCTCCTCCTCCTGAGTAGCCACTCCTGCCTTTTGGCAGCCCTGTGTGCTCGAGCATTGAGAAGAGGCTCCTCCACTTCACTCTGTTCACTTGAAGGAGCCTCTGGAGATTCTGAAGGCCCTGGCTGAGTCTCTGCCTTTGGCACCACATCCTCTTCAGCCTCCTCACTGTCCGACTCGAGCGCTGGCTGCACAGGCTGCTGGCGCGACACCACACCAGCTTCCTCGTCGTCGGGATCAGCCACAATCCACGCAGGCTGCTGGCGGGCCACAACAGGCAGGGAGATGAATAGTTGTCTGCCATACCTATTCATCTCTGCCCCCTCCCTTTTATTCCCAGAGCTAGGGTGGGGCTTTGTTAGTACTGATGGCTCTTCTGTCCCAAGGACCGGCCCATAGATTTCCAGTGCTCTCCTCTCCTCTGCCTTCTGTGAATCCATGCATCAATCACTAGGCCCAGCTGTTCCTCCTGTAGCTTATCAGCCACCTCCATATCTGGGGGCTGTTGCCTCTCCATCTGACAATTGACAGATGACCCGGGCTCTGCTTCTGTCTCTGTCTCTGCCAGCTCCATTCCCTCTTCCCCCTCGGAGCTCTCAGGTTGTCTTGATGCTGACCCAGACTCCCATGCTGCCTCCTCCTCTGATTCAGCTGCTGGAGGGGCCGGCAGTCAACAGGCCACAACACCAAGGTTGAGAAATACTGATTTAAATTTTTGGGAATAAATGCAGAGCAAATCCCCCTGAATGCAGAGCACGACTCAATCCGGGCTGAAATGATCAATTCAGACAAAATCACGTGTTTTAGCCGGCTGATTTGAACTATGGGCAGAAAGTTACGGCACCCTCTTGATGTACAAACAACTTGATTTTTCAGTCTGGGGTTGCCCATTCAATGCCATGTCAGGGAAAGACTGAGGGAAAAAATTTGGCATTTTTTATGCCTCCTTCTGTAAGCGTCGTAGGATTAGATCATAAAGCAGAATATGCTTTTCCCATCCAGAGGTGGAAAAAAGTTACTCAATCTGTAGTTTCTTAAGGATGAACAAATGAGGAAAATGTTAACTTCTGTTTGGTAGGCATTGTGTGGTCCCTGGGTGAGTAGCTTAGAAAGGTGAGATAATTACGTTAAATCTTCAATGATTGCCAGGACTGAAAACTCACCTGATTTTTTTCTGCTTGAGGGAACTCAAGACATTTCGACATATTGTGCATTTGGCTGAAGGGAGGTGGATAGATTTTGCAGGATCATTGGCATGTTATTTCTTCCGTTGTGTCGTTGTGGTTTTTTTTAATTAAAAAACCCCTGAGGAATCTTTAAAATTAAAAGAAAAGAAGATACGTGGGGGCTAATGTTATATCCTAGGCAGAGGTGGGTCTCAGATAATTTTGCCACTTGTTCACCCAGCACCAGAAATATGAGTGTGTGCGTCCATGCATACGTGCGGCATCCAGGGGTGGTTCTACCTACCTTTACTACCGGTTCGCAGTGGGGCCGCGTGCTCTTCTGCGCATGCGCAGAAGCATTTTGATGATGTCGGGATCAGTGGGTGGAGCCTCCCGCCAGTTTTACTACTGGTTCTATAGAACCGGTGCGAACCGGGGGGCAACCTACCACTGGCGGCGTTATAAAACACGGCAATTTGGTTGCGCGGGCCGCCTGCACATGCATGCGATGACAAAAACACAGCAATATAGGACGGGATTGTGTCTGGGTCAGTGGACGGCTCACCAACAGGTCGCCACTACCGGTTTGCCTGAATCGGTACGAACCGGCTGAATACCACCACTGGTCCTAGGCGAGTTTGGCCACTGATTTTTTTTTTAATGAATCCTGTATTTCTGTAATCTTTCAGCTTTTCCCCCAAGGATTTTGCTGCTTGGAGGCCTTGTTCCACTGGCTCTTGATTTAGATATTAGTTCAATAGCAGAAGGATTGATTGAAACCTAATAGATAGAATTTGACGGATGGGTTTTTTTTTCCTCCAGTCAATTGTTGCAATGAATCTATATATTTTTTTTAAAGCTCTGGAGATTTAAAGATCGATTTTTTAAAAATTCAATATACAGATGCACAGGCAATTCTTGATGTACGAACAGCAATGGTTAAGGGAGACATTTGGTAAGTGAGTTTTGCACCAATTTCTTGCCACCATTGTTAAGTGAATCATTGCCGCGTATAAGTTACTCGCTCGGTTGTTAAGTGAATCTGGCTGCCCCGTTGACTTTGCTCATCGGAAGTTCGCAAAAGGAGATTGCTCCTATTATGGTGGCAGTGTCCCGGGAATTGACTCCTATTTATGACAGTGGCACTGTCTTGGGAATTGACTCATATTTATGATGGTGCAGTGTTTTGGGAATTGACTCCTATTTGTGACAGTGCAGTATCCCGGGAATTGATTCATATTTATGATGGTGACAATGTCCTAGGAATTGACTCCTAGAGGTGGAGCTCTCACCTCACAATCAGGAGGCTGTGAGTTCAATCCTAGGTAGAGACTGATATTTCTCTCTCACCGAGAATAGATCTGCTGAACAAAACTCTGTATCGGAAACAGGAAGGGCATCCGGCCATTAAAACACTCTGATTTAGTTCAGTTGCCCAGACTCCATCCCACAAGGGATTATGGGGTCGTTAAAAGAAGATGATGAAAAGAAGGAAGCGTTTTATTTTGACTCACCACAACATACTGGGACCACATCTTGGAGACAATTTGGATTACACTTACGGAGAAGCGCTTAGGATTCAGTACACATTTCTTCTGTCGTTAGGCTGAGGAGCCTTTTAATATTTATGTGACGATCGTCGATCTCTTTCCCACCGTCGGAAGCTGCTAAAGACTTAAACGGGTTGCTATTTCAGTTGTCTTATGTTCCAGGCATGCAGCTCACCATGTGTCCTTGATGTTCTTGGAGAACATTTGCAGGCTATCAAAATAGCAGGGAAGTAGGTCATCTGTGCTTGCTCTGCTCTCATCAGTCACAAGTCCGGGTTTTGTTCCGAAACTTCCAAAAATGCCATAATCCTTTCCAATGGGTGCAGAAAAGAAGATTATTCGGATAGCACAACTCTATACCTCTCCCCTCCCCTCCCTCCCTTTCTTTCCCTCCTCTCTCCTCTTTCTTCCCCTCCCTCCTTCTCTCTTTCTCTCCCTCTCTCTCTCCCTCTCCTCCCTCTCTCTCCCTCCTCTCTCTCCCCCTCCCTCCCCATTCCACACCCCCTCCCACTCTGTCTCCCTCCTCCCTCTCTCTCCCTCCGCTCTCTTCCCCTCCCTCCTGCTCTCTCTCCCCCTCTCTCTCCTCTGTCTTTCCCTCCCTCCTTCTCTCCATCTCCCTCTCTCCCTCTCTCTCCCCCTCCTTCTCCCTCTCTCTTCCTCCTCTCCCCCATCTCTCTTCCCCTCCCTCCCCATCTCTCCCTCTCTCCCTCTCTCTCCCTCTTTTTTTGGTTTTAATTCTGTCTCTTGCTTCCTCACTTATTCAGATAATGAATTCTTGTTCAACTTTCCATCCATTGTGACAGATTAACAGAGTTGGAAGGGACCTTGGAGGTCTTCTAGTCCAACCCCCTGCTCAAGCTGGAGACCTGTGGCTGTCCAATCTCTCCTTTAAAAGCCTCCATTGATGGAGCAACCAAGCCGTTCCATGTGGCAATCTGTTCCAGGGGTGCCATGTGGTTAACAATTCAGAATGAAGAAGCACACGTGTGTCCTTTTAATGCACACACGCACTCAGATAACACATTGAAGCACACGCTTCTTGAAGGACGCTCTTGAGGGATACACTCTTCAATTTGAATGGTTTCCATTTAACATTGACTCAGTTTAAGATGAATGCCATTGATAGATTTGCAGAAAATGTTCCTATTCTGCCTCCAAAGTTGCTTCAGGGGGGTTTCAAGAAGACACTGGACAGTCAGTTGTTTAGAACAGTATAGGGCCATGATGGCAAATCTATGGCATGTGCCACAGGTGCCACACAGCGCCCTCTCTGTGGGCACGCAAGCCGTCGCTCCAGTTCAGCTCTGCCGTGCATGCGTGCGCACTTCCTGCTGGCCAGCTAATTGTTGGGTCTCTGCTGCGCATGCGTGGGGGGGGGGGCGGCCATGCATGGAGGCTGCATGTGCATGCGCAGAGGGTGGGAGGCATGTGCAGTTTGTCCGTGCATGTGTGGGGGGCATGGTGCATGCAGGGGAGCCATGCGCACATGCCTTGGGGCTGGGGCGCATGAGTGGGGGCTGTGCACAACATTGCATTCTGGGGGTTCGGGTGCATGTGTGCACATTCGCATGCATGCACACGTATGCACACACACACTTTGAGCACTCAGTCCAGAAAAGATTAGCATATAGGGCAGGGGTCTGCAACCTTAAACACTCAAGGAGCCATTTGGACCCATTTCCCACAGAAAAGCTCAATACATTGCACGCTGGGGGGTGTTGCACATTGGTGGTTGCGATGCGTATTTTGAGTGACAGGGAGCCGAAAGCAGAGGGGTGAAAGAGCCACATGTGGCTCCAGAGCCGCAGGTTGCTGATTCCTGGTATAAGGTCTCTTATTTGAGCAAGAGGACTAGAAGACTTCCGAGATCATTTCCAAGGATCTTAATTTAATGTTCTAGTTTTATTTATTTATTTGTGCCTTCAAATCAGTGTGGAGTCATGGCAACTGTCTGGACAGATCCCTGCCGTTTTCTTGGCCAGATTTAGATGTGATTTGGTCAGTTGGGTTGAGAGAGACGGACTGGCCCAAGATCATCCAGCTGGCTTTGTGCTTAAGGAGGGATTCGCAGTTTCTCATCTGGTTTTTAAACCACCCAATTACTCTCATTCCTTTAGCGCTCTCGAAATAAATTTCTCTTCCTCATCAAGGAGGACACAGAATAAAAGAATTTGGAAGGGATGTTTGAGGCCTTGTAGCCCAGAGGTCAGCAATCTGCGGCTCTGGATCCGCATGTGGCTCTTTCACCCCTCTGCTGCGGCTCCCTGTCACTCAAAATATGCATCACAACCGCCAATGTGTGACACCCATTGGCACACAATTTATTGAGCTGTTCAACCCCCGGTAGGCCAACCAAGGATAAATCCAAGAAAAGAAAAGTTTCAGAAGAAAAACAGAATGTTTAATTCAACTACATATGCTAGTTCTGTGACCGCTCAGGAAATAGTCAGGCATGGGAAGGGTTTTGTGGCTCCCGGTGTTTTCTTTTCTGTGGGAAATGGGTCCAAATGGCTCTTCGAGTGTTTAAGGTTGCAGGTCACTGTTCTAGCCCAACTCAAGTAGGAGACCTATATTATTTCTGAGAAACGGCTGTCTAATCTCTTCTTAGAAACATCCAGTGATGGAGAGGACCCACAACTTCTGGAGGGAAGCCATCCCACTGATTAATTGTTGTCACTGTCAGGAAATTGTTCTCACTGTGGGATTTTTTCAGATCTGACCTACTGCAAAATATCTGGACTTCTTTTTCAGGGAGGATCGTTTCTGTATCTTGATCCTTAATTTTATGATCTCCAAATTTCAGGGTCAGGGATCAATTCACACCCACAGTCACGGGTATAATAAACCCTTGGATAAACATTCAACAACCTACCTATGGAAAGATCCTAAATTCCCCTGCATTTCTCATTTATCCTGATGTATTACAGCTTTCTCCCTTGCTACCAGGAAAACTAATTTCATTTTCAAGATTTGGGAGGAAGATCATTAACTTGTTTAGCATGCATTGATGCATTTTAAAATCTGGTTTTTTTTTTTTAAAAAGGATAGTTAAAAAAAGAAGAAAGAAGGAAGAAGTTCCATGCAGTTTTTCTCTTTCAAAGATGATAGTTCTGGAACCTATCAAGATATCGAAATTCCTTGTGGTAATGAATTTGCAAAAACAAATTTCAGAATATAAGAGAATGTTTGTAGTTTAGGGTTGAATTGTGCAGATATTAGCTTGCAGAAGTTTTGTTACCTCACTAGGCAACATCATCAGTATGATTGATTGCGGGGTTTGCTCCCTGTTTATATACAGTAGCCCTGTCATGTTGGTGGGATGTGATTTTCCTCCTTAGCATTTGCAACAGTTTATGTCCAGGATGTAAATATTTTCACAGCCCTCTTTTTGACTCGTGCAGTATATAGGTCCTCAATGGAAGGCAGATTGGTAGCAATATTTTTTTTTGTTCTCTATGTTCTTTTGTACGAAGTAGAGTTTCCTGTTACACTTGAGCAGTTAAGCAGTAAAGCACATGGTGACTGTACCTTTTATTTGTGGTACTATATATCAACAGAATTTCTAATAGTTATCAATCATCAGACTATACACATAATACGCGTCTATTGTAATGTACAAAGCCTATGCAACAGCTTAACACAAAGTGAGAACTTTGCCCCAAGACTCATTTTTCTACGGGACAAATTTGAAAGAAAAGTTTTAAAAAACCATTGTTAATCCAGTAAAAGCTAATTGTCCATTTTAGAAAATTAGCTAAATTATCTCAGGAGTTTCTTAAAGGATGCCAACTTGAGCTGTTCCAATTGCTCTCCAAACAGAAGGGCTCTGGATGAAAACGTAAAAATAAATGCAGGATTGCCTCACACTTTTCTTGATGTGCAGTTTGCGTTTGTGTTAGGCAAACATCTTTGTGTTGAGGGTAAACAAGGCAAGACGGATAGATAATCCATAAACGCTGTAAGGGAGAAGAGACGGCCAACTGTCATGTAGGTATTAGAACATCTGATAACGAGACAGCGAATGCGGTAATTAAGTGACTTCGTGTTTTGTGTAATACTGTTAGGTTTCATCTCACTCATCCTAAATAGAATTAATTATGAGTTAATTAAAAAGCCCTCCTGTCTCCCATTCAGGAAAAAAAAACCCCACACACATACACACACAAACTTAAATCCTGCACGGCTTGACAAGAATGTATTTAGGCATTCACGGATCACCATCAATCTTGGCTCAGTTTAAGGGGAAAATTGATTACAGTTCTAATACTTATTGAACACTTATAACAGATGCTTAAATCTCTCCAAGCCAAGCATAATTAAAATCATAAATCCGTGCTTATTTGGACAATAGTGCGAGCAAGGAAACCAAGGTGCAGATAACTGACTAGACTGGGAAGGCTTTTTTCCGCTAAACTGGGTGATTGGGAATTGGTGCCATTATCCCCGTAGGCTGTGGTTTACTCGGCCGGGCTTAACCAAATCAATTAGACCCTTAATAGCCTTGTTCACACAAAGTGTCAAGCTTGGTTGGGGGCGGTCTGATGTCTTGTGTGAACCTCTTCAGTTTAGGGATGATTCAATGTGGGGCGCCAATAGAGAAACTTGGTTCATTCAAGAGAACATTTTTGTGATCTGAACCCAATCCAACCCAACCCATCTGTCTGGCCCTGTTTAAATGACATTGGTGACCCCACTGCTTATTTTCATGTATAAGCGGTGCACAAAACAAAGTTAATTGAGATTAACTGGCCAGCAGCCATGTTCTGAACCCTTCAGCTACAAATTTGTGGGAACAGTCACCCATCGGCAAAGCAAATACAATTCCTTCCTTCCTTCCTTCCTTCCTTCCTTCCTTCCTTCCTTCCTTCCTTCCTTCCTTCCTTCCTTCCTTCCTTCCTTCCTTCCTTCCTTCCCTCTTCCCTCCCTCCCTCCCTCCCTCCCTCCTTTCTTCTTTCCTTCTTTTCTCCCTCCCTCACTTCATTCCTCCCTCCCTCTCTTTTTTCTTTATTCTTTACTTCCCTCCCTCCCTCCTTTCCCTCCCTCCCTCCCTCCTTCCTTTCTTCTTTCCTTCTTTCTTTCTTCCCTCCCTCCATTCATTCCTCCCTCCCTCTCTTCTTTATTCCTTCCTTCCTTCCTCCCTCCCCCCTCCCTCCTCTCCCTCCCTCCCTCCTTCATTCCTCCCTCCCTCCCTCTCTTTTTTCTTTTATTCTTTACTTCCCTCCCTCCCTCCTTTCCCTCCCTCCCTCCTTCCCTCCCTCCCTCCCTCCCTCCCTCCCTCCCTCCTTCCTTTCTTCTTTCCTTCTTTCTTTCTTCCCTCCCTCCATTCATTCCTCCCTCCCTCTCTTCTTTATTCCTTCCTTCCTTCCTCCCTCCCCCCTCCCTCCTCTCCCTCCCTCCTTCATTCTTCTTCCAATCAGTTAACCTTGGGGTTTATAAGTGGATCTTCATGTATTCCTGTTCAGGGCTGTTTTGTTTTTTCAAGATAAACCAAGAGTGACTTTGTTTAGATCCTTTGCAAGGACACACGCCAAAGTTACCCACCTTATTTTGCAGGATGAGGCCTTCCGTGGCCTGCTAGAAATGACACGCCGAAACATAAATAGGACTGCTATGGCGAAGTCCTTCAGACCAGGTCAAAAAACCCAAAATTATAATGAAACCCCTTCGACGGAATGCACGAAGCACCTCTTCTCCAGGTGCTTAACACCTTCCCCATCCTGCCTCATTAAAAGTTACAAGTTTGTCCCAACTTTCGCAAGAACCCAAAAACACCGGGGCGTTATCGATCTGCCTGGATTTTATGTCACGTGTCTGAGCACCGTTCATCTGAAGAGTCCCAGTGTTTTGGGGTTGTTTTTTTTTAGTTCAGCCCAATTAAGAATTTGTTTACATGGTCTAGTCATCCCTACGTGCTTCCACCCGCATCTCTGACCTTGTTTCTTCTGCGCTGAATTTAGAGACGGGATTAACAAGGAACGAGGGGGAATGGCAGGAAAATAAATTATAGCGTGTTATTGAGGTAGCAGTTAGGACTGACACCGAAAGTGGCATCCTAAAAAAAGAAGAAAGCGATAGGAGTGGCCTTGGGTGTCAAGAAGAACAAAGGACCTCCGAGAAGAGAACAGCGACGTGAAAAGGAAAAGGTCTCCGTATTCGGGGGAATTTAATGGAGGATGACTTGCTAAAACGGAGAGGCTGGGAAGACCTTGGACCAAGATACAGCAGCATATATTAAGCGACTCTGCAGTGTAGGACAGAGGTCTCCTACTAACCACAGATTTTCCCCTTGAAGATGAGCATCTCAGTTGATGATCAAAAAATGACATGTTGCCGGAGTGGGCTGCTGGGGGTTCAAAGGGGTTCGGGAGAACCTCTAGCTAAGATTCTCTGCAGTTCGGAGAACCCCAAATCCCACTCCTGGCTGGCTCCACCCACCCCTCCCGACCCTCCCAGGAGTCCCCATGTGGCCTGTTTTGGATGCAGGTAAGTGCAGGCTTTACATGGAGGTTCAGGGAGGGTGAAAAATGGGCCTCCTGAGGGCCTCTGGAGCCTGGGGAGGCCGTTTTCAGTCTCTCAGAGGCTCAAAGAAAGCCTCCGGAGCCTGGGGAGGCCGTTTTCACTCTCTCAGAGGCTCAAAAAAAGCCTCCGGAGCCTGGGGAGGCCGTTTTCACTCTCTCAGAGGCTCAAAGAAAGCCTCCAGAGCCTGGGGAGGCCGTTTTCACTCTCTCAGAGGCTCAAAAAAAGCCTCCGGAGCCTGGGGAGGCCGTTTTCAGTCTTTCAGAGGCTCAAAGAAAGCCTCCGGAGCCTGGGGAGGCCGTTTTCACTCTCTCAGAGGCTCAAAGAAAGCCTCCAGAGCCTGGGGAGGACAAAAACGTTGTCCCCCCCACCGCGATGCAGGAGGCCGACTAGGCCACGCCCACGCCCACCCAGCAACCGGGCAGAGAACCCCTTGCTAAAATTTTTGAAGCCCACCCCTGCATGTTGCATTCCCGGGTGAAAAAATATGGCTGTGTTTACAGTAAACAGGAAGGGCATTGTGGGAAAATGGAGTCACGAAGAGCGATGTTGGACAAGTTGGAAGGCTTAACGTTCAGGATTGCTTTCTTTGGAGTTTGAAACATGGGAAGGCATTTTGGGATGACATGGAAAAGATGGTCAGGACTGAGAGAACATTGGCTTTGGGAAAGGACAAGGGAAAAATGGCCAGTCGCCCTTCCTGTCGCCAGTACGGAGTTTTGTTTATTGGTGACAGGAAGAGCATCCGGCCATTAAACACTCTGCTAGCTCCATTCAAGTTGGTAGCTAAAGGCTACACTGAAAACTTTTAGGGAGTGGAGGGCAGTGCTTAAAGCTTGCTTAGGTAAAGGGGGAAGGTGCGGGAAAGGGAAAAAGTGAGATTATTATAAAAGTGTACACAAATGATGAAACAGTTGTAATTACTAAACAAATAAGAAACTGAAATGAAGATGGATGCAAATAGATATACTGCTTGAATACCATTCTAGATTGAATTGAAAAGGGAAACAACAAGAGAGAGGGAAAGGAGTAGAGAGAGAGAGAGAGGAAGGAAGAAGAGAGGAAAGGAGAGGAAGAGATAGAAGAGATGGAAAAGGAGAGGAAGAAAAGAAAGGGGAAAGAGGAGTAGGCGAGAGGGTTAGAAAGGGAGGAAGAAGAGAGGAGTGGGGGAAAGGAAGGGGAAGTAGGAAAGAGAAGGAGAGGAAGAATGAAGAAAGTAGGAAGAGATGGAGGAAGGAAGAGAAAAGTAGGAGAAGAGGTTAAAAAAAAAGAAGGGTAAATGGTAAAAGAGCAGCCCCAAACAACTAAAAATGAACGTTAGAAGATCAGATGAATGAAAAACGATGGATAAAAGATTGTACACTCAAATATGCTTATGAGAAATAAAAATATAAAACTTTTTTGGGGGGAAATAAAAAAGGGAAAAATCTGACGTGGCATTCTCACTGTTCCTTTCTTGCTAGGTTTAATAAAACCTCAGTGTTGGGAAAATCCCATAAGGTAGCACCAGAGGAGTGCCTGAGACAAAGAATTCTAAATCCAGCATGATTCCTCTGATTGCAAGACATGGGAGCAATTTCTTTAAAAAAATAAATAAATGGAGGAAAACAGCAATTCTTGCTGTACTTCTGCCTTCGTAGGATTTGGCACGGTGTTTTTAGCCGAGATCTCCGATTCTGGCACCTCTGAACACCCCAGGCAAATAGCTATCTAAAGCTGTAAGCCTAAACTCACTCACTAGGGTACAATCCCCAGTGAGAATCTTAATGCGGTAATCTTAAAACTGCACTCTTGAGCTGAAAACGTTAGACCAGGATTTCTTGGCCACGCTTCCCCGTTTTCTGCTCAGCACGGTTTCCTTCTGAGTCAATGTACAGGAACATTCCGATTTATGTTTTTGAACTCTTGGCTTTCAATGCGCAACTGGGCACATCTAGGTCCAGCTGCTTGTTTAGGGTCTATGACAATGATGGCGAACCTTTTCGGCACGTGCATGCACCGGAGCACCGGAAACCCAAACACCAGCTGGCTGGTGCGTGCATCAGTGGTGGGTTGCCCCCAGTTTGCACCGGTTCTATAGAACCGGTAGTAAAACCGGCGGGAGGCTCCTCCCACTGACCCTGACATCATCAGAACGCTTCTGTGAATGCGCAGAAGAGCGTGCGTGCCAACGAGCAAAGTGAGCACACGCACAGCCCCGTTGCGAACCAGTAGTAAAGATAAGTAGAACCCATCCCTGGCGTGCATGCCTGTTTTTTGGCCGTTTTTGCCCATTTTGGGGGGGCCATTTTCAGGCTGTTTTTCAGGCCCTTTTCAGGCCCTTTTCCAGCACTCCGGTGGCCCCTAGTGAGAGGGGAGAAGAGATGGCAAGAGGAGTGAGCTCCGTCTCGTGCCACATGTCTTGCTTCTCCTCTGCTCCACATGTCACCCCCCTCGATAAAGAGCCGGGTGCTGTGGAAAAGGGAACTTGATGGGCACAGGATTTGGGTGTCTGGGGCTGCCGGGGTCACTTGGCAGAGAGGCGGGAGCAAGACGGGAGTTTGCAGGCGAGGGGGATGGATGGATGGGAGGCGGGCGAATGCCAAGAACGCTGTGGAGATTCCCATCTTTGGTTGCCCCAGCGAACAGCTGACAAGCAGTGTCATGAAGTAGCCACACTCACTGCCTCCTGCACCCCCAAAATAATAAGACCACCCCAATAATAAAGCCAAGCCCTTATTTCGGGGTTAAAAAAATATAAGACAGGGTCTTATTTTCGGGAAAACACTGTAAGTGCCGGGCGCATGTGGAGGCTTGGAGAGGGTGAAAGACAGACCTACTGGAAGTTTAGGAAGGCCAGAAAATAAGTTTCTGGCCTCCCCGAACTTCCAGTAGATCCGTTTTCGGCCTCCAGAGGGCCTCTGGAGCCTGGGGAGGCCGTTTTCACTCTCCCAGAGGCTCAAGGAAAGCCCCTGGAGCCTGGGGAGGACAAAAACGCCTCCACCCGTTGTGGTGCAGGAGGCTGGTTAGAAATCCAGTGTTGAATTTAGATGTTATACGGGGCCTTTATAGAAGTCATCAACGTTGGATGACAAGGTGTCTCTCTGCACCTTGATGGGAATTCCTTGTCGCTGTACTTGTGAGAATAAAAGCCGTTTCGTTCGTTCTGCTGAAAAACAGAGCGGATATCAAAAGAAACGTGACACTGGTGTGATCCTTTAAGCATATACAAAACGACGCAGAGGGTTATTTGAATTTTAATATCTACCCAACATCCCTTTATTATATTTGGGCCAAGCTGGAAAGGAGAGAAAAAAGTAGTGTTTAAGGCTGCCTTTTAATACAGACACTATCCGATGTTGGATAAATTCCATCTAAGGGGATTTCCTTATGTTTTAGTCTGCCCTCCCCACCCCCCCAACTGTATCATAATCTTACTGGTTCAAAAGCCAGCCAGATCAGGATTAGAGAAATGCTTCGAATCACAACACACAAAAACCCACAACTGTTACGTGGCAATAATTAAGGAATTCAGGAGAAATTTACTAACAGGGAGGACAATTAACCAGTGGAACAGCTTGTCTCCGGAAATCGTGGGCGCTTCATCACTGGAGGTTTTTAAGAAGAGACTGGACAGTCACTTGTCTAGTCTGAAATGGTATAGGGTCTCCTACTTGAACAGGGGGTTGGACTAGAAGACCTCCAAGGTCCCTTCCAGTTCTATTCTATTCTATTCTATTCTATTCTATTCTATTCTATTCTATTCTATTCTATTCTATTCTATTCTATTCTATTCTATTCTATTCTATTCACTCTACTCTACTCTACTCTACTCTACTCTACTCTACTCTACTCTATTTTATTTTTCTATATTCTATTCTACTCTACTCTATTCTATTTTTCTATATTCTATTCTATTCTATTCTGTTCTGTTCTGTTCTGTTCTGCTCTGCTCTGCTCTGCTCTGCTCTGCTCTGCTCTGCTCTGCTCTACTCTACTTAGAGTAGAGTAGAGTAGAGTAGAGTAGAGTAGACTAGACTAGACTAGACTAGACTAGACTAGACTAGTCTATTCTATTTCTATTTCTATTTCTATTTCTATTTCTATTTCTATTTCTATTTCTATTTCTATTTCTATTCTTTTAAAAGCAATTTAGCCACCAGAGGAAACTAGGAATGATTTTGTGCATGTGTATGATTCACATCCATCTTTTTGAATAGCTCCCTTCACAAGTGTTTCACTTAACAACAGAAACTCAATTGGCTCAATTGTGGTTGTAAGTCAAGGACTACCCATGGACTGCTTTTACGACCAAAGGCTTGCTTTTCTCAAGCGCTCCTTAGCATGTCTTCATCCTTCTACCAAAGGATAAACCAATACTAGCAAATTGACATCTAAATTCGGCACAGTAGCTCTGCAAATAAATTTCTGGTCCTTACTGCTGGCCTCCTGGCAGGGCTGAGTCCTTTCCAATATCTGGAGGGCCCAAACTTTATTGCCAAAGTCTGCCAGCTTTTTTGAAAGTTGCTACGGACCAATGCCTATTTTATTACTTTTCCTGCCCTCATGCAAAGCTCTTTTAATTGCCCCGGGCAAGAGACGTTTCAACACCGGCAGTTTAAAAGCTGTTTTAACCTGCTGTTTTTAATTTTTTAATCTCTCTTAATTGCATTGTGTTTTTTTAACTCCAGCCTCTGCCCGAGTTCTGCGGGTAAATTTTACAAGAAGGAAACGAACCCCCAGTTGTGTTAAACCTTTGCGCAGGTTTGTTAGTAACTTCTATACGAGCCTCTTGGCTTTTTAAAAAGGATGATATTAGAAGCTTTGTTTTTCCTTCCTCAAATTCTTCCGCGTTGTCCTGGAACAACTAACAAGGGGTGGAGAAGTGACTGGAGGAATAGCAACACTGGGTTGAGTTTAATCAGCCCGTTAAGATATAATTTACACATTATGGTAGCTCGATTCACACAAAACACTAAGACGAAAGTCAGCAGGACTCACACACACACATCGGGCTCTCACCTTGAGGTAACCATTCTTAACCATAGCTAATTGAACGATTGGCCGGGTTCGGTGGGCTACACAACATGGTTACAGATTACAGTTTAACAGAGTTGGAAGGGACCTTGTAGGTCATCTAGTTCAACCCCCCCTGCCCAAGCAGACCCTACACCATTTCTGACTGATGGTAGTCCCGTCTCTTCTTGAAAGCCTCCAGTGATGAAGCGCCCACAACTTCTGAAGGCAAGTTGCGTTCCATGGGTCTATTGCTCTCCCTGTCAGAAAATTTCTCCTTGTTTCTCGGTTGAATCTCTCCTTGATCGGTTTCCATCCATTATTCCTTGTCTGGCCTTCGGGTGCTTTGGAGAATAGTGTAGGAAGAAATATCCTTCTGAGTTCAGCTCCAAGTGGGGGAAAAGACACTGGAAACATGGAGACTGCTTGGAAAGATGGTTTAATGGTGGACACAATCACATGGTTTGAGTTCCTGAACAGAAAAGGGGACGAGACGCAGTGAATCCCCAGGTTTTATGCCCTCTCTGGCTTTGAACTTCCTGGGGCCCACGAAGAGTATCCTGATTGGTTGTCAAACTCCCAGGGGGTGGGGGTCTTAGCTAGTCTTACTAGCTAATGTAATCTTCCCAGGTGCCATGTGGTGATTTTCTGTTGCTAGATGGGTCCCATTGTGTTGCAGATGATGGTCCATTGACAAAGATTGAGTTTCTGCCTCTGGCCCATTGACAAAGAGTAGGGGCAGGAAGATGGGAGCTGCTTTGTCTTTAAAACATGCTTCTCCATTTCTCATCCAGGGAAACATAATATTCTGCCTTTTTAATATTTCCTAAAAAATTTCATTCTTCTAGGAAAGGGGTGGGTGCTAACTTTCTACAATAGCTTGACCCCTTCTTTTCTGTGGGAGCCCCTCAAATATTGGAAGACTGCTATCCTGTCTCCCCTGGTCCTTCTCTTCACTAGACTAGCCAGGCCCAGTTCCTGCAACTGTTCATCGTATGTTCCAGCCTCCAGTCCCCTCATCATCCTGGTTGCTCTTCTCTGCACTCTTTCTAGAGTCTCCACATCTTTTTTTATAGTGTGGGGACCAAAGTCAGTTTACAAGCAACAGTGGGTGGAACTGCATCACATACACACATTGTCCTAAAAAACTATAATTTATATTTAAAGGCGCTTGTGGTTTGCACTCAGGAAGATGCACCAAATCCAATTCTTAGCAATTGGCATGATGGTGAACCCCAGCTGGGATTCAGATGACACACAGCCTGCTGTGATAAAAAAAAACAACAAAAATCTCCCCACAACTTGTCGAATTAGGAGTAGCCAAGCCATCTTTGATGGATTGCCAGCAGTCACGAAGATGACTGCTGGCAAAAATAACAAACCATAAACAAACAAAAAAAAATGATAGAGAACCACAACTGGTCTTTTCTACTTCTGTTCTGAGTAGAGTTCTACTCTAGCTTGCGTTCCTAGAGCGACCCCATTTAGGAAAGCCTCTCTAGGACTTTATATTGAGAGATGCTTGGGGTTGAGTTTGAGTTTGCACAAGATGGCTCCACCAGGTGAGGTTGTGTTAGACCAATCCAATCAAGAAGAACTCTGTCCATTTACAAAACTCATCACTATAAAGTACTTATGCTGTATATATTTTACTTCATCAAATTTTGTTGTGTCTGAGCCTGTTTTACCTTTCTCTTTTTAATCCATTTGTACCATTTGTTAGGAAATGAGTATTACCTACCTTGTTGGGTTGGCAATATATGAACTATTAATATTTATTTATTTATTTAATTAAACTTATATACCACCCTTCTCCCCAGGGGGACTTAGGGGACTCATATAGCTTTAAGACTGCTGTACTGCATCATATTGTGTCCTGATTGGTTAGCTCTGTAGCCAATCTCCTTAAGAGGGAGCTAGAAACGTGGTTTGTTTCTCTTTTGTGTTCTTGCTCTCTGATATCTTTGTATGCTACTGTTTGCAAATCTAGAAGAACTGTTTATTGTGAATGACTACGACGACTGGTAAGAAAACTTTGTTATTGGGTTATCCCTGGACTGTTGTTTTGCTATCTCCTGCTTTATATGTGTATGACCTGGACTGTTTATTAGACTGTGCCTTACTATTTCCTGAAAGTAAACACAACTCAGTATATCTCTGTGTTGGCTGTGTTTATTCATACCTACTCTCAATCGCTTTCATGTATACACCCTTGCTATTCAAGGATTACTCTGTGAATTCCTTAGCACTATTTCTCCCATGATACATAATACTCCGAGTCTGTTATTCCTTTCAATTCCAATGTTAGTTTGTCCATTCCAGTGCAGTCATAATTTTTTTTTATTATTTGATCTTGTATAAAATATACAGAAATATGAAGGCTATTGCTTAACGCATTGTAAGCTGCCCTGAGTCTCCAGAGAAAGGCGGCATATAAATCAAATTTAAAAAAAAAATCCGCTTTATAGGATTCCCTTTCCCCCACCCCGATAACCCAAATTAACCTGGATCCAAATTTCCTCTTAAACTAATTTGGCTATGTATATTTGGAAAATTTCATTTTGAAATGAACTAAAGATGGACAGCTCAACAGGAAGAAATCAAATTAAGTGCCCTTTTTAAAGGGGAAAAAAATCCATTTGATGGAGCAAAAAATCTCTTGGTGAATAATGCAGCTGCCTTTCGACTACAAAGTATAATCATAGGAGTTTTTTTCTTTTTTTCTTTTTTCTTTTAAAAATGGAATTAGAAAAAGAATGTTAAGGTTGCCTAATGGCTGCGTTTTATCTGGCCATTTAAAACGAATGCATAAATCAAAGCGATCATTAAATATAATTTCATTTTACTGTATATTTCAAAGCCCGGAGGGGTGTTTTAGGCCGATATCCATAATCCCTTAATTCAGCTAAAAAAAAAGGGTGACTTTTAATAAGTAACTTGATAAATAATATAGGTCAAGTTACATTTAAACCGTAAATGTGGTAAAAGGAAAAGCATGGAGCGTTTGAGCACTGTTAAAATTGTGTACTGCAAAACTGGCATCTCTCTCTCTCTCTCTCTCTCTCTCTCTCTCTCTCCATCCATCCATCCATCCATCCATCCATCCATCCGTATCTCTCTCTCTCTCTCTATTATCGATCTCTCTCTCTCCCTTTCTCTCTCTCTCTCTCCATCCATCCATCTATCTATCTATCCATCTATATATCTACCTACCTACCTACCTACCTATCTATCATCTCTCTCTCTCCATCCATCCATCCATCCATCCATCCATCCATCCATCCATCCATCCATCCATCCATCCATCTACCTATCTGCCTGTCTGCCTGTCTGCCTATCTGCCTATCTGCCTATCTACCTATCTACCTATCTACCTGATGTTCTGTTCCCGTCTCATACACACAACCCCCACAGATGGCCCGGAGTTAATAAGACACATGACAGAGACTTTGAATATAAAGCTGACAGCAACCCAGTGGCTGGCTGCCAATTTAGACTTCACTTACACAAAACAAAGATAAGTCCACAAGCCTTCCGATAAGGCAAAGTTCCAGCAATACAAGAATTAATCTGAATGCAGTCCAATTAAGCAGGCACAGTTTCAGCAACATAGAGTCCATGGATGATTTCTAGTTTTTTGCTCGTCACAAACTGAGCCGGCCACCACACCCACATTTATACCCTGTGGGGTGTGGTCCAGTGACTCAGCTAATCTCTGGCACACCTCCTCCTCTGCTGCGCACGCTTCTCCCTGCGCCGCTATCGAGGACCCAGCCAGCACTTATCTCCTTCGTCGCTGTCCATCTGTGGCTGCGGGGACATGCTTGGCTCTGGGCCTATCTCTTGGCCTTCGGTGTCTTCTGGAGGCATTGCCAGAGGGGAGGGTCCTGGAGAGGGAGGCTTTGCCAACTCCTCTCCCTCACTCTCAGAGTCTGCATCTGTCGATAGCCCAGGCTCAGGCAACGGAGCCACAACATCTATCTATCTATCATCTATCTATCTATCTATCTATCTATCTATCTATCTATCTATCTATCTATCTATCTATCATCTATCTATCTATCTATCTATCTATCTATCTATCTATCATCTATTTTTCTTTTTAAAGTTGGCAATAAAGTCATAGCCCATTCCCAAGGCCTTCTAATTTGTTGGAAGCTTGATAGTCCTTGACTTACGACAACGGTTGAGCCCTAAATTTCTGTTGCTAAGCAAGATAGTTGTTGAATGAGTTTTGACCCGTTTTTCAATCTTTCCTTGCCACGGTTGTTAAGGGAATTTGGTTTTCCCAGTTGGTCTGAAGGTTGCAAAAGGTGACCCCCCGGGACCCTGCCACCATCACAAACACGAGTCCGTTGCCAAGCACCTGAATTTTGATCACGTAACTGCGGAGACACTGCAACTGTTGTAGGTGTGAAAAATGGTCATAAGCGGGGGTGGGCTGTTGGGGGTTCACAGGGGTTCGGGAGAACCTCTAGCTAAGATTCTGTGCTGTTCGGAAAACCCTCAAATCCAACTCCTGGCTGGGCCTGTCCACCCCTCCCCTCCCAGGAGTCCCCAAGCGGCCCATTTTGGATGCAGGTAAATGCAGGGTGCCCATGGAGGCTCAGGGAGGGTGAAAAACAGGCCTACCGGAAGCTCAGGAAGGCTGGAAATGGGTCCGTTTCCAGCCTCCAGAGGGCCTCCGGAGTCTGGGGAGGCTGTTTTGGCCCCCCCGGAGGCTTGAGGAAAGCCTCAGGAGCCTGGGGAGGGCAAAAAACAACCCGCCCACCATGGTGCAGGAGGTCCACTAAGCCACGCCCACCATGGCCACGCCCACCCAGCAACCTTTAGCAGAGAAGCCCTTGCTAAAATTTTTGAAGCTCAGCCCTGGCCGCAAGTCACTTTTTATAGCGCCGTTGTAATTTCCAAGGTCACTAAACCAACCGTTGTAAGTCAAGGACTGTCTGCGTTAAAAATGCTGCTATTCTGTTGTTTTCTTCCCGTTCAGTCTGGCTCTAAAGTTTAGGCTTTGTTTGTTCGTTGCACGCAAGGGATGGTTTCTGCGACTTTTATGAATCATAATAAATCTAAGGGTTTTTTTTTTGAAAAAGTCTTCCAGCTTGACTTTGAGTGATAGGCCCACCTGTTCAGCAAGATATTTTTTCGGCTACAGCAAACAACGACGAGCGTGACAACATAAGCATATGATCCCCCATAATCCATAATCCATAAGATGTGCGCGCGGTGGCAGGATCCTAGCGTCATAAATACGGTTTTGAGACTGGACACGTTATGCAAAGAGAAGAGCTGGCTCGTCGCCAATGTACACAAAGCAGCATACTAGTCCTCTGTTTTTAGTCCCCTCTGATAAAAATATAAAACCCACCGAAAATTTCACGGAGGATGATAGCCGCAAGACGTCTTAACACCACGTGTAGGGTTTGGTTACAACCGGTGTGAAATTTGGGGCTCCTTGTGTTAGGATTTGGCTTTTGTTGAAGGAGCAGGTGGCAGCTGAAGCTGGGGCGGTGGTGAACTTTTGCACAAATCCACTTTGGATATCAGTTGCATTTTTACCTGGATCAAGAGCAATTTCACAATTCCTCATGCCTTAAAAGGTAAAGGTTCCCCTCGCACGTATGTGTTAGTCGTTCCCGACTCTAGGGGGCGGTGCTCATCTCTGTTTCAAAGCCGAAGAGCCAGCGCTGTCCGAAGACGTCTCCATGGTCGTGTGGCCGGCATGGCTAAATGCCAAAGACGCATGGAACGTTGTTATCTTCCTACCAAAGGTGATCCCTATTTTTCTACTTGAATTTTTTGCATGCTAGCCGTTTTGCACCTAGCCGTTTGAAAGCAGCGTCTCCTAGATTCAGACTCAACTGGACAGCGAAACCTTTACCTTTATACTGTTACAATGATAAGTACTATTACTGTGCTCTGTGCTGTTACTATTCAATTACTATTACCATAGTGGTGCAGTGGTGAGAATGCAGTATTGCACACTAACTCTGCCAAGTGCCAGCAGTTCGATCCTGACCAGCTCAAGCTGACTCAGTCTTCTGTCCTTCCGAGGTCAGTAAAACGAGGACCCAGATTGTTGGGGGCAAGAGGCTGGCTCTGTAAATCTCTTAGAATGGGCTGTAAAGCACTGTGAAACGGTATATAAGTCTAAATGCTATTGCTATTGCTATTACTCAATGACTATTACCTATTATTTGATAATACATCATCTATCCTATGCAATCCTATCTTTCTTGCGTCATCCACATTTTAACGCAGCTCAAGGTAGCTCAGATGCATACAAGCCTCTAAACCAATTCGCAAGAGAGGGAGAAGAATTATTTATTATTATTATTATTATTATTATTATTATTATTATTATTATTACTATTATTATTATTATTAGATTTATAAACCGCCCTACTCCTGGGGGACTCAGGGCAGTGTACAGCCATAAATAAAACATTTAAATACAAAAGTTTAAAATAGAATAAAACGAATTAAATAATTTGGCTGACAATTAAAACCCCAATAATTTAAAAGTCCTGCTATTGTTTAACATTATGATTTAATAAACCTGTAATTTTCCTGAGCCAGCCGACATGGGCTGGTTCCGTGCAGCGTGGGGGTGCCCCCCCCCCAATGCCAAACTAACATAATGCGTTAACCTTGTCCTCCTTTGAAACAAAGATTCCGCGCCTCGATCCTTGTGAGGTTCGGTGACCTTGTACAATCGGAGTCCCCTTCCTTTGGAGGAAATTAAATGAGTCTCGGTGTCACTTTTTGTGTAGGTAGCATCTGGCGGAGTCAGGTGAAGTCTGCTGCCTCCCAGGTTTGCCATTCAAGTCTTGGTTTATGCAGGTGGTCTTTTCAAGCTTTTGCCAAGAAAATCGAAAGTGGTACAGTGAAAGATTTCAATCAGGATAGAACGGGAGGGGACCTTGGAGGTCTTCTAGTCCATCCCTTGCTCAGACAGGAGATCCTATACCCGTGATGGCGAACCTATGGTACGTGTGCCGCAGATGACACGTGGAGACACATGTGGGCACGCGAGCATTGCCCTAACTCAGTTCCAGCATGCACGCATGCACGCGCCAGCCAACTTATTTTCGGGCCTTCCAGGCCAATTGGAAGTCAGGAATTGGGCTGTTTCCAGCCTCCAGAGGGCCTCCAGGGGTGGGGAAGGCCGTTTTTGCCCTCCCCAGGCTCCTAGAAAGGCTCTGGAGCCTGGGGAGGGCAAAAAAATGAGCCTACTGGGTCCCCCGTGCCATCGCATGCCAAAAGCAGGGGTCGTGCAGGGGAGTCGTGAGTGCATGCATGGGGGGGGGGGGGCGGAGTGCATTGAATTATGGATGTGGGCACGTGCGCATGTGACGCCCCCGCACTTCGCGGGGCAATGGCCGTAAGAGTGAAAAATGGCCATAAGTCACCTTTTTTGGTGGTGGTATAACTTTGAATGGTTCTACATTTTGCATTTTTCCCTTCTGAACAAATGTATTTTTTTAAAAAAAAACGCATTGAAAAAACAGCTGGAAATTGGCACTCTTCCTCTTGCCCTAGTTATAAAGTAAATAACTTCCTTAGATTGCTTCCTGCCCTTTAGTGCTAAATAAACTTAAAAAAAAAAAAGAAGCAGCTTATGTTTAATAGAATTGTGGAGTCCTGCTTGGGGGATGGCCTGGAAGAAAAATGAATTTTTAATCTCTTGGTTCACCTTCAGCATTCATTGAGTCTTTTGTTTTTGTTGTTGTTAGCTGCAAAGTTGTGTCTGACCCATCGCGACCCCATGGACAACGTTCCTCCAGGCCTTCCTGTCCTCTACCATCCTCTGGAGTCCATTTGAGCTCACGCCGACTGCTTCAGTGACTCCATCCAGCCACCTCGTTCTCTGTGATCCCCTTCTTCTTTTGCCCTCAATCCTTCCCAGCATCAGGCTCTTCTCCAGGGAGTCCTTCCTTCTCATTAGGTGGCCAAAGTACTTGAGTTTCCTCTTCAGGATCTGGCCTTCTAAAGAGCAGTCAGGGTTGATCTCCTCTAGGACCGACCGGTTGGATGGCCTTGCAGTCCAAGGGACTCGCAGGAGTCTTCTCCAGCACCAGAGTTCAAAGGCCTCCATTCTTTGGCTCCAAGAATCTTCTTCAACTCTGACTGGATGGTGAGGAATGGAAGGATTTATATTCCTTGAAGAATGCATTTATGTATGTATGTATGTATGTATGTATGTATGTATGTATGTATTTATTTATTTATTTATTGGTTCGATTTATATTCTGCTCTTCTCCGGAGACTCAGAGCGGCTTACAATGCGTTAAGCAATAGCCTTCATACTTTTGTACATACCTGCTTAGTAGGGCTTTCGGGGGCCCCCTAAGCGGGGTTCTTTTTTTATACAAAGTCAGCTTATTGCCCCCACAATCCGGGTCCTCATTTTATTTACCTCGGAAGGATGGAAGGCTGAGTCAACCTTTAGCCTGGTGACATTCGAACTCGCAGTAATTGCAGGCAGCTGGCAGCTAAGTGCTATTTAACAGTGCTTTGCTGTGCCACCAAGGCTCTTACTTGGGAGGAATGCATCCTTCCATTCCCCCAGTATCCTGTCAGAGCTGAAGAAGCTTCTTGGATAAAGAAGATGATTGTCCGAGAGGTGATATTTTCAGGAGGCAACTGGACTTCTTTATTGTAGTTGTTTTTTCTTTTGAAGATGTTTCGCTTCTCCTCCAAGCAGCTTCTTCAGCTCACTCTCCCGTCAGAGCGGAAGAAGCTTTTTGGATGAGAAGCGAAACGTCGTCAAAAGAAAAAAAAAAAAACCCCGGAAAGTTTTCAAGTTACCTCTTGAAAAAAAGCATCTCTCAAGGTGTCTTAAGAACTTGGACAGGAGGCGGGAAAAAAAATCCTGCGTCTGGCCGTTAGGAGGCGCTACCGCGTCGCGCTCTTCCTCGGCTGGAAGAGGTAAGTAAAGGCAAATGACATGTTTAAAATTATTATTATTATTATTATTATATGGGTTATTTTTTGCCTCGCGAACGGAAAGGGCGGGCGGGGAGCCAGCTTCCCCCCCCCCCGAAAAAAGCAAGAAACAAACCACGAATGTCTGGGCAAGACTCTTTGGCCACCTTCGGTTTGCTCCGTGGAGCTGGGCTCCAAAGCTGGAGGAAGAGGCGAAGGGAAGGGAAGGCTGAGCTGAGCTGCAGCGCAACGCAGCGCTTTGCTCCCCGCTTCGCCCAGCCTGCCCGGGATGAGGCTGAAGGGCAGAGAGGGGACCGCTCAGGAGTTGGCCGGAGGAGAGGTCGCCAGGGGCCGGGCAGCGTTTTGGGGATTAAGAGAGAAGAAGACCCCCCGGGCTCCTTAAAAGGCAACTTTTCAGCGTTTTGCAGGGGTGCCATTGAATTTACTGCAGGGAGCCAGGCTTTGCCTTTCTTTCTTTCTTTCTTTCTTTCTTTCTTTCTTTCTTTCTTTCTTTCTTTCTTTCTTTCTTTCTTTCTTTCTTTCTTTCTTCCTTCCTTCCTTCCTTCCTTCCTTCCTTCCTTCCTTCCTTCCTTCCTTCCTTCCTTCCTTCCTTCCTCTCTCCCTCCTTCTTTCTTCCTCCCTTTCCTTCCTTCCTTCCCTCTTTCCTTCCTTCCTTCTTTATTCTTTCTTTTCCTTCCTTCCTTTCCTCCCTCCCTCCCTTCTTCCTTCCTTTCCTTCCTTCCTTCTTCCTTCCTTTCCTTCCTTTCCTCTTTCTTTCCTTCCTTCCACTCCCTCCCTCCCCCCTCTCTCCCTCTCCTTCTTTTTCTGTTCCTTCTCCTTCTCCTTCTCTTCTCCTTCTCCTTCTCCTTCTCCTTCTCCTTCTCCTTCTCCTTCTCCTTTCCTTTCCTTTCCTTTCCTTTCCTTTCCTTTCCTTTCCTTTCCTTTCCTTTCCTTTCCTTTCCTTTCCTTTCCTTTCCTTTCCTTTCCTTCCCTTCCCTTCCCTTCCCTTCTCCTCCTTTCCTTCTCTCCCCTCCCCCTTTCTCTCCCCTTCCTGGCTCAGGAGGACTTCCCCCAACACCTTGCCCTTCCATGAAATGCCCAAGGAAAGTGACTCAACTTTCTCCTGCCTGGCGGGGAATGTAAGCCTCCACCGCTGGCTGGCTCCGAGGGGAGCTTGGCCGGGCCAAGGAGGGACGGTGACAAGGCGTGAGCAGCCAATGCGTGCCAGAGGCTCGGTGCAACTTCGGTGCCCCTCCCGGATCTGCTGAGCCGAACGTTGGCTTCCTTCCTGCTTTTGCCCATCCTTCTCCTGCCCAGCCGCGGAGAGAGCCCTCCTTCCCCTCTCCCAGCCGCCTCTTCGCAGACCCTGACAGATGTGAGACCCTCGGCTCTCCTGGTGGCTTTTGAACCTCTCTGTCTCCCCCCCCCACCCCCCATTGGATTTTTTCAAGCATGGAACGTCGGGACCTGTGAGCTCCAGCTGCAAGTAAGCCCCACGTGTGAACGCGTGTTTTTGATAGCTTGGGTGTTGGGTTGGGTTGACTTGCCAGGCAGGTGGCCGATCTCTCCAGCCCCCCTCCTCCCCTCCTTAAGTGCCCCCTCTCCGGTGCCAAGGGCAGACCCCCCCTCTCCCCCCTTGCAGGCAGGACCTGAGATTGCTCTTCAAGTTTAAAGGTTGGGGGGCTTGATGGTGGTGGTGGGTTCTAATCTTCCTTCAGCAAAATAAGCAGATCCTTCCCTCTTTGCAAAACTGGGTGAGTAATTTTTTGATGTAAATCAAACCTATATACACAGCACTGCCTTTACAAAAAAAGAAAAAGAGTAGTGGTGGTTGGGGAGGGGGTATCGTAAGGACCACCGGGGGATTGAAAAAAAAATATCGGTGCAACGGATTTCAATAAAATGAACTCCGAAAGCAGCCAGTCGTGTGTTGAGAAGGCACAGAAGGGTTTTCTAGGGTTTGAAATCCACCTTCTGACCCACAGATTTGTGGCTTCAAAGGAAGGCTGAGTTACTTCTTTTTTTGGGGGAGCGGGTGGGTGCGGGGAGGCTGGCTGGCAAGACAAGATGACCAATTTCCAGGGGTTTGGGTGGGAAAAAAAGGACAATTGGAATATCAAAGATTTAGTTTCATCCTTTCCAGATGAAATCCGGCCGGTTTAGGAACAAAAGGATGGAAAAAAGACCTGACTTGTAAGAAGTTCACCGGCTAAAACTCTGGATAGGAACAACAGCCTTAGGAGAGGCAGAAGCAGCTCAGCCAGGGATGAAAAGTTGCCCCTTCCTCAACAGTCGAGTTTCTCCTCTTGAGAAGCTGTTGACGTTGTTACTGCTTTAAAAGAATCATCTTGCTGTGGACGCTTGGTTGTCTTTTCTCTCAATTCAGCCTTGTCACAAACCACGAGGGGCTACGGATATTCAACCCTGCCCTCTTGCATTTTTTTCCACGAGGCCCCCAATTATTCTGATATGAAAATTATTATTAACATCGCCTCGCCTCCACCTCTACTGGATGTTCCTTTCCCTATATTTAAAATGGGTTTCGACTGCCTGTCCTACCCACGTCCCATTGTCCCTGTAAACAGATTGTGTGTGAAGATTTAAGTGAAAAACAAAACAAAAAACGAGGAACATTTCAAACCTGTCGTTTAGGCGAAGGAAATAATTAGATTTATTCCTCTATTTAAAACACACACACACACACGATCGTGTTTAGCCCCACGTCCTTTTGAACGGTATTTACTAACTGCTCGTCAACTCTTGGTCAAATATCGGTGCCTCGACCACGTAACCGGAATCTTGGCAATCAGAAACCACGTATTTTCATTTTCTGTCCTTTCTTTTTTCTGACTCGGGATATATCACTACAAGCAAACTGAAGCAGGTCCTGTCTTGGAGGTTTTTGACTTTCATGCCTGCTTAGATTTTTTTTTTTTAAAAAAAATTTGCTGGGAGACTTAGTTCCCGATGATCCTTCAGTTGCTGATGGGATCATTTGGCTCTCCGATCATTTGGCGTGCTTTAGGATGCAGAAATAAAGCTGCCTGGTAAAGGTGTTGCTTTTCCTTAGCTGTTTTCCGGTCCTGCATTACCAACAGCTAGGATGAGTGGAAGTTGGTCCATGGTGGGATTAAGTAAAATAGTCCCTGGCCTTGTGGATGGATTTGTCACCCGGGAAAATCCAGGCATGTGATTGATTCCTGCCCGGCCTTAGCTGCTTTGGTTAGGTGCCTACCTGGCGGCTAATGCTGGTGCGTTGAAAAAAACACCGAGTCCAACTTTGGCTCTCAGTCCATCTGGGAGACATGGCATCTGTGACATCTGGTCGAGCATCTGCGGCTATTGCAACCCCCGCCCCCGGTGAAGGTCTCTGCCAAAAATGCATCGGTAGATCTGATCAGTGTGTAAGCTAGGAAAGGAGAGATTAGATTTCTCCCGGAGTGGGAAGAATAACGAGAGGGACCCTAGACCATTCCAGGCAACTGGCTGTCCTGTCTCTTCTTAAAAACCTCCAGTGATGGAACAGCCACCATTTCTGGACGCAAACTGTTCCACTGGTTAATTAACAGAGTTGAAAGGGGCCTTGGAGGTCTTCTAGTCCAACCCCTTATTCAAGCAAAGAGATCCTATATTGTTTCAGACAAATGGCTGCCCAAACTCTTTTTAAAAACCTCCAGTTTTGGAGCACCCAGGATTTTTGGAGACAAACTGCTCCACCGTTTAATTGTTCCTACTGTCAGGAAATTTCTCCTTAGTTCTAAGTTGCTTCTCTCCTTGCTCGGTTTCCATCCGTTGCTTCTTGTCCTGCCCTCAGGGGCTTTGGAGAATAGCTTGGCTCCCTCTTCTTTGGGGCAGCCCCTCAACTATTGAAACACTGTTGTTACGTTTCCCCTAGTCCTGTTTTTTAAAAATTAAAATTAAATTAAACTAGACATGCCCAATTCCTGCAACCGTTCTTTATATGCTGGCAGTCCTTTTAATCGTGGTTTGTGTTTGAAGCAGGGGTGAAATGCTCCCGATTCGGGTCGGCTCCGGCGAGTAGGTAGCGATGGCAGCGGGCAGTTCGGAGAACCGGTAGCAAAAATCCCTGCCCTCACCACCCCCATGCCCAGCTGAGCCGCGTGATCATCAGAGGCTTTTTAAAATGGCTCTGAGGAGCCAAGCTCTGACGTTCCCAGCTGAGTTGCCTGCCCAGCTGGGATCGTCAGAGCCATTTAAAAGAAAAAAAAACCTTTTTTTTTCTTTTAAATGGCTCTGACGATCCCAGCTGAGTTGCCCAATCGGCAGAGGGTATTTTAAAAACTCTCTGACGATCAGGCAACTCAGCTGGGATCGTCAGAGCCTTTTGAAAGCATTCTTTACATGGGTTTACATGTAAAAAATAGTTTTAAAAGTAAAACAAAAAAATTGGCCACACCCACCCAGTCACATTACCCCCCCCTTACCAAGCCACGCCCACAGAACCGGTAGTAACAAATTTTAGATTTCACCACTGGTTTGAAGTCACGATGGGCTCGGGTCAGAGGCTAAGCTATGAATCCTGGCTTACAAGCCAGAGGGAAACTGAGTTCGGACGCTAGGCTGAGCCAAAACTCCATTATGTTTTAAGCATGAATCCGATCCGATGCCTGGGAGAACATCTGTCCAACTTAAACCACATGGTAGTTGAGTAATTGAGGGAATCGGAGGCTACTTTGGGCAGAATACGATTTAAAAATCTATCTGGGTAATATTAAATCAGCCGGGCGGTGGGTCTATGGGATCAAACTGGGGAAGATGTGAAGGTTAAAATCCCAGCTGAACATCACCAAGGACAGAGGCGTTTCTGATTATTTATTTTTTTTGGGGGGTGGGGGAATTATTTACGGAAGTCAGATCCTGTTTTTCAAGACAACGATCTCCCAAATTGGCTTCTATCAGTTAAAAGCAAAGAGATGACTATCAGGAAATGGACCATTAGACGGATGAAGGAAGAAGACACATTGCTCGGAGATAATAGGAAAAGAGATTGGGAGGCAAACTCCATTAAGGGGACATTTTGACCAAGCTTGACTCAGGCTGAGTTGACCTTGCAGGGGCTTCTTATGGACTCGCAAAAGAATCTAGAACCTAGAATTGCCTTTCCTGATCTGGATCCGTGAAGCTATATCAGACGACAGTTCTGGAAGGAGGATCCTTGGGGATCCTTTAGAAAGGCTGAGTTCAGGGACTCCTTCCATCTTATTCCTGTCTTTCCAAGGTCAGGAAGCACCCAGGAAGCACCCTTTCCTTCAGGGTGATGGGACAACCATGGACTCAGGTCCATCTTCTCTTCACTCAATGTGATGACTTGAAGGCAGACTCTTGGTAGCCTCTTGGTTGTAAGTCCCAAAGGTGTTTCTTTCAGGAGGCAACTGGACTTTCTTGTTTTATTTTTCTTCTGAAGAAATTTTGCTTCTCCTCCAAGAAGCTTCTTCCGTTCTGACAGGATAGTGGGGAATGGAAGGATTTATCTTCCTTGAAGAATGCATCCTTCCATTCCTCCAGTATCCTCTCAGAGCTGGAGAAGCTTCTTGGATGAAGAAGCGAAACGTCTTCAGAAGCAAAAAAACCCAGAAAGTTAGTTCTCTCCTGAAAAAAAGCACTTCTGGGACAACCATCACCTGGATGATGGAGAATCTCTACAGACTCTTCTTGGTGGTAAGTTAAAGCACTCTGCCGAGCTATAAACCATTGTTTACTCAAATCAGTTTAATTAAGTTGAAGGAGCCACTTAGATCTCCAATTAGGCATTTTTAGCCGGAGGGAGAAAAGAATAGCAATACATTTTCGTTGAGTCGCTAGTGGCTTTTCTTTTAAATTGGGTTCCAATCGGTTTCCCTTTCAGTCAATCTTTCTAAAAAGAAGTGAGGCTGGAGCGTAGCTGTGCGAAGCAACAGGGAGATAGGTTTATATTTTGATCCGAGTGACAGGAGACGAATCCTCTGAGGCGAAAATAATATATATACTTAATATATATATATATATATATATATATATATATATATATATATATATATATATAAATAGCTGAGCAGCGAAGAGGAAAACATTGGGTTTAGATTGTGAATCAAGCTATGGTTTGCTTAAAAACAGGCTTCCCTAAACAAACCAGAATTGTCCAGGTTCATGTTTTACAACTGGCTAGTTTCATTCAAAGGGGCACGGTGGCTCAGTGGCTAAGACGCTGAGTTTGTCGATCGAAAGGTGGCCGGCAGTTCAGCGGTTCGAATCCCTAGTGCTGCGGAACGGGGTGAGCTCCCGTTCCTTGTCCCAACTTCTGCCAACCTAGCAGTTCGAAAGCACTTAAAAATGCAAGTAGAAAAAATAGGGACCCTCTTTGGTGGGAAGGTAACAGTGTTCTGTGCACCTTTGGCGTTGAGTTATGCCGGCCACATGACCACGGAGACGTCTTCAGACAGCGCTGGCTCTTTGGCTTTGAAACGGAGATGAGCACCGCCCCCTAGAGTCGGGAACGACTAGCACATCTGTGCGAGGGGAACCTTTCCCTTTTAGTTTCACTCAAGCATGCTGAACCAACAATTGGTTGGCGATTTTCAGCAACATGCGCACGAAGCCAGCCGAACAGTTTTCCCTGGCATTTTCCAGACACAGGATGGCAGAAAAAAATGGCTTTATTGCCTTAATCCAAGGATTTTCTGAAAGGCTTTTAGGCAATCCGAACATCGAAGGCTTGCAGCTTAGGTTTTGCAGCTGCAAGAAACGGTGCTAAGCCCCTGGAAGCTTTTCCTGCCTCCAAACACGGTTTATTACGTCGGGAAATGTTCGTCCTGCCTGGGTGATGAAATGCTACATTTGCTGGGACCTCACGGACTGACTTGCAGTTATCCAAGACCATTTCCACCCAACATTTGGTGGAGACCAGTGCTGAAGTTTCAGCAGCCCTCCAGCTTTAACTGTTGGGGAAAGCTCAATTCATCATAAAGGTGGTGGAATTTGCTGAGATGGCTAAATGGTTTTCTTGGAATCAGAGAAGAGACACACACTATCTATGCGTATGGCGGGGTGGAGACTTCTGGCGTGAGACAGGAAAAATAAATGGAATGATGATGTATGGCTTTGACGAGTAGACTGGGTAGATTGTAGAAAGAAGAGAGTTCTGTTGTCACCCTAGAATAAGTGGTAAATTTATAATGATAACGGCTGTAAAAAAAAAATTGGAATTGCTGTAAAGAACCTTTGGTCTTTTCTATTTTTCTTATTTTTCTTTCCTGCACTTTTACGTAGCTCTCTCTTTCTTTGCTTTCTTTTTCTTTATATTAGTTTCCATTCGTTCCCTTTTTAAATATCTATGTTTTCTGAGGTTTTCACGGGTGTTAGTATGTAGGTCTTTGGTTATTTGGGTTTTCTCCTGCGTAAAATTGGAAGTGTCTTGGCGACGTTTCGACGAAGTCTCAATCAGAGCACAGCCAACCCCACATCCAATCAGAGCACTGACAAGCCCCCAACCAATCAGAACACACCTCCACCCAATCAGAACACAGCCAAGCTCCCACTCAATCAGTTCTCACCCCCACTAGCAGTTAAAAGGAAGAAACAGCTGCGATCATACATTGCTCCTAGAAGCATGAAGCCAAGAACACCAGCCGGAACATGACAAATGAGACTTCGTCAAAACATCGCCTAGGCACTTCCAATTTTATGTGGGAGAAAACCCGAATAACCAAAGACAGACAGACAGACAGACAGACAGACAGATATATCTATATCTGTATCTGTATCTGTATCTGTATCTGTATCTGTATCTGTATCTGTATCTGTATCTGTATCTGTATCTATATATATCTTTATCAGCAAAATATAAATTTGGTTTAAAATGGTTTGTCATGAATGCGACTGCTTGAGGGCTTCTGGATTGGAACTGAAAGGCAAAAGTGATGCAGTATGCTCCCTCTCCTATATATATATATCAGGGGTGAAATGCTCCTGGTTTGGACCGGATCACCTGATCCGGTAGCGATGGAGGCGGATGGTTCGGAGAACCGGTAGTACAAATCTCTGCCCCTCCCCCATGCCCAGCTGAGCCACACAATCATCAGAGGCTTTTTTAAAAATTATTTTTAAAAGCATTTTTTCTACAACCTCTTCGGCCGAAGAGGTTATAGAAAAAATATTTATAAAAGGAAAAAAAGCCTCTGCCGATCAGGCAAGTCAGCTGGGATCGTCAGAGGCTTTAAAAAGCATTTTTTTTAACAACTTCAGCTGAACAGGTTGTAGAAAACATGGTTTTAAAAGTAAAAAAAAATTGGCCACGCCCACTCAGTCATATTACCCCCCCACCAATCCACGCCCACAGAATCGATAGTAACAAAGTTTACATTTCACCAGTGATTATATGTATATGTATATGTATAATTATCAGCAAAAATATTAAATATATATATATATATATATATATATATATATATATATATATATATATATATATATATATATATATATATATATATATATATATATATATATATATATATATATATGTTTTTCTTTAAGCCAGGTTTTTCCTACGTAACCAAGATTTTTCTGCAACCCTAGTTGAGTGAAATCACATTCACTACTTTCTGGGGTTTTTTCCCTTCTTTTCATTCTGGCAGCCAGCAGGTTTTGTGCTACCCATTGGGTGTATACACACACACACACACACACACACACATACATACATACACACACACACATCTTGTTTTCCCGAAAATAAGATCCAACTGGAAAATAAGTCCTAGCATGATTTTTTTCAGGATGCTCATAATATAAGCCCTACCCCCCACAAAATTAGCCCCAGTTAAAATCATCGTCAGACGGAGGTGTTTAATACCGTATTTCCCCCCAAATAAGACCTAACTGGAAAATAAACCATAATGCGTCTTTTGGAGCAAAAATTAATATAAAACCCGGTCTTATTTTGTGGGAAACACAGTATATAGAGAGAAAAATCAAAGGAAGCTCAATTATTCTTCTAGCGTGGTGGCAAAAATTTCCCCAGAAGTAAAAACATGGGACTTTATAAAGAAGAAAGCCTCGCGTTCCGCTCTTTTGAAAATCTTCAGTCTCCGTGTCAACTGGTTGGATTGACACATTTCACTAAAGCGCTGAGCTTTTCACGAGGCCTTTTGTGGGCGCCTGGCTGCAATAAACTTTTTGATTGAGGTAACATTTGATGTGAACCCAGCCATTGCGGCTTATAAAATACAGTTTGTGGCTTAGTGGGCTGCCTGAGCTCAGCTGATTCTGTGGTTCTTTGGTAAATCTCGGATAAACAAGCCATAACTTGATGAGATTTTTGAAAGCTGCTTCTCTGTTTTCCTTTAACCTTGTTGTCTTATTTTGAGGGTGGAGGCTCATTCTCCGAACTTGTGAGTTGGTTTCAGTGGTGGAATGGTGGAATTCAATTTTTTTTACTACTCGTTCTGTGGGTGTGGCTTGATGGGCGTGGTGTAATGTGGTGTGGTTTGGTGGGCGTGGCTTGGTGGGTATGGCAGGGGAAGGATACTGCAAAATCCCCACTGCTGGGGGAAGGATACTGCAAAATCCCCATTCCCTCCCCACTTCTGGGGGAAGGATATTGCAAAATCTCCATTTCCACTCCACTCCTGGGGGAAAGGATATTGCAAAATCTCCATTCCCACCCCACTCTGGGGCCAGCAGAGCTGGTATTTGCCGGTTCTCTGAACTAGTCAAAATTTCCGCTACCGGTTCTCCAGAACCGGTCAGAACCTGCTGAATAGCACCCCGGTTGGTTTCCAAACTTTTTGTTACCAGGGTAAGTAACATCTTCATCAAAATTTAGGCATGTTCTTCTGATTATAAGGGCTTCCTGTGGTCAGTAGGTCTTGTGATGGGGAGGTCATGTCAGGTGAGTGTCATGTCACGTGGGGGTCTTGTGATGGTTCTTGGAGTGGGTCATGTCAGGTGAGAGTCTGGTGATGGGTCTTGTGATTGGTCTTGTGGGTCATGGATCATGTCAGGTGAGGTTCTTGTGATGGGTATGGCAATGGGTCAGATGTGTCAGTTTCGGTTTCATCCTCGAAATAAGTTAATTTCCAAGCAGCAAACTTTAGGAAATATTCTCTTTATTGAGCGATGCATCCGTGCCCGACAACTATGCAGACAATACTGGCCCCTCCATCCAAAACCCCTCCTATTCTTTCCCCAGAAACTGCTCTCCATTGGCTGTCTTCCAGATCACTCTCTCTTATCTGTCTCTTCAGCACACAGGAATGTCACCCCTCCCATACATCTCCCAGGAGACTGAATTCACTGAAAGCTTTTCTAGGTGAAATGTCAAACTTTTTTCCTCATTGCTTCTATGTCAAGATGAGGGTCACATCAAATGAGGGTCAGGTGATGGGTCTTTTGATCAGGAGGTCACATTAGTGAGGGTCATTGATTGACATGTCAAGACATTAAGCGAATATCACGTAAAAAAGGAGTGGGTAGGATGTATGTTTGATAACATGAGAGAGTTGGGAGAGTTTATTAAAGGAAGAAAGGTCCTTAAATTACATATAAGTCATTGAATTCGAATTTAGCTAAACTTTGAATAGCTTGATTTTAGTTTCGTCGATTGTATCAACTCATCATCCTGAGTCATAAATTAGGCGTTCTGCCTTGGTGTGGATCCAGCAATGGTGGTTTGTTCAACAAATTAGAAAACACCATTTAGCGTGAATTAGTTTTCGTTGGAAAAGGTGAACACAACCATGGCGGTTTGTAAATGGCGGCCTCGGGCTTGTGCTAACCCAGTCAGTTGTAGCTCATATCCTAAAACATGGCGCCATCTATCCAACTGGATCGGCAAGGAAACTGTATCCCTTAAAACCAACCCAAAACTCCATATCAGCCAATCCAAAACAGAACTGGAAATTCTTGGGATTATTATTTCTTTTTTTTTTCTAAGCGTATAATTTTGATTTCCTGAACTCTGACCCCTCGGATATTGCTTGCCAGGCTTTCAATTTCAGCTTTGTCTGCTCGGCAAAGCAGCTGAGAACGCAAGAATGACAGCTTGGATTTTCAGTTAAGAGCGGAAGAGACGAATGTCTTACAGGGTTTCCGTACAATAAATATCCTTAGCATGCCGTTTTCTAGAAGAAGACGGACAGCTGGCGCATCGGGGTTCACGTTACTTTCGCTTACCCAAGGGTAACGTAGCTGTGTTTAGGCAGTGGGGGTAAGGGAAACCAAGACAGAAAGTCTGGGAAAGTTCAAAAGTGGAGACTCTTAGAAACAGAGCTGTGTTTTTGTTGACAGACAAGAGCAAATGTTGACGTGGCTGCTTCTCCAATGGGATGCCCATGCATTTAAATGATGGCTTGATGGCTTGGCCGGAACAGCATGACTCGTGAAGGAAAAGGATTTCCCCTACATTGCTTTAGAGATGAATAAGTTAGACATGGTACAGTTGAGCGAGCCAGCAAAAAATTAGGTCTCTTAACAAGTTCGTTGCAAGGCATATTTGTTGGCCCTTGAACTGATTGATGTTTCTGCATCAACGAAGGAGTTATAGTTCTCCAGCTGACCTCATAAGATTCCAGAAAAGTGAAGGCAAATAAGGGAAATCAAAAAAGGAAATCTGTCATCGGCAGCCTTCGACGGAATCAAAGTAATACGACATGACAGAATGGCAATAGGACTTAGACTTATATACCGCTTCACAGTGCTTTACAGCCCTCTCTAAGCGGTTTACAGAGTCGGCATCTTGCCCCCAACAATCGGGGGTCCTCATTTTATCAATCGGAAGGATGGAAGGCTAAGTCAACTTTGAGCTGGTGACGATTGAACCCCTGGTAGTGGGCAGAGTTAACAATAGTAATAACCTTAGACTTATATATCGCTTCACAGTGCTTTACAGCCCTCTCTAAGCGGTTTACAGAGTTGGCATCTTGCCCCCAACAATCGGGGGTCCTCATTTTATCAATTGGAAGGATGGAAGGCTGAGTCAACTTTGAGCTGGTGACGATCGAACCCCTGGCAGTGGGCAGAGTTAACAATAGTAATAACCTTAGACTTATATATCACTTCACAGTGCTTTACAGCCCTCTCTAATCGGTTTACTGAGTCAGCCTATTGCCCCCAACAATCAGGGTCCTCATTTTACTGGAAGGACAGAAGTCTGAGTCAGTGGGGAAATCCAAATTTTTTTCCTACTGGTTCTGTGGGTGTGGCTTGGTGGGCATGGCAGGGGAAGGATACTGCAAAATCCCCATTCCCTCCCCACTCCTTGGGGAAGGATATTGCAAAATCTCCATTCCCACCCCACTTTGGGGCCAGCCAGAGATGGTATTTGCCTGTCCTCCGAACTACTCAAAATTTCCACGACCGGTTCTCTGAACTGCTTAAACATTCTGCTTACTGATTGTCCAGAACCTGTCAGAACCTGCTGGATTTCACCCCTGGTGTGAGTCAACCTTGAGCCGGTCAGGATTGAGGGAATCGAACTATTGGCAATATTGCAGAGTTAGCCTGCAATACTGCATATACTGCATATACTCCTTAGTTCTAGCTTGCTTCTCTCCTTGATGAATTTCCATCCATTGCTTCTTGTCCTGCCCTCAGGGGCTTTGGAGAATAACTTGACTCCCCTTTTCTTTGTGGCAGCCGCTTAGAAATAGGAATACGGCTATCATGTCACCCCTAGTCCTTCTCTTTGTTAAAAAGGTAAAGGTATGACTGGCACATATGTGCCAGTCGTTCCTGACTATAGGGGGAAGTGCTCATCTCCGTTTCAAAGCCGAAGAGCCAGCGCTGTCCGAAGACATCTCCGTGATCATGTGGCCGGCATGACTCAATGCCAAAGGTGCATGGAACGCTGTGACCTTCCCACCAAAGGTGACCCCTATTTTTATACTTGCATTTTTTATGTGCTTTTGATCTGTCCCCCCCATTCAGAGACCCACAAAAACACAGCCAGCCGAGGGTTAAGAATCACTTGGCACACTCCGCAGTTCTTATCTCAACCTTGGCAGCGATATGCACACCGTCTGCCAAGGACTTTATTAGTTTACACAAACAAGAAAATCACCTACGTAGCTTTGCCGTTCATCTAGCTTCCAAGACTACGAGGTTGCTCCGTTTGTTTAGCTTTGTTCGTCACAAACTTCGTGACCCACTGGCCTGTCTTATATAGACAGGCTTCTGGGTGTGGTCCAGTGACTCACTGATCCTGTGACTCCAATCAGTGACTCAGGACTATTTCCTCATACGCCGCAGCTGCAGTACTCTTTTGTCTCGCCTTCTTTGGCGTGCATCCAGGAATGACGTCTCTCCCTCACTCTCATCTGAGACACCTGTTTCCCCACTACTTGGCTCTCTTTCAGCTGGCACCTGAGCCGGTGCCAGAGGGGGGGGGCTGGGAGATCTGGCTGGCTCCTCTTCCTCCTGCTCAGAGCTTCCTTCCTCCAAAGGGATAGGCTCAGAGGACGGGGCCACAACAGCTTTTGAATGTAGGTTGGCAGAAGCTGGGACAAGTCACTGGAGCTCACTAGGGATTCGAACTGCCAAACTGCCAACCTTTCGATCAACAAGCTCAGCGTCTCACCCACTGAGCCACTGCGTCCCTTTGTTAGAGATACCCAATTCCTGCAACCATGCTTCACGTGTTTTAGCCTTCAAAGCTCTGAGTAGCAACCCAGAGAGGAATGTGAAGCACCCACCCTGAATTCTTTGAAAGTTTCTTCAATCCAGATCAAGGCATACCAAGGAAGACTACTACTGTAGTCCCTAAACAGGATCTACAGGCTGATGAAGAGCTTCCAGATGTTGCATTTCAGTCTTTAAATCACTGTGCCTTCGAGCATCTTCTAATTAACCTCGAGAACTTGTGTTGTACAGCAAATTATTTCAGAATAGGATTCTAATTTATCTCTCCGTCCAGGAGAGTTCCCTTCCACTTGGGAGGGAGCCAAATGGATCAAAGCCTTTCTCACACTTCTCCCCCTCCCCCATCTTTGATCATCCGGCTCGCTCTCCCCTGCAGATAACCATCCCCCCCCCGTTTGTTAAGAAGGGACCTTGCAATGTGAAGTCTGTAATGTGACATGTAGAACACGTAGCTCGAGGGAGAACATACAAAAAAGAAAAGAAAAGAAGTAATCCTCCTTTTTTTGAGGTACAGCCAGAGGGACCTCAGCTGGTTCAGACCAGTTTGTCCGAACCGGTAACAGAAATCGTGGGTGGGCCTGCTCATCCATCCCAGCTCTATGCCGTCCTATTTAGGCATGTTTTTGAGGCCAGAAAATGCGAGCAAAGCACATGTGCAGAAGGCAGGCGTGGGCGCGAACTGAGTGCGAATGTGCACGACGAACCAGTAGTAGCATAATGGGAAACCCATCGCTGGGTACAGCCAATAGATTTGCGAAGCAAAGAAGCACGATCCTTGTTTCACGTCCCATCTTCAAAGTAAGAAAGGAGAGCAGCGGTTATCTAGAGAGCTAGTGACTTGTCAAAAGCATCGGATCGGGCGTGCAAAAGACTCGGGTTTTGCTCTCAGGTCTTTCCCCGGTGATTTCCAAGCAGTTAATAAATTTAATATCTGGAAAATGCGAAAGAGGTAGTAGTTGTTGTATTTGAAGTAACAGGGCACATTTACAGAAAATTTAAAATAATAATAATAATAATAATAATAATAATAATAATAATAATAATAATAATAATAATAATAATAATAATAATAATGGAGCAATACCCAAAGGCTACCCCGCTATTTAGAAATTCTAAATTTACCGGACTTGAACATTTTGACTCTACAAAAAACCACCTTACTCGGAACAGCTTACATCCTCCGACAATACCTTAACAGTTCCTAGGTCCTTGGTTAGGACTCGAGCTGCTGAGCTATTAACCAGCCTCAAAGACTGTGAATCTCACTACAGATTAACCAATAATAATAATAATAATAATCAAGAGGTCTCGGAGAAGATCTGCAGCCTGCTGAAAATTGGAAAAGCAAAGCTCTGCATGGCCAATACTTGAAAAGTATTGAAGGCAAAGGTGACCAGAAACTAACTTGGAACTGGTTAAGATCAGGAGTACTGAAAAAAGAAACAGAAAGCTTTATTTTGGCAGCTCAAGTCACGGGAGCTCACTCCATTACGCGGCACTAGGGATTCGAACCGCTGAACTGCCGACCTTTCGATTGACAAGCTCATCGTCTTAGCCACGGAGCCACCCCGTCCCTTCTCTGAGTTTCAGCCTTTCTTCAGAGCTTTTTCATTGTGTGAGATCAACAGATGTCTGTAATATTTGAGTTTGCGTTAACGATATGTTGTATTTTTATAATGAGTTGCTGCGTTGAGACGGGAAAATCCAGTTTTACTGTTGCATTTGATTCGGTTCTCACTCTCTAACAGAGCTTGTCATCATGGTTTAAACTTCGATTGAATTTAATGGAATTGGATTGCCGCCTGAAGCCCTATGACAGGTTCTTAGCTCTGATTCTGTTACCATGTAGACAATCCTGGTTTGGGGGGGGAGGGTTGGGGGTGGTGGGAAGGTTTCCTTAACGACAGCAAACTGAGAGTGAGAATCTCTTATCTTCAATCAATTAATCTCTGTCTCATTATAATGCACAGCCTTAATTACAGGTATGTGTCAGGGTTGCTAAGGTGCAACCGGAATTATTATAACAGATATGCTTAAATGTCAAACCTGCACGAAGGGGAAAAGGCCCGGGGAGGGGGGGTGTTAATTCATTCCAATCCCCCCGCCAACTTTCCATTTCTGTCAACATTGTGGAATCCTTATTTGCGCCTGTTACGAAAAACCGGTCATTAAAAATAAAATCACCACGCCGCCCCGAGACTTAAAATTGATAGGGTTACATTGGTTTCTGGGTTTTCAAATTTGTTTTTTTTTTCCTTCCTCCCCTTATCAAAAGATGAACACGTTTGTGTAAAAATCCCTAACCTCGTTCGGAGTTAGTTAACTTGCTGCAGGGAAATTGTAGAAAAAAAATATCTCCAACGTTGTCTTCTATTTAAAATGGGATTGAAAGTATCCCTGGAAAAGAGAATAGTAAATAAAGGGAGTTTATTATTTTTTTTTAACATATGACACCCCCCCCCCCGGTCACGTGATCAGAATTCAGACCCTTGGCAACTATCCAGTGGTGGGTTTCCAATATTGTTACCACTGATTTGCCACGTGTGCGCAAATGTGCTCCAGGAGTGAAATGCTCCCGGTCCGGTAGTGATGGCGGTGGGTGGTTCAGAGAACCGGTAGCAAAAATCCCTCCTCACCCCCATACCCAGCTGAGCCGCACGATCATCAGGGGCTTTTTATTTTATTTTTAAAACCTTTTTTTCTACAACCTCTTCGGCCAAAAAAATGCTTTTAAATGTAAAAACAAAGCTTCTGCCGATTAGGCAAATCAGCTGGGATCGTCAGAGGCTTTTAAATGCATTTTTTAAAACATTTTTTTACATTTTTGTAGAGGTTTTCTATAAGAGCCTGAGTAGTGTAGGGGGCTAATGCCTCCTACTAAAGGCAGCAATTAACATCCAGCTGCCTGCAATCTCTGCGAGTTCAATCCTAGCCAGGCTCAAGGTCGATTCAGCCTTCCATCCTTTCTAAGGTGGGTAAATTGAGGACCCAGTTTGTGGGGGCAATAAGCTGACTTTGTATAAACATATACAAAAGTATGAAGGCTATTGCTTAACGCATTGTAAGCCACCCTGAGTCTCCGGAGAAGGGCAGCATATAAATAAAAATAAAAATAAAAAATAAAAATAAAATATAACCGCCCCCACCAAGCCACGCCCACAGAACCGGTAGTAACAAATTTTACATTTCACCACCGGTGTGTGCCTACCGCCCATGCACCTGACCTTCCGTGCATGCGGTATTGCTCACTTGCACACCTTCCATTCATGCGCCCGACCTCAAAAATGTGCCTAAATAGCATGGCATAGAGCTGAGGGAGGTGGGGGGCGCAGGCGGGGCGATTTTCACTACCGGTTTCCCTGAACTGGTATGAACCAATTGAATACCACTTCTGCAACTGTCCCATAATTATGACTGCGTCACCTGGTGATGTGATTCAGGGGTGGGTTTCAAAAACTTTTATTACCGGATCTGTGGGTGTGGCTTGGTGGGCGTGGCATGGCTTGGTGGGTGTGGCTTGGTGGGCAGGACAGGGGAAGGATACTGCAAAATCCCCATTTCCTCCCAATCAGCTGGGACTTGGGAGGCAGAGAATAGATGGGGGCGGGGCCAGTCAGAGGTAGTATTTACCGGTTCTCCGAACTACTCAAAATTTCCGCTATGGGTTCTCCAGAACTGGTCAGAACCTGCTGAATCTCACCTCTGATGTGATCCGCTTTTGCGACCTTCTGACGAGGAAAGGCAAAGGAGCGAGTCAGCTTCCCTTAATAACTGTGTTACTAATTTCACAGCTGCAAGGATTCACTTAACATCCGGGGCATAAAAGATTGTAAAAATGAGACAAAACTGTCTTCACAACTGTCTCGGCATGGAATGGAGGGAAATTAAATTTAACGGTGCTTCTAGGGATGAACGTTGGTGATAATCCTTGTGTGCTTCACGTGGAGATGAAGGAAGAACATTTTGCTTCTGGGGTTCGGTGATGTTCTGGTTCTGTTAAATACAGGCAGTCCTCGATTTACGACCACACGGAGCCCAAAATTTCTGTCGTTAAGGGAGACATTTGTTTAGCAAATTTTGCCCCATGATTATGACCTTTCTTGCCAGCGTAACAGTCGTAACTCCTGTATTTTAGGCCATGATGCCAATTTTAAAAAGAAAATTGAACAACGCCGCAATTCAGAATAAGGTTATTATGTATGTATGTATGTATGTATGTATGTATGTATGTATGTATGTATGAATGATAGCTCTTTTTTCCCCATTCTCCCTTCTTGTCTTCAGGCAGCATAATTATCCTCATGAAAATGTGCCAAAGACGGAAAACTTATCTCTGTATACATATCTCTATTCAAATCCTGCTCTTCAGTTTTGTTTTATTTTTTTTTGCAGTTTTAACAGCTGCCATTTTCAAAGGAAATCCAGGGAGGCTAAACTGAAGTTAAACTTCCATTCCCCCCACCCCCCAACCTTCCTTATCGTATCTGATTCAGATGAACGTATCTCTTTATTAGGGCGAGATTATATTGAAGTTTAATTGCTTTGTCATGGCAAATCATCCTACAAGTTAGAGATGACAATACGAGCGAGTGGAGGCAGCCGGAGACCGCACACGTCCAGAGAGATCAAATATTCATATATTCTCATTTTTTAAAATCTCTAGCATCTTAATATTCAGCGGCGTGCAGGTAGCCCTCGGCTGACAGCCGCAATTCAGGCCAGCATTTCTGTTGCAAAGCAAGACATTTGTAAAGTGAGTTTGCCCCGTCTTATGACCTTCCCTGCTACAGTTGCTAAGCGAATCATTGCCATTGGGAAGAAGTTAGGGAACACCGCTGTTAAATGAATCGGGTTTCCCCTTTGACTTGGCTGGTCAGAAGGTTGTAAAAAGGGGACCAGGGGACCCTCCGGGACACCGCAAGTGTCATAACTATGAGACGGTTGCCAAGGGTCTGAATTTTGATTACGTGACTGTGGGGAATGCTACAATGGTTGTAAGTGTGGAAACTTGTCGCAAGTCACCTTTATCGGTGCCGTTGTAACTTTGGACGGTCACTAAATGAATGGTTGTAAGTCAAGGACTACCAGTAAGTCATCTGCCCTTGGAGAGTCAGGTAATTCTTGATTTATAATTATATAACCCATTCAAAGCCCTGAAAAAAGTGAGGTACGACCATTTTTCACACTTCCCCTATGCTCATGTGATCCAAATTCGAATGCTTGGCAACTGGTTTGTATTTACGACGGTCACAGTGTCCTGGAAGGTAGTGGCCTAGAGATGGAACTCTTGCCTCACAATCAGGAGGCTGTGAGTTCAATCCTAGGTAGAAGCAGATATTTCTCTCTCTGGGCACAATGAGAATCTATCTGCTGAACAAAACTCTGCCCTGGTGACAGGAAAGGCATCCGGCCAATAAACTGCTCCATTCAGTTGCCCAGACTCCAACCCACTAGGGATTATGCGGTCATTAAAAGGAGATGCTGACAATATCCTGGAAGGTTACACAATTCCCTTTTGCGACTTTCTGACACGCAAAGTCAGTGGAGAAGCGAGATTCACTTAACAACGGCATTCCTAACTTCACGACTGCAGTGAGTCACTTAACAACCGTGGCAAGTAAGACGCCAATCTTAATAACTACCTCGCTTAGCGGCAGAAATGTTGGGCTCGATTGTGGTTGTAACACGAGGACTCCCTGTAATCCATTATTGGCACCCACTAAGAATGTTCTGCCAATTTTGTCTAGTCAACTTTTAAGGCTTCCAAATTCCCGGCTCTTATTATACTTGGTGGTAACGAGTCCATTTATGTATTTCTTTCTCTTATTAGATTCATTATCTGCCACAGTTCCTAGCTGCTTGCCAGCATAGAGCAATAAAACATGGAAATAAAACACACACAGGAGGAAATTAAAACCACATCATGTAAACCTACATTATCTAAAACTATATAACATTATGAGTTCAAATTCTTTCATCTCTCTTCGGTGTCATGCATCCTTGTAGGTCAGGAATGGTGATGCCAAAAAGTTGGCACAGAAATGTTGCACATGTGCTTGTGCTCATCAAGGCCGCGCTCCGGAAAAGCCTAACTTCCGGGTTCTAGCATGCATGCGCGCCCAACAATCAGCTGGCCAGCATGCATGCATAGGCCAGTTTTCAGCATTGCTGTGCACACGAAGGGATTGCGCTCGGAAAAAGCCTAACTTCCGGGTTCTAGCATGCATGCGCGCCCAACAATCAGCTGGCCGGCATGCATGCATTGGCCAGTTTTCGGTACTGCTGTGCACACGAAGGGATTGTGCTCGGAAAAAGCCGAACTTCCGGGTTCTAGCATGCATGCGCGCCCAACAATCAGCTGGCCGGCATGCATGCATTGGCCAGTTTTCAGCATTGCTGTGCACACGAAGGGATTGTGCTCGGAAAAAGCCGAACTTCCGGGTTCTAGTGTGCATGCAAGCCCGATGATCAGCTGGCCAGTGCGCATGCACAGACCGGTTTTTGGCACTGCCTCATGCGTGAAGGAATCATGCTCTGGAAAAGCTGAACTTCTGAATTCTGGTATGCATGTGCACCTGACAATCAGTGGCCGGCGTGCATGTGCACACCGTTTTTTCACACTGCCGCGTGTGCAAAGGACAGTTGAACGTCACGCGTGCATGCGCACTAGAAACCCGGAAGACAAACAGACAAGGCCGTGCGTGCTGTGCGACATGGCTTCGAGTGCCACTTTGGGCACGCATGCCATAGGTTCACCATCACGGTTGTAGGTTCTCCAGAACTTCTTTGTTTCTATAGTTTCCAAAAGGCCAAAAATAGAAGGCCCAAGGAGACCTTGCTATAAAAGGTAGGACCTCTTAAAGTCCACGATGGAACCTCATGGTTTCTCCTGAGACGGAGGAGAGATAAGCAGATGGAGTTGGTTAGAACAATTAATTAGAACAGTTAGAACAATTCATCGGTGGACGTTACGACTTGCTTCCAGAAGTTGTGGGTGCTCCATCACTGGCTGTTTTTAAGAAGAGACTGGAATGTCTGTGGACATTCTCAAGTTCTCTAGGTCATGGTTGTCTCAAAGGTGCCTTTTCAAGAGGCAACTGGACTTTCTGGTTTTTTTTTTCTTCGAAGGCGTTTCGCTTCTCATCCAAGGAGCTTCTTCAGCTCTGAAATGTGTCTATTCCATTTGTCTGGAATGGGGTAGGGTTTCCTGGCTGAAGAGGGGGTTGGATTAGAAGGCCTCCAAGATCCCTTCCAACTTCGTTATTCTGTGATTCTGAGATTCCAGATGGAGAGGAAGCTCCTGGAGATACTTCGTGCCGAGCTCCAGTTTAGAACTTTCTACTGTGTGAAGCCCTACTTGCTTTTATAGGGCTCAAATCCCCCATCCTTCAGGGCCGCTGAAAATAGTTGAGCATTTTCACTTTTTTCATGTCTACTTGATTGTGCTCTTGATTTTTTTTTTTACACCTAAAGAACAGTCCATATTGTAAACTCTCTTCTCGGAGAGCAATTTCTGTTTATTGTTAATTTTGGTTCTCCTGTTTTAGCTCTACAATATCCTTTGAGGGATATGGATATGGATATGGAGACAGTTTGGCCCAGTGGTTAAAACAAGAGCCTGTGAGTTCAAATCCCCCCTTAGCCATGAATGCCAGCTGGGTTATTTTGGGCCAATCACCAGGAGTCGGTGAGTTCTAGTCCTGCCATAGGCATGAAAGTCAGCTGAGTGACTTTGGTCCAATCACCAACAGATGGTGAATTCTCCCTTAGAAAGGAAAGCCAACTGGGTGATTTTGGGCCCATCACCAGGAGACAGTGAGTTCTAGTCCTGCCTTAGGCATGAAAGCTGGCTGGGTGATTTTGAGTCAATCATCAGGAGACTATGAATTCTAGTCCTGCCTTAGGCATGAAATTCTACTAGGTGGTTTTGGGCCAATCACCAGGAGACAGTGAGTTCTAGTCCTGCCTTGGGCATGGAAGTCATCTGGGTGATTTTGGGCCAACCACCAGGAGACTATGAATTCTAGTCCTGCCTTAGGCATGAAATTCCACTAGGTGGTTTTGGGCCAGTCATCAGGAGACTGTGAGTTCTAGTCCTGCCTTAGGCATGAAAGTCGGTTGAGTGACTTTGGGCCAGTCTCTTTCTCTCAGCTCAGCTCAACCTCACAGGGTTGTTGTGTTGAGGAAAAGAGGAGGGAGAGAGTGTGTTGGATAGGTTCACCCCCTCGAGGCATTTGTGAAAAGAATGAAGGCAGGATACGAATCAAGAAATACGGATGAAGAAATCACTGTTCTTGTTTTTAATCTCTTTCTTATATTGTGTTTTTAACTTTCTTCCAAGCTAAGATTTTTTTTAAAAAATTTTTTTGAACATTTCTTCAAGGACAAGATTTTTTTTTTAACACTTCGCACCGAAGGTTGTGCACCAGGTGCATTTCTCCCATTTGAACAACCTGCGAATCAAAAGAAAAAAAATCATTTTCATGATTTTCATGTTTCATTTTCAATGTTTCGGGTTTTTTGCCAACAAGTTCTTACACAATGCATTGGGGTTTTTTTCGTACCGAGTTTCCCAAACGCACAGTTGGCGAACTCCTTTACAAAATTAAAGTGATAACCGTTAATTGGAAACATGGATTTAGATGGCTATCAAAATCTAATGTAAACATATCTCTCCCCTCGTTTTAGCCAGGAGCAGTGAGATGGCCACGCGTGTATCCAATGATATTTCTGGCTGAAAAGGCAATAAGACAGCTTCCATATTGCTAAACCGTAGTGGGAATAAATTGCTTTTTTTTTTTTAATTAAAAAAAAAGTTTCTTTTTTTTTTTTTTGCCACTTAAATAGAACAGTTGGGAGGACCCGGGAAGAGGCATTATAATAGACCGCAGAACGAGAAGCTGTTACCGCTTTTGGGCTGAAGAGTGCATAGTGGGGGAAAGTAATTTGCGAAGATCCACTTGAAAATCATCCAACGTAACTTCATAATCACAATTATCTGTGAGAAGATTTAGTTCAATTACTTTATCTCTCCTTTATAACAACCCCCCCCCCCGAAAAACCTACCTTCTTGTCAAGGTGGCCCTACTTGAGCTGGGATTTGAAACTTAAAAAAAAAAAGGTTAAGAAACTCTTTCTGGCATACTAATGTCTTCATTATCTGTTGTTGAATAGCTTTCATGACTTGCTCCATCCTCTGATTTCCGTTGGATGCTTTTTGCTCTAAAGTCAAATCATCCCAGTCGAGTTTAACTTCTGAAGACTTTATGGAGGCGTCTTGTGGTTTTTTAGTCTAGCTCTGAGGATGTTACCTAGTTGGGTCATGAAATGCCTGCAAGGAAAACACCAAACTCAGAGAGTACTAAGGACCCCATAGCCTTCCTCCTCCTCCTCCTCCTCCTCCTCCTCCTCCTCCTCCTCCTCCTCCTCCTCCTCCTCCTCCTCCTCCTCCTCCTCCTCCTCCTCTCCCCTCCCTCCTAGTACTGATGATGTTACCTAGTTGGGTCATGAAATGCCTTCAAGAAAACCTCCAAGCTCAGAGAATACCAAGGACCCCATGGGTCTTCTCCTCCTCCTCCCTACACATCCCTCTCCCTCTTAGCACTGATTATGTTACCTAGTAGGGTCATGAAATATCTTCAAGAAAACCACCAAGCTCAGAGAGCACCAAGGACCTCACAGTCTTCTCCTCCTTTTCTTCTCCTTCTCCTTCTCCTTCTTCCTCCTCCTCTTCCCCCTCCTCCTCCCACCCTCCCTCCTCCTTCTCTCCTAGCACTGATGATGTTACCTACTTGGGTCATGAAAAACATCTGCGAGAAAACCACCAAGCTCAGAGAGCGCCAAGGACCTCACGGTCTTCTCCTTCTCGTTCTCGTTCTCCTTCTCGTTCTCCTTCTCCTTCTCCTTCTCCTTCTCCTTCTCCTCCTCCTTCTCCTTCTCCTTGATCCTTCTCCTTCTCCTTCTTCCTCCTCCTCTTCCCCCCTCCTCCTCCCACCCTCCCTCCTCCTTCTCTCCTAGCACTGATGATGTTACCTACTTGGGTCATGAAAAACATCTGCGAGAAAACCACCAAGCTCAGAGAGCGCCAAGGACCCCTCACTTTCAACCTTGAGTTGACAAGCATTCCCTTCTATTGATAGGGACAGGAATTTGTTCTGCGATGTAAATATTTTGGAGTTGAACTCCCTAGGTTCTGTTGAAGCCGTTGCGCCACAAAGAGTTTGCAGGGAGGGCTCTAAAGAGAATAACGTGCAGGGATATACATCTGGGGGAGACTCAGGTCAAGACTTAACAACATCTGTATGCATTTCAGCTGCCAAAGGGATAAGAAGATGAAGCCTGCTCATCTCTTGGTCTTTGCAGTTTTTGTGGCCCTCTGCTGGAGCATGAAGCTGGTCTCCAAGAGAAATTCAGGTAAGTGTCTGAAGTTTATTTCCAATAATCTTTGGAAACGGTTGGGCAATGCATTCCTTGAAGGATCGGTGGCTTCTCTTTGGTTGTTTCTAATTGAGTGGCGCAATTTAGTAAAGGTTGGAATCGTGTGGCTTTGAATAAGTTCCTTGCTGTCGGTGGTTTCAGGTTTGAGATCAAAGGAAGCCAGTTGCTCTATAGAGATAGTCCTTGAGTTATAACCATGTGTTTCCTGACCATTCTGAGTTACCCAGGTGGGATTCATAAAATTTACCTACCGATTTGCCCAGCACCGAAAATGTAAGTGCGCGGGTATGTCCCCTCCACGGCCTTCTGTGCATGCGCTTTGCTCACACACGTGGCTTCCACGCATGCACACAGCTTGAAAATGTGGCTAAATAGGACAGCATAGCACCAGCTGCAGATCACTCCTACCGGTTAGCTCAAACCGGCTGATTACCACTTCTGGAGTTACACTGGCACTAAAAAAAATAAAAAGGGGGAACTTACACCTGTAACTTCCTCACACTTTTGACTATCACAGCATCTCCTGCAATCAAAATTCGGACACTTAGCCATAGACGTGGAAGGAGATCCTGGGATCCCTTGATCTCCATTTGCAACCTTCCAGGTGGCTTCAGACAAGCAAAGTCAACCAAGAAAGTTGGATTCACTGAATCACCGTGTGATTCATTGAAGTGATTTGCTTAACAATGTGGCCAAAAACAACAACAACAAAAGATTGCAAAATAAGGTCTGACTCACCGATCAACCACGTTGCTTAGTGATGGAAATTCTGATTCCAAGAGCCATGGTCATAAATCAAGGACTACCTTTACCAGGAAAGTATTTTCTGTGTTCTGTGTTCTATGTACTCTATTCTACATATTTGTGTATTGTGTATTCTATGCATTCATTATTCTTAGTTGGTATTGGTCCGTTAATTGAAACGGATGTTGGGATTAATCTAATGAGCGGTTCCTTGCTTTTTATTTCACATTGTTACCTTCTGGCCCCCTTATTTTAAAATCCAAAACTAAGTGTAATCTTTAGGAAGCATATCCTTTTCAAAAGAGGGCTCTGGGATTTTTTTTTTTTTACATTCCTAAGAAGTTATACAATAACGGGCCTTTCCTTTGTAAGATATCCTTGCAGATTTAAAGGTCTCAGCAATGAATTTGTATGGTTTTGTCCAGAGAGATATTTAAGTATAGAATTCTACACATTTGGGGATTGTTCCAATCCTATCATGTTGATAGGTGAGCAGTGGAAGAAGTATAAATTACAAGGAAAATATTGCATGGAAAGAGTTAGTAACTTTAAATGTTTTGTATCTCCACCGAAATACTGGCTGTTTTGCTTCTTGACTTAAGGGTCATGTTGTGTTACTTTCTCGAACAGTTCTAGAAAATGGATCCCGGTCTTTTTGCCGACGTATTTATTTATTTATTTATTAATTACATGTATTTATATGCCGCCCTTCTCCCGAAGGACTCAGGGCGGCGAACACAAGTTAAGAAACATGTACAATAAAATCGCACTTTAAATCAAATAACTAATGAATGATAAATAATAAACCCAGAATCAGAGTCAGCCTATTTGCTTGAACAGCCAAGTCTTCAGCTCCCGATGGAAGGAGCGGAGATCAGGAGCCGTCTGGAGCTCGGTAGGTAATTCATTCCAGAGGGTGGGAGCACCCACAGAAAACACCCTACCCCTGGGCACCGCTAGACGACATTGGCTCGCCGTTGGAATCCTGAGGAGAGCGGCCCTATGTGAGCAAACAGGATGGTGGGAAGCAGGCAGGAAAAGATCCTGCAAATATCCTGGACCTAAATCATGTAGGGCCTTATAGGTGAGAACCAGCACCTTGAAGCGGACCCGGAGAACCACTGGTAACCAGTGCAGCTGACGCAGGAGGGGTGTTATATGGGAGTAACGAGGGGCTCCCGTAACAACCCATGCGGCTGCATTCTGGATCAGCTGGAGTCTCCGGGTGCATCTCAGGGGCAGGCCCATGTAGAGGGAATTGCAGTAATCCAAGCGGGAAGTAACCAGGGCATGGGTGACTGTTTTTTGATTTGATCATTTTGGCAAGTTGTTGGACATAAAAGAGAACAACTCAGTCCAGGTGATCATCAAATCTTAATAAGCAAGCTGTATTTCCTAGTAGCCGGTGTGCAGAAATAGCAGAAAACTCTTCCTTAAGTCAGCCTATGCTGGTTAGCTTCAAAGGTGGTATTCAGCCGGTTCGGATTAGTTCAGGCGAACGGTAGTTGCGACCTTCCCGAGTGCAATCCTGTCCTATTTCGCTGTGTTTCTGATGCCTCACGCATCTGTGGACGGCGCGTGCGTGTGCCTTGCTGTGTTGTTTGACGTCACACACATGTGTGGATGGTGCAAATTGCTGTGTTTTGTGACACCGCACGCATGTGAGTGCGCACTCACATTTCCGGTGCTGGGCAAACCGGTTGTAACCATATGTGAAACCCATCTCTGGTTAGCTTAATAAGAAAGAATGGTGCATTTAGGAGAACTTTAAGACTTTGGGTTGACTAAGCCTTCACCCCAAAGAGCCTAGTCGCTCAAGGTGGGATGTTGGTGCCATTTGGTGATTAGCATTACTGCTTGACAGTGGTGGCACCTTTCTAGGATGTCTCAAGGTTGGGATTATGTGGTTTAAGCTTCAACCATTGTGTCAGGCCTGGAAGCCACCTTTTCCATTGGACCTTCAGGCCTGCCACATTTACTACTGTGGGAAACTGGGAGGGGGGAATTCTATGGAGCCAGGGGTGATATGTAGTCATAATAACATTCCTTTCTCAGAGAGTCAAGGACATCTTGCCCTGCACCTGGATGGCTGGAACTGGGAGGCATCTCCAGTTGGGACGGTGCTTTGATCGGACCATGTGATGCACCATGTGGGTGCTGGGCAGGGACTTGGACTTTCCTTTGGGTGGGGAAAACCTGGAAACTTTCAGATTTGGGTTTTCCCAGATGTGCCAATATGAATATCTCTAATAAAATGAGGAACTTCAAGCCTCGGAGTCTTCTTTCGTTGGGGGTGTTACTTGGAACCCTGACATTTTGTCTTTCCTAGATCTGCTCCTTCAAGTGAGGGAACCAGGTTTGAACCCTCAGTTCTCCTTTCTCCTCAACAAGGTGTCAAGCAGGGTGGATCCTTCCCTCAAGTTGAGTTACGCACATGATTTTCTCTAAGCTGCCAATACTGGACTATTTTTACATTATAATTTGGAACTGCGCTATTTTAAGTGTTTTTAATGACCCTTTGTTTGGTTTGAAATGCGATTTTTTTTTTAAAAAAGGGAAAAAGAATTGTAAAAAGAACATAGTGTGAAGACTAAATTAAGGCTGTTACATTTCCACCCTTGTGCATTTTTTAGTTTGCTATAATAATTTTTGTTTAGTCAATCTTTGCCGAAGAGGCAACCCGCCAGGGCTGAGTATCTTAACTTATATTTTGGATGGTCATTAATGGAGGCACACTGGAGTGGTGCGATGGCCTAGAGGTAGAGTTCTCGCCTTACAATCCGGAGGCTGTGAGTTCGATTCTAGGTAGAGGCAGATATTTCTCTCTCTGGGCACCATGAGAATACATCTGCTGTGTAGAACTCCGCATCGGCAACAGGAAGAGCATCTGGCCAGTAAACACTCTGCTAGCTCCATTCAGTTGCCCAGACTCCACCCCGCAAGGGACTATGGGATCATTAAAAGAAGATAGTAAATAGATCATACAGGCACACTCAGTCCGGAAAAGGTTAGCCATCAATGGTATAAGGTCTGCTTGAGCAGGGGTTTGGATTAGAAAACCTCCGAAGTCCCTTTTTAGCTCTGTTATTCTGTTAATTTTATCCTGGCTCCTGAGTTCTTCCTTCTGATACCAACCCCTGAATTTTTATCCTATACCTAAAAATATTTTCACTTTTCATACATTTGGTCGATAATACCTTGCATTCATCGATCCAGGTAAACTTTGTACAGTAGCCAGGTGGTGGATTTCCCTCCCCCGCCTAAAAACACAAACATTTGTTTAAAAACAAGGTTAATATCTAAAGCAAAGCCATTGACATTCCTTTCAATATTGACATGTGTTTAATGGATTTTTTTCCCTCGGCTTCCCAGACTTTAAAATGTCTACCTGAAGCAGAACTAACGGGCTTTTTAAAAATAGGAAGATCCAGCGTACGGACGTTTTGCCTCTAAATTGTTCAATAGCTGGAAAAGGGAAGGGATGGCTGTAGAGGTGGGTTTCAGCAGGTTCTGACCAGTTCTGGAGAACCTGTAGCGGAAATTTTGAGTAGTTCAGAGAACCGATAAATACCACTTCTGACTGGCCCTGCACCCATCTATTCTCTGCTTCCCGAGTCCCAGTTGATCAGGAGGAAATGGGGATTTTACAGTAACCTTCTCCTGGAGTGGGGAGGGAATGGAGATTTTACAATATCCTTCCCTGCCACACCCACCAAGCCACGCCCACCAAGCCATGCCCACAGAACCGGTAGTAAAATTTTTTGAATCCCACCACTGGATGGCTGCTCCCTGCCATGTCAAAACTTGGGTGGGCAATCAAAGGGCACGCTGTCAGGAATGGAAACGGTATTGTTTATGCTACCAGTTAAAAGGCTGAAATGGATTCCGCCCCCCATCCAGATGAGAAGAAGGAGTTTAATTTATCAAACCCACGTCCCCCTATTTTTTTTAAATTTCCCCCATCATAATAATTGCTGTTCCTACTAGGAGACGATGTGTATGGTGGTCTCGGTGGCTGATGGGCACAGCCTCGGTGAATGTGGCTCCTTCCCAGGCAGTAAAATTGCTTCATTGTTTTATGGTATCATTAAATGGGCATCAGTGAACTGCAGTACAAGAGAAAGAAGGAGAAAGAGAAAGAGAGAGAGAGAGAAAGAAAGAGAGAGAAGAGGGGGGGAAGAGAGAGAGAGAGAGAGGAGAATGAGTGAGAAGGGAGAAGGGAGAGAGAGAAGAGAGGAGAGAGAGGAGAGAGATAAGAGAGAGAAATAGAGAGGAGAGAGAGGAGAGAGATAGAGGGAGAGGAGAGAGATGAGAGAGATGAGAGAGAGAAAGAGAGAGAAGAGAGAAGAGAGGAGAAAGAGAGAGAAGGGAGAAGGGAGAGAGAGAGGGAGGGAGAGAGAGAGAAAGAGGAGAAAGAGAAGAGAGATAGAGAAAGAGAAAGAGGGAGAAAGAGAAGAGAGAAGAGAGAGAAGAGAGAGAAGGGAGAAGGGAGGGAGTGTGAGGGAGAGAGAGAGAGAGAGAAGAGAGTAGAGAGAAGAAAGGGAGAAGAGAGATAGAGAAAGAGAGAGAAGGGAGAGAAGGGAGAAGAGAGAGAGGAGAAAGAGAGAGAAGAGAGAGAGTGAGCGAGGGAGAGAGAGAGAACCAGCTTATGATACAATGAAGAAGTTATTGCAAAACAGTTCGAGAAAGATTTTGGAGAGACCAATTTCTTCATGTTTCTTTTTAAATTGATTCAACGTTTAGTTACTTGATTAATTTTCTTATTGACAGTAACTGTTTTCTGGTTTTAATTGAGCCAGCTGACATCCAAAGAAAGGGTAAAGGAATTGTTCTCTGTATTGCATTTCATTTAAAAAAAAAAGCTGTTAGTTTTTAAGTGTGTTATTTCTAAAGATAAGCCTGAGATTTTTTTTTTTTGGTTTAATTGCTTTTAATGCATCCCAAAATTGCTTTTAATTGCTCCCCGTTCTGGAATGGGTTCTTTGAACATTTGGAAAGGGGGGTTAAAGGTGTATAAATAAATTATACATGAAATTATAAATGAGAGTCTTCAAGTAAACAGTAGCAATTTAAGAAACAATGCCCTAATATTCTCTCGAGAGGAGAGAAGACAATGGGCTTCTTTTTTAGGATAATCCTAAACCTTTTCAAAAAGGTTTTATAGAAAACGTCTTGCATTTTTAGCTTGGCCGAAGCAATCCTGAAATATTTGAAGAGAAAACCCAGGAGGTTTTAAGTACCACTGAAGCAAAGGGAACCAATTCAGATTATATAATCATTGATCTTCACAAAAGGCCAGGAATGAAACCTCTTCCAAGGTCAGACATGAATCCAACCTGAAATGCTTGCGACCCAATTCTTGCAAAACTTGTTGGAAGAAAAGGATGTCTCCGCTATATCTTTTAGGTGGATATGAAAAGAAGGACAAGGGGAGACATGAGAGCAGTGTTCCAATATCCGAGGAGCTGCCCCAAAGAAGAGGGAGTCAAGCTATTCTCCAAAGCACCTGAGGGCAGGACAAGAAGCAATGGGTGGAAACTCATCAAGGAGAGAAGCAACTTAGAACTAAGGAGAAATTTCCTGACAGTTAGAATAATTCATCAGTGGAACAACTTGCCTGCAGAAGGTGTGAATGCTCCAATGCTGGAAGTTTTAAAGAAGAGATTGGACAACGATTTGTCTGAAATGGAATAGTGTTTCCTGCCTGAGCAGGGGGTTGGACTAGAAGACCTCCAAGGTCCCTTCCAACTCTGTTTTTCTATTCTATTCTATTCTATTCTATTCTATTCTATTCTATTCTATTCTATTCTATTCTATTCTATTCTATTCTATTCTATTCTATTCTATTCTATTCTATTCTATTCTATTCTATATAGTGGGTCACTCACATTTGCCCAGGATACAGAACCCCACATGCTAGCAAAAATATTTCAGATGATCTTTAGATATAATCTCACCACCTACAAAATGTAGCATCTGTCATGTCCACTCTGACTTCTTTTTTGGAGAGAAGGAGGAAGTGGCCATGGAAATTGGAATGTCTTCCAAATACTCGAGGGGCTGTCACAGAGAAGAGGGGGAATGATCTCTTCTCCAAAACACCTGAGCTGAGGACAAAACATAATAGGTGGAAGATGATCAACGAGACACCCAACCTAGAATGAAGGACAAATTTCCTGACAGTGAGAACAATTAACCTGTGGAACAAACTTGCCTCCAGAAGTTGTGAATGCTGCAACACTGGAGGTTTTTAAGGAGAGATTGGACAACCATTTATCTGAAATGGTATAGGGTCAAGCTATTTTCCAAAGCACCCGAAGGCCAGACAAGGAATAATGGATGGAAACTGATGAAGGAGAGATTCAACCTGGAAATAAGGAGAAATTTCCTGACAGTGAGAGCCATCAACCCATGGAACAGAAGTTGCCTTCAGAGGCTGTGGGAGCTTCATCACTGGAAGCTTTCAAGAAGAGACTGGACTGCCATCTGTCAAAAAAGATGGGCAGGGGGTTGCACTAGATGACCTGCAAGGTCTCTTCCAACTCTGTTAAACTGTATCTGTACCTTCCAAGTTGGACTAGAAGACCTTCAAAGTTCCTCCCAACAACCCTGTGGTTCTAAATGCCAGAACAAAAGAACATGAAGCTTGAGAGTCTGTGTTGACAGGAGTCACATCAGAGAGAAGGGGAAGGAGAAGGAGAAGGAGAAGGAGAAGGAGAAGGAGAAGGAGAAGGAGAAGGAGAAGGAGGAGGAGGAGGAGGAGGAGAAAAGAAGAAGAAGAAGAAGAAGAAGAAGAAGAAGAAGAAGAAGAAGAAGAAGAAGAAGAAGAAGTAGTAGTAGTAGTAGTAGTAGTAGTAGTAGTAGTAGTAGTCACTGTGAAATGGTTGGACTTAGCAGCTCCAATCCATAGTTTCCAAACCCTAAAAGCAGTGCCATCTCAACCACTAAGTGGAGGAATGGAGGGTAAACCGGACAGCAAGGTGATCTCTCCAATGAATCTAGGAGCAGAAGGTACTGTAAGCCTGGGAGAAATCAGCTACTTTGTGGGAACTCTTTAAGGAGATCTAAAGGATGAGACACTGTCTGATTGTGTCAACCAAGGAAAATATTTGTAGGGTTCAAATGAGAGTGCCTTGGTGCTCTCTCTCAGCTTTTTTTTTTCTTGTAGATGTTTCATTATCCAAAGTAGGTAACTGCTGATGTTACTTACTTTGCTTAATGCAAGAAAACAACAAAGCTCAGAGAGCAGACCAAGGACCTCTCAATATGATGTATCTTCCATCCTTCAGAATATTTGACCTTGGGAAAATATGAATTGTTTTCTTTGAGGGGATATCTTGATCTTTGCTTGAACCGTAACCTTCTCTGGTCTTTCTTATTTATGGCATGGTACATTGGCTTTACATCCATGGGCTCGGAGGACTCATTGATTCCAACAACTTTGTAAAAAAATATGATGTTCTATCTCCCGGGATGAACTGGCTGTCTTTTCTGTTGCTCTCTCTCTCCATTATTCCTTGTCTGGCCTTCAGGTGCCTTGTAAATATTGGAAGACTGCTATCATGTTTCCCCTGGTCCTTCTCTTCACCAGACTAGCCATGCCCAGTTCCTGCAACCGTTCATCGTATGTTTTGGCCTCCAGTCTCCTAATCATCCTGGTTGCTCTTCTCTGCACTCTTTCTAGAGTCTCCACATCGTTTTTGCAATGTGGTCACCAAAACTGGATGCAGTACTCTAGATGTGGTCTTACTAAGGTTTTGTAGAGTGGTATTAGTACTTGACTTGATCTTGATTATATCCCTCCGTTAATGCAATTTAGGATTGTGTTGGCTTTTTTTGGCTGCCATTGCACACTGTTGGCTCATCTTTAACTGGTTGTCTACTAAGACGCCAAGATCCCACTCAGAGTTACTGCTAGTAAATCTGGTTTCACCCAGTCTATATGTGTCCTTTGGGTTTTTTCTTGCCTAAGTGTAAGACTTTCCTTTTCTCTACGTTGAATTTCATTTTGACCAGTTCCTGGAAGCAAATGGAGGGATTAAAGAACTAACATCTCTAATGGGAAAATGTATCAATAAGTTAGATGAAGAAGTAAACAGCAAAGCTCAGAGAGCAGACCAAGGACCCCTCAATTGGATGTATCTTCCATCCTTCGGGATATTTGACCTTGGGAAAATATGAATTGTTTTCTTTGGGGGGATATCTTGACCTTTACTTGAGCTGCAACCTTCTCCGGTCCTTCTTATTTAGGGCATGGTTCATTGGCTTTACATCCACGGGCTTGGAGAAGTGTTTGGCTCCAATAACTTTGTAAAAATAAGTGATGGTCTGTCTCTTGGGGTGGACTGTCTCTGGCTGTCCTTTTCTGTTGCTCTCTGTGCCTCCGTGGGAGAAAACGAACTGGCCTCCGCTTTAGAAAAAGATGACTTCACCAGAACACAATGTGAAGCTTTGCAAGTGCTTGGTCATGGCAGAGAGTGCCCGGAGGAGGCCCTTTTGTAAAGGCCACTTGTGTTGACTGGGGAGTCGCACTCACAAACAGTGTGGTCTTTCTCCAGTGATGATGTAATGGGGTTGAGCAACCCGGGACGAAGAGGGGGGAAAAAACAGGGGCTCCGAGTCCTCAATCAGCTGGGAAGGAAACAATTCGGTTTTTTTTTTCTTCTCAAAGGAAGGGGAGATGAAAGCAGGTAGTTCGATCTCGCTTCCACCAGCTACTGTTTGAAACGACGGGAAAAGATCTGTGGGTCCTCGCCCTTATTAAATTTCTTCTAATATCCAGCCAGCATTTTACTTCTCTGCCCTGCTGATTTCACTTTCTTCCTTTCCGATCAACGGAGAATGAGCTTAGCTGGCTTCCGTTACCCAGCCCATCCCTTCAAATATTTGAAGAAGGCTTTCAAGTTATTCCTTAATATTCTTTTCTCCGGAATAATGATACTCATAGTCCTTGACTTGCTCCCGCAACTGAGCCCAAAACTCTCTGTCGGAAAACAAGACAGTTGGTTTAAGTGAATTTTGCCCCCTTTTTATTTATTTATTATTTCAATTTATAAACCGCCTTCTCCTTGCGGACTCAGGGCGGTGAACAGCCAAAATAAAACATGGTATAGAAAAGTTAAAAACAATTAAAAATTATTAAATATTATTCGGCCAATAATTAAAACAACCCAATTTCAAATCAATTTCAAATTTAAAACAGAGGATGGGATCAAGCTAGCCCAGCTAGATGGAATAAATGGGTTTTAAGGGCCCAACGTTTTCAACGACCTTGCTTGCCACAGTGTTAAGTGACATCACAGTGGTTGTTAAGTTAAATTACACGGTTTTGTAAAATGCATCTGCTTTCCCCTGCTTTCGACTTTGCTCGTCCGAAGGTCACAAAAGGGAAATCATATTGACCTTAAACCAGAGATATTTTTATTAGGGATCTTACCAGAGAGATTTAATAAAGAATTGCAATATTTAATGGTGAATATTTTAACAGCGGCTAGAATTGTATTTGCAAAAAATTGGAAAGGAGAGAAGATAATGACTGATGAAGAAATGATTAAGAAAATGTTGGAGTGTGCTGAAATGAGTAGACTGACATTTGAAATAAGAGAACAGGAAGATGAACAATATTATTTGATATGGGAGCTATTTTATCAATGGATAGATAATAAAGCATGGAGATGAAATATTAAAATAAAATAAAATAAAATGGTTGCATACCTTGATTATCTTTTTTTAATGACCCCATAATCCCTTGCAGGGTGGAGTCTGGGCAACTGAATGGAGCTGAGTGTTTACTGGCCCGATGCCCTTCCTGTTGCCAATGAGGAGTTTTTTCCCCCAGCAAATATATTCTCATGGTGCCCAGAGAGAGAAATATTCTGCCTCTACCTAGGATCGAACTCACAGCCTCCTGATTGTGAGGCGAGAGCTCCACCTCTAGGCCACTGCACCACTATGTTGTACACCTTGATGCTGCTCCTGATTGATTAAAACTGTATGGTTAAGCTCATTAAAGATCTTTTGACAGTATGGAGCCCAGAACTGGTATCGGACTGCAGCAATGAACCAGCTGAAGTCCTAAAGAGAATTATGTTGTTTCCTGGGTTAAGGAAGCCACCTTTCCATTCATAGAGATGATGCTATTTCCCCCCCCTAACAGCTACTTCATATTTCTGGCTATGTTCAGTTAAGGCGCTGATGGTCGTTTTTTCGGGTATGAATTGCAATTGAGTCAGTAAGTTGATTGATGGTACTTAACTGCAGAATTTTACATTTTCCTCGGTGGAATTTAATTGCTGCAAAGTCTATAAGCATGGAATGCCAAGTAATGTCGCTTTTCTTGGATGGATTTCTCAGGCTGCCTCTTTGAAATCAAACTGTGATTACCCGTGACTCCTGGTCACCATGACAAACCATGAAAGTAGCATTGAAAGTTGATAGGGTAGACATTTGTACACACTGTCGCCATCATGGGTATGTGATCGACCCAAAGTCGTATCTGTTATATCGTTTCATATATAGATTATATCGAGCAAAGGTCTCCAAACTTGGTAACTTTAAGACGCGTCGACTTCAACTCCCATAGAATTGGGAGAAGCTGGCTGGGGGATTCTGGGAGCTGAAGTCTACAAGTCTTAAAGTTGCCAAGTTTGAAGACCCGTGATATAAAGAGCCAGGGTTGGTATCATGGTGAAGGCATCAGGTTAGAAACCAGAAAACTGAGAGTTCTAGTCTTGGCCTAGGCACTAAGCCAGCTGGGTGGCCAGTCACAGCCTCTCAGCCCCAGGAAGCAAGCAATGGCAAACCACTTTTGAAATCTTGCCAAGAAAACAGCAGGGATTGTCTAGGTAATTGCCAGAAGTCAAGACTGACTCAAAGACTTTATGTTTCTCTCCCTTTTCCCTCTCCCTCTCTCTCCCCCTTCTGTCTCCTCTCTCTCTCTTTCTCTCTCCTCTCTCTCCTCTCTCTCTTATCTCTCTCTCGTCTCTCATCTCTCTCTCTTTCTCTCTCCTCTCTTTCCTCTCTCTTTCTCTCTCTCCTCTCTCTCCTCTCTATTTCTCTCTCTTTCTCCTCTCTCTCCTCTCTGTATTTCTCTCTTATCTCTCTCCTCTCTCTCTCTTATATCTCTCTCCTCTCTCTCTATCTCTCCTCTCTGTCTCCTCTCTCTCTCTTTCTCTTATTTCTCTCCACTCTCACTATTTCTCTCTCTTATCTCTCTTTCTCTTATCTCTCTCTTTCTATTTCTCCTCCCCCCTCTCCTCTCTCTCTCTGTCTCTGTCTGTCTGTCTCTGTCTCTGTCTCTCTCTTCCTAGCAGTAAACTGCTCAAAGCTTATAAGTTTGATTCATCCATCAATCGATCTACGATGACCAAATACTGAGAGTAGGCAACCTCAATGGCGATAACAGAAATTAAACAATAATTTCAGAATTTTGTAGTGATTTCCTCTTGCTGCTTTTCATGCCGAGTTTATTGAATGTTTTTCAAAATGGCTCAGATTCTCTGTTGGAAAAAAAAAATTAAATAGATAAAGTTACTGGGGGAAGAAGTAGCCTGGGGATTTATTTAGGCCTGAGAATTCAGCCGTTCTTCCACGAACGATCCTCCTGTAAAAATTTGCTTTTAAATCTCTTTTAAATATGAAAGTTGTATTTTCTTTTTTTTTTAAAAAAAACCCGTGTATAGAAGCAGCTATGATCTCTTCAAGCCATCCTATTGGGTTTTTCTTTCCTATAGGAAGGGTTTGCTTGATTCTTTACCTGTCACTTCTAAAATTTTAAGTCATTCCAGATTCTTTGGCAAATAATTAAACAGGTTTATGAAAAACCTTGAAGTTCTACCTTGAAATCTTCGGAGTCAGTAAAGTGGAACATCTCAGTTTAAGCTTCCGATGATACAAAAGAAAATCTCTAGACTCGATTTTTTGAGTTATAAGCAAACATCACTTCTTCCTGCTCGTTGCTTGGCTAACACAATTCTAGCTCTTTGGGAATTGGTCTCCAGGTGTACCAGCACTACAAATAATAATAATAAAAATAAAAAAAAACCTCATTTCAAGAAATCCTGCCTTAGATCCCTTCTCCCCGGTTAAAGGTTTGACAAATGTCACCTCTTCTACTTAGGGTGAACTTGTGACTCTCAAGATATGGCCTGTATGATTGAAGTCAGCTGGTGAGCTCTTAAATCTTTGGGTGGAAAAAAAATAAATGGAATGGAACTTAAATTGCTTTATTTTTTGCTCTCAATTTGGTCTCGGTGATTATGATAGGGTACCTGGTAGATGCACAGGGCAATTCCAGAAGGACCCTTTGTGTGGAATTGCTGATGATGTGTCAGGGCAATTAAACATTAGAAAACAAAACAAGACAGGGTTTTCTATTTTTCATTTTATAAGAGCCGTGGTGGCGCAGTGGTTAGAATGCAGTATTGCAGGCTAACTCTGCTTACCTTGCCAGGAGTTCGATCCTGACCGGCTCAAAGTTGACTCAGCCTTCCATCCTTCCAGGGTCAGTAAAACGAGGACCCAGATTGTTGGGGGCAAGAGGCTGACTCTGTAAACTGCTTAGAGAGGGTTGTAAAATACTGTGAAGTGGTGTATAAGTCTAAGTGCTAGTGCTAAGTGGAAAGCGAGGGAGGGAGGGAGGGAGGGAGGAAGGAAGGAAGGAAGAGCCGTGGTGGTGCAGTGATTAGAATGTAGTATTGCAGGCTAATTCTGCCAACTGCCAGGAGTTCAATCCTGACAGGCTAAAGGTTGACTCAGCCTTCCATCTTTCCAAGGTTGGTAAAATGAGGACCCAGATTGTTGGGGGCAAGAGGCTGACTCTGTAAACCACTTAGAGAGGGCTGTAAAACACTGTGAAGTGGTATATAAGTCTAAGTGCTAGGGCTAAGTGGAAAGGAAGGGAGGGAGAGAGGGAAGGAGGGAAGGAAAGAAGGAAGGAAGGAAGGAAAGAAGGAAGGAAGAGCTGTGATGGTACAGTGATTAGAATGTAGTATTGCAGGCTAATTCTGCCGACCGCCAAGAGTTCAATCCTGACAAGCTCTGTCCATCCAAGTAAAATGAGGACCCAGTTTGTTGAGGGCAAAAGGCTGACTCTGTAAACTGCTTAGAGAGGGCTGTGAAGCACTCTGAAGTGGTATATAAGTCTAAATGCTATGGCTATTATCCCATTTTACCCCATATCTCTGAAAAGTGAGATGTTTTATCCCATTTTATCCCACTGAAGAACGCGAGCTGCAAATCGAGATATTCGAAAGCTGATGGGTAGGCTTCGACGTACGACCGCAATTGAGCCCCAAATTTCCTTTGCTAAGTGAGACAGTTGTTCAGTGACTTTTGTTCCATTCTTGCCATCTTTCTTGCCACAGTGGTTTAAGCAAATCTGGCTTCCCCATTGACGTTGCTCGTCAGAAGGGTCACCAACGGGAATCGCGTGACCCCCATACCAGTTGCCAAAAGCGTCTGAATTTTGATCACACCACCCTTGGGATGCTGCAACGGTCATAAAGTGTGAAAAACATCCTTTTTTTAGTGCCTTTGGTCACTTGCCTGTATAAAGGCGAGGGGGCGGAGAGGTATATTCAAAAGTGCAAGATTCCATTAATGCAGCCTTACACCTTACACTAAAAGTTAGCAAATATTTCTGAGTGTGGGGTTCACATAATTTTACCACCGGTTGCTGCCCGCCGAAAATGTGAGAGCGTGCACGCCTTCCCTGCATGTGTGTGAACTTCCGTGCATGCGCATGGCCTTCCACACATACGCACAGCCTTCCCCGCAAGCACGCAGCTTAGAAAATGTGGTTAAATAGGACGGCATAGTGCCGGGGTTGGGATGGTGGGTTGGGCCCACCTGCAGGTCGCTACTACCAGTTTTCCCGAACCGGCTGAATACTATCTCTGTTCTTGTTATGAGAAGTAGGTAGTAACAGACGCTAAGAGTTCCAAAATAAACTTTATTAGAACAGCTGAGAATTAACTCATTCTCAGCGTAGTCCAAACTAAATCAAAACAAAGTCTTCATAAAGTCTTATCACCAACCTTGGTATAATTAGGCAAACTGCCAAAGGCTTCTCTTGGGAAAAGTTCAGAAGCAGAGGACACCGACCAGAGATAAGAAACAAATCTCTCCACGTTGTTTTCCGACAAAGAGGCCAAGAGAGCCATTGCTGGTCTTTTAAGCCTTATGGGAGGGGCCAATCATCTCCTGGCCTTACTCCTGAGTCATCCTTTCTGCGTTAGCTGCTCCTGCCTTCTAGCAGCTCTTCTCATATGTGCATTAGGAACAGGCTCCTCCTGTTCCTCTGCCTCTCTACCGTCAGCCTCTGGAGGCTCTGAAGTCTGCACATCGCTCCCCGATGGCCTTGGATCCATCTCTGCCTCTGACGCAGAGCCCTGATCCAGGCCTTCCCCAACCTCCAGGACTGGCCCATGTTTTTCTTCAGCCTCCTTACTGTCCGACTCCACTGCCAGCTGCGCAGGCTGCTAGAGGACCCCAACAGTTCTGAGTATGTGTTTCTTGTTTGCGGCTGTCCCGAAGGGCTGATCGTTTTCTCCATACTCCCTTGAGCTCCAGAGTGAATGTAAAACTACAGTTTATTTTAGCGAGTCACATGCCGGCTGACCTACATAATCCCCCCCCCGCAAATATGGAGGAAAATAAGTCAGCAATTTCTCCAGGTTTCCGCCCCCCCTCCTCCTTAAGAGAAAGTCCAGCTCAGTTTTCTGTCTGGTCTCGTTTTTTTTTTCCTGTTCCTGTTGGAAACATGGCTTTGCTTTCTTTAAACCAAATTAATTTCAAGGGGATTTCTAGGCTACGATTTGCTCCGAAGCTGCGTGCGTCCCTAATAATGCTATTCTGGCATGTTCTGAGATGCGGCCCGCTAGAAGAAGCACTAAAACGAGACGATTTTAATTCTCCCCAAGCCTGCAGTGTAATTTAACCTTTCTTCCCGAAGATCCTCTCCGACCTTGGGGTATTGGGTTGGCTTTCCCAGAATAAAAGCAGACAAGATTGAAATGATACGTACAGCCTATGCTCCAAGGAAATCTTCCGAAGCCATAAAATAAAATCTGGGATGAACAATGGCTGCAGCGGCAGTTAAGATGCAAGTTCTGCATTCGGAATGACATATGTGGAATTAGGGATAAAATTCAGATTTCCTGGGAAAAACAACAACAACAACCCAGCAATAGCAACCTTTGTCAGTATTCCCAGGTAGACCAAAGGCAACCCAATCAGCTAATTCTACTTTAATTGTAAGGCACTATTAACTGAATTGCAGGTACCCCACCATCTCTTTTACAGAGGTTCCTTTCTGGTTCCTTCCTTTGCTTGTTATGCAGCTGTGGGCCACGTCCTCTCTTATCCAAACCTTCCCTTCCCTTCCCTTCCCTTCCCTTCCCTTCCCTTCCCTTCCCTTCCCTTCCCTTCCCTTCCCTTCCCTTCCCTTCCCTTCCCTCCCCCTCTCCTTCCCTTCCCTCCCTCCCCTCGTCTTCCCTTGTCTTCTTCATTGATTTAACCTTCCCTTCCCTCCCCTCCCCCTCCCTTCCCTTCCCTTCCCTTCCCTTCCCTTCCCTTCCCTTCCCTTCCCTTCCCTTCCCTCCCCCTCTCCTTCCCTTCCCTCCCTCCCCTCGTCTTCCCTTGTCTTCTTCATTGATTTAACCTTCCCTTCCCTCCCCTCCCCTTCCCTCCCTTTCCTTTGTCTTCACTTGTCTTCTTCATTGATTTAACATTCCCTTCCCTTCCATTCCATTTCCTCTCTTCCCCTCCCCTCTCCTCCCCTTGTCGTCTTCATTGATTTAACCTTCCCTTCTCTCCCCCCTTCCCTCCCCTTCCCCCCTCCCCTTGTCTTCTTCATTGATTTAACCTTCCCTTCCCTTCCCTTCTTCATTGATTTACCCCTCCCCTCCTTTCCCCTCCCCTCCCCTTCATTGATTTACCCCCTTCCCTTCTTCATTGATTTACCCCTCTCCTCCTCTCCCCTCCCTTCCCCATTGATTTACCTCTCCTCTCCTCTCCTCTCCTCTCCTCTCCTCTCCTCTCCTCTCCTCTCCTCCCTGCTCCCATCCCCTCCCCTCCTCTTCTTCATTGATTTACCCATTCCCTTCCCTTCCCTTCTTCATTGATTTACCACTTCCCTTCCCAACTTCTCAAGGTAATTCCCACGTAGCATTACATTCCCCCCTCTAGAATATACACTCCTAGCTTAATGGAACCAATGAAGGATTTTATGTAGGTCAATGCAATTCTTATTAATTATGACTCAGCAGCCCATTACTTATAGAATTATGCTTTTCCTTCAGGGTGTTGAGCAATTAATCTCTTTCCTGCTTGTTTCTTTCTCATATCTGTTTGCACATGCTTTGGTCCAGCTTTAAGGGTACCTCTGGATTTAGCAAACTAGAATTCTGCCACCAAGCTCACAAGAGCCGGTGGGTAATTGAAGAAGATTAAATATGAGTGTGAGACGATTGCTGGATATTGGTGTCCAGCTAGGGGACCATAAGTGTGGCTGTGGTGTAAGATATAGTTCAGCTCTGAGTTACAGCTGCTTTTTGATTAGGCATTGTGTGTGCATTAAGAAGGGACTGGACCATCACTTGTCTGAAATGATATAGGATCTCCTGCTTAAGCAGGGGCTGGACTAGAAGACCTCCAAGGTCCCTTTCAGCTGTGTTCTTATTCTGATTCTGATTGTGCTGGAAGCAATTGTTAATCCAGTCTACGAAAAGGATAGTATGACTTATGACCACCATGGAACCCAAAATTTCTATTGCTAAGTGAGAAAATTGTTAAATGAGTTTTGCTCCATTTTTCTGAATACCTGAAGAAGCTTTTGAAGACCTGAAGAAGACCTGAACAAGCTTCTGAGGACCTGAAGAAGACCTGAACATACTTCTGAACACCTGAAGACCCGAAGAAGCTTCTGAAGAACTGAAGAAGACCTGAACAAGCTTCTGAAGACCCGAAGAAGACCTGAACATGCTTCTGAACACCTGAAGACCAGAAGAAGCTTCTGAAGACCTGAAGTAGACCTGAACAAGCTTCTGAAGACCCAAAGAAGACCCAAGAAGCTTCTGAAGACCCGAAGAAGCTTCTGAAGAACTGAAGAAGACCTGAACAAGCTTCTGAAGACCCAAAGAAGACCTGAACATGCTTCTGAACACCTGAAGACCAGAAGAAGCTTCTGAAGACCTGAAAAAGACTGGAACAAGCTTCTGAAGTCCCAAAGACAACCTGAAGAAGCTTCTGAAGACCCGAAAAAGACCGGAAGAAGCTTTTAAAGACCTGAAGAATACCTGAACGAGCTTCAGAAAGATCTGAAGAAGACTTGAAAAAGTTTCTGTAGACCTAAAGAAGACCTGAAGAAATTTCTTGGATGAGAAACGAAACGATTATTATCTGTTTTCCAAAAAAAAAAAAAAAAAAACCCCACCAAGGAAGTCAGATTGCCTTTGGGAAAAAGCACCTTTAGGACAACCGTGACTCTCCATAGACACTTCCCAGCAAATGTTTCCTTCTGTCCCTAGTGAACTAAATCCATCACATTATCGTTAAGTGTGTGTGTATGCACGCAGGTGATAAGTCAAGGCCCAGGGGCCAGATTCGGCCCACGGGGTGCTTAGAACTGGCCCACGGGGCCATCCTGGAAACAGTGTGGTGCCTCTGCCAGTGACAGCGGAGCTCAGGAGGCTCGTGGGTGGCCCTGTCGAACTCCATTTTCACTGGCTGAGGGTTGCAGGAAGCTATCGGAGGTGAAAACAGAGCTCGGGAGCCCATTTTTGCTGGCAGAGTGCTTGGGCCGCCAGAGACGCCCCCAACAAAAGTGAGGTTGAGCTGGCCACACCCACCCTGGCCCCCAAGGTCAAACACAACCCTGAAGTGGCCCTTAATGAAATTGAGTTTGACACCCCTGTGATAGATAAGTGGTCACCTTGGTTGTGGGCTTTGAGCTTGGACCAGTGGTGATTTTTTTTTACTGCTGGTTCTGTAGGCATGGCTTGGTGGGCGTGGCTTGGTGGGCATGGCAGGGGGAAGGATACTGCAAAATTTCCACCACCCCCCCCACTCCTGGGGGAAGGGTGTTGCAAAATCTCCATTCCCTCCCCACTCCAGGGGAAGGATACCGCAAAATCTTGATCCCACCTACACTCTTGGGGGAAGGATACTGCAAAATCTCCATTCCCTCCCCACTCCAGGGGAAGGATACTGCAAAATCCCCATTCCTGCCCCACTCCTGGGGGAAGGATACTGCAAAATCTCCATTCCCACCCACTCTGGGGCCAGCCAGAGGTGGTATTTGCCGGTTCTCCGAACTGCTCAAAATTTCCGCTACCAGTTCTCCAGAACCTGTCAGAACCTGCTAGATTTTACCCCTGGCTTGGTCATCTTATCCTGGAAAAAAACCTGATTTGCTTGACGATTCTCCTCGCGCAGCCTAATAACCCTCAAAAAATAGTCCCCATTAAACAAAATCACGGTCCCGTTTTGCTTTCTTTCTTTCTTTCTTTTTTTGCATCCTTCCATGCCAGATTGATGATGTTTTTTAGCAGCACATCCTTAAGGGGCTATTAGCCTATGCAAAAATAAAAATTCCCTCTTCTCGGTCTAAAAATATTTCCTAACAACCTAAACAAAATTTAAGGAGTTGAAAATTACCTTTTAGAGCTCCCAGTTGGAAAGCACAGCGTGAGTACTAAATTATCCCCATAATTACACCAGTAATAATGCTCAACCTTCACGCAAACAATATGGCCCTTAAAGGAGAGTTGACTTCTTCCAAGTATATTATACCGCCGGCGTTCCTAAAGCAAGACTGGCCCACCAGCTGGAAGGAAATACTCTTTCCTGCCTTAAAATTGAAAAGACCTTCAAGTAAACATATTTATGACATGAAATGGAAGTCAGAGAAGCTTCCCTCCCATCACCGTCACATCCATTTCATGCTGGTTTTGCAAAAGGGAAGTTGAAAGATTTATTTAATAGAGAAAATGTGGACCTGGACTTTGTTCACCACACTATAAAAAAGATGTTGAGACTCTAGAACTGTGCTTCCCAACTTTAGTAACTTTAAGAAAGGTGGACTTCAACTCCCAGAATTCCTCAGCCAGCCATGCTGGCTAGGGAATTCTGGGAGTTGAAGACCACCTTTCTTAAAGTTGCCAAGGTTAGGAAACTCAGCTCTAGAAAGAGTGCAGAGAAGAGCAACCAAGGTGATTAGGGGATAGGAGGCTAAAACATACGATGGAACAATTGTAGGAACTGGGCCTGGCTAGTCTAGTGAAGAGAAGGACTAGGGGAGACAAGATAGCAGTCTTCCAATATTTGAGGGGCTGCCACAGAGAAGAGGGGGTCAAGCTATTTTCCAAAGCATCTGAAGGCCAGGCAAGGAATAATGGATGGAAACTGATTAAGGAGAGATTCAACCTAGAAATGAGGAGGAATTTTCTGACAGTGAGAACAATCAACCCATGGAACAGAAGTTGCCTTCAGAACTTGTGGGAGCTTCATCACTGGAGGCTTTCAAGAAGAGACTGGACGGCCATCTGTCAGAAATGGTGGAGGGTCCCCTGCTTGGACAGTTGGATTAGATGACCTACAAGGTTCCTTCCAACTCTGTTAATCTATAACTCTGTTAATCTATAAATCTATAAACCTCATGCAGAGAATTTGGGGATGGTGAAGCTGGAATTGCGGCTTTGTTTTCCCATCTTCTCCCTGGTGATAGTGTCAGACGTAAGAAGTAAGGAGCCAAGATAGAGTTCTAAAACATAGGTAGTCCTTGACTTATGGCCACAATGGAGCCCAACATTTCTGTTCTGCTTCTCATCCAAGAAGCTCCTTCATATCTTCTTTGGGTCTTCAGAAGCTCCTTCAGATCTTCTTCAGGTCTCCAGAAGCTCTTTCATTCCTTCTTCAGGTCTTCTTTGGGTCTTCAGAAGCTCTTTCATTCCTTCTTCAGGTCTTCTTTGGGCTTCCAGAAGCTCTTTCATTCCTTCTTCAAGTCTTCTTTGGGTCTTCAGAAGCTCTTTCATTCCTTCTTCAGGTCTTCTTTGGGTCTTCAGAAGCTCTTTCATTCCTTCTTCAGGTCTTCTTCGGGTCTTCAGAAGCTCTTTCATTCCTTCTTCAGGTCTTCTTTTGGTCTCCAGAAGCTCCTTCAGATCTTCAAGTCTCCAAAAGCTCTTTCATTCCTTCTTCAGATCTTCAGGTCTCCAGAAGCTCTTTCATTCCTTCTTCAGGTCTTCTTCGGGTCTTCAGAAGCTCTTTCATTCCTTCTTCAGGTCTTCTTTGGGTCTTCAGAAGCTCTTTCATTCCTTCTTCAGGTCTTCTTCGGGTCTTCAGAAGCTCTTTCATTCCTTCTTCAGGTCTTCTTTTGGTCTCCAGAAGCTCCTTCAGATCTTCAAGTCTCCAAAAGCTCTTTCATTCCTTCTTCAGATCTTCAGGTCTCCAGAAGCTCTTTCATTCCTTCTTCAGGTCTTCTTCGGGTCTTCAGAAGCTCTTTCATTCCTTCTTCAGGTCTTCTTTGGGTCTCCAGAAGCTCCTTCAGATCTTCAGGTCTCCAAAAGCTCTTTCATTCCTTCTTCAGATCTTCAGGTCTCCAGAAGCTCTTTCATTCCTTCTTCGGGTCTTCTTCGGGTCTTCAGAAGCTCTTTCATTCCTTCTTCAGGTCTTCTTTGGGTCTCCAGAAGCTCCTTCAGATCTTCAGGTCTCCAAAAGCTCTTTCATTCCTTCTTCAGATCTTCAGGTCTCCAGAAGCTCTTTCATTCCTTCTTCAGGTCTTCTTTGGGTCTCCAGAAGCTCTTTCATTCCTTCTTCAGGTCTTCTTTGGGCCTCCAGAAGCTCTTTCATTCCTTCTTCAGGTCTTCTTCTGTTTCCCTTCTTGATGAGAGTAACTTCGTTTAAATACCCAGAAATAAACCACGCTGCCTTAGAAAGCAAAATAAACCCTGTGCTAAATTGCATGACATTCACTTTGTTAAGAGCCGTAGCTAATTGGACATGGGAGCAACTCCTGGGTTATTGTGTTTTTTGGCACCATGTGGCGCTTGGCACCTGCAGACCAGGCTTGTATCTCCAGAATTATTCTTCTGTAATTATTCTAGTTATTTGTTATGTAACCTACGCTATCCTATGGCAAAGTTGTTTTCTCCTCTTAATGTTTATTGGAGTTTGAATTACCGGCTTTTGATTGTGGTCCCTTAGGGTGATTTTGTTTGTATAGGGTCGTTGTATTTTTGTGGGGAGGCCTTTAAATTGATGTTAGAATGAATGAAGACTCTTTCTGTGTAAGCACCATGCCTCGGCCTTAGTAACTATCAAGAGAACAGCTCTCCGTGAAAATCGTAATGACTTGAAGGGCAATTCTTGCCTTGTGAGTTACAAGATTGCTGCGAAGAGCAAACAAGGATATGAGAAATTTGTAGTTTACGGTTACAGAATCACAGAGTTGGAAGGGGTCATCTAGCCCAACCCCCTGCCTAAGCAGGAGACCTTACACCACTTCTGACAAATGGCCATCCAGTCTCTTCTTGAAAGCTTCCAGTGATGAAGCTCCCACAACTTCCAAAGGCAACTTCTGTTCCATGGGTTGATGGTTCTCACTGTCAGAAATTTTCTCCTTATTTCTAAATTGAATCTCTCCTTGATTAGTTTCCATCCATTATTCCTGGTCTGGCCTTTGGAAAAATAGCTTGACCCCCTTCCTCTCTGGGACAACCAGAGAGGAACTCTCTGATGTTCAAAGGTGCTCAACTCTCAAATGTTCAGAGATGCGTGTGGGATCTGGGGATTTTCCGAACTGCACAGAATCTTAGCTAGAGGTTCTCGTGAACCCCTGCGAATCCCCAGCATCCCACCCCACAACTTCTGAAGGCCAGAAGTCCCTGGTTAAGGCCAGAAGTCCCTGGTTTCCCTGGTTAACTGTTCTCGTTGTCAGAAAATCGAGTCACTCTTGTTACTCAGTCTACGATCCTAGTCTGAATTTTGTTAGAAGTTTCCATTCCTCCGGCTCTGATTTGTGACTTTTCGATCCTCATTTTTGTCTCTCGTTTCTGGACTGTTAAGGTACTCTTTCATCTGAATTGGCCCGTTGCCATTTCTTGAGAAAGGAAAAACCCACCGACTCCCTCCGCTTTCCGTATCGTATCTACTACCTTTTCAAAAAAAAAGGCTCTGTAGTTGAACTGTTTCACGTCCTATTTCAACGGAAAGCCTCTTGACTGGGTGCTGTGAATTTCCATTACGGGGTTTTTTTTTTTTGCCCCCTCCTTCTTTGCGCCTCTAGGTTAAAGAAAAATGTGGAAAAGCGAGTGCCAAATTTCAGTTTTTAAAGTGTGCCTCCTTGTGGGATTAAAGCTATTTGATGTTTTTTTTTTTTTTGGTTTTCTTTAGAAAAGGAATACCTTGTGTAAAATAAGGCGAAGCCTTACGTTGGAAACAAGTCCTAAATTGAAGAGATTTCACGGCCATTTTCGGGGGGCAAAAGGGGAAACGCGAGAGCACTTGCCTTCGTAGCACCTGCTCTGCTTGGTATCCTTGGTAGTTAGTAATCTGTACAGTTAAATATTCATTCATGAGCTGTTACAGTAATTAAATCCCTTTGCAAAGAGATGTGCTATAAAGAGTCTCTGGGGGAGGGACGTACATTCCAAATGTAATCTTGCAAATTAACAAAGCTTTTCGGTTATTTAGTGGTGTTAGTATGCTAATCTGTCTCCCCCCCCCATTTTAATCTTAACTAAAAAAAGAAGAGAGTCCCCCCCCTCCTTTCTTTTAAAAATGATTGCACATGGGGGCAATCTCTTGATGCTATTCTTGCTATGGGTGCTATTCTTTTTATTCATAACAGAGTTGGAAGGGACCTTGGAGGTCTTCTAGTCCAACCCCCCGCTTAGGCAGAAAACTCTGCACTACTTAACACAAATGGTTATCCAACATTTTCTTAAAAACTTCCAATGTTGGAGCATTCACAGCTTCTGGAGGCAAGTTGTTTCACTGATTCATTGTTCTAACTGTCAGGAAATTTCTCCTTAGTTCTAAGTTGCTTCTCTCCTTGATTAGTTTCCACCCGTTGCTTCTTGTCCTGCCCTCAGGGGCTTTGGAGAATAGCTTGACTCCTTCTTCTTTGTAGCAGCCCCTGAGATATTGGAACACTGCTATCATGTTTCCCCTGGTCCTTCTCTTCACCAGACTAGCCATGCCCAAATCCCACAAAATGACAGGTTAAAGGTAAAGGTTCCCCTCGCACATATGTGCTAGTCGTTCCCGACTCTAGGGGGCGGTGCTGATCTCTGTTTCAAAGCCGAAGAGCCAGAGTTGTCCAAAGACGTCTCCGTGGTCATGTGGCCAGCATGACTAAATGACAAAGGGGCATGGAACGCTGATACTTTCCCGACAAAGATGGTCCCTATTTTATTACTTGCATTTTTTACCTGCTTTCGAACTGCTAGGTTGGTAGAAGCTGGGACAAGTCATGGGAGCTCACCCCATTACGCGGCACTAGGGATTCGAACCGCTGAACTGCTGACCTTTCGATTGTCAAGCTCAGTGTCTTAGCCACTGAGCCACCGTGTTATACTTTCTCTAATATTTAGAATTCCAAAGGTGAAATTGATTAGACCATAACATTTTGGAGCAAGGTGGCTTGCGTGGATAGGACGCTGTGTAGGAGGTTAGCAAGCCCGCGTTTGAGACCCGAGTACTGCCTTGGGACGGGGTTGAGCTCCCGTCCTTCGCTTTAGCTCCTGTTGAGGTCATGATAGGAACTCCCCCAACTGGACATCCCCCAGGCAACAGTGATGTCACTTGCCAATCCTTTCAACTCTGAAGGCCCCCCCTCGATGCCCCTGACACGAGTGCAATGCTACCGTAACATTTGCAACTGGAAAGTACAATCTGATAACAACACGGGGATAGCCTTTCTTTGAGTTGAACCAGCTCCTTAAAATTCTATTTCTCTATAGAAGCTCCAAGCCTACCTTTTCTACCGATGCTATCACCTTGAGTCATAAATAATGTCCTTTATTGCACCCATATATTGGCACCGAGGAAATGACAACAACTGGGGTTTTATTATCACTCTCCTTTCCCTTCAGGGTCCCTAGGCAGCTTCAGTTGCCTCCGCTGTGCAATTCAGAATTCCCTGACAGCAATTGTGTGTATAAAAATGGCATATTATTTGTCTCTCCCCATACCTTCCACCTACTGACTGGAGGTTAATCTCTAAGCTTAGGACTTAATTTTACCCAATATAGGATCATAATTCTTTTCTTTTTTGGAAGTAAGTAACCATTTGAGCCCGCACTGGGCCACTGACTCGCCTAGTCCCAGAAGATCCGAATGCTAAATCATTATTAATAAGTGCAGATTCTCCGAGTTTTAGCCCGTCTGCCTGTTCTGGTTTATGTGATCGGAATAAAGCAAATTTCCGCGCCGAGGATGTAAGCTGGAAGCGAGGTTTGAGCAAGAAGGGCTATAAAGGAAGAGAGCCCAGATGGTGCCCTTTGCTTGGAGAACTGCTTGGTTTAACATACAGATGGTCAACCTGTTTCCCCGTAGATGTGGCTGTTACCTCCGTGCCTAATAATATCTGCCAGCGTGGCCGGCTGAAAGTTGTAGGTCAGCAACAATTCTCTACGTTAATGTAGCGTTTTCTGTAGGAGTGGTGCGGTGGCCTAGAGGTGGAGCTCTCGCCTTACAATCAGGAGGCTGTGAGTTCGATCCTAGGTAGAGGCAGATATTTCTCTTTCTGGGCATCGTGAGAATAAATCTGCTGAACAAAACTCCGCACTGGCGACAGGAGGGGCATCTGGCCATTCAAACACTCCATTCAGTTGCCCAGACTCCACCCCGCAAGGGATTATGGGGTCATCCAAAGAGGATGATGATCACAGTCCTCACTACCAGACATGGGTTTGTATTGTGCGGAAACTGTATTTAAAGGTACCATCCAAATGTACACAGGCGGAAGACAGCCCATCTCATTATACAATTCGGCGCATATGATTTCTATAATTCTACAGCGCCCCGGGAATTGTGCAAGCAAAGGAGACTGTAGACCAAATGGAGTAGACTCCGGACTCTGGTCCTTTGCCAAGAACCACAATCAAGAGTTCGGGCAAAATGCAAGCTTGCCCCATCTGCTGTGGCTTGAGAATTACGTTGCCGGGGTATTGTGTTTTCTCAGGGAGTCATGCCGTTGATTGGCACTCCATCATTTTAAAATGGCTATGAAAGGTTGCTGGCAGACACTGTACAACTCGCTAGTCTTTTAACAGCTTGGAAATTTAATTAGTGTGCAAAACAAGCAACTTTGGAAGGAGTACCTCGACTTAATTAGTCAGCAACCTGAGGTTGTTAGCATATCTAATCAAAGACTATGTCAAAAAAAAAAAAAAAGCAACATGGAAACGGCATTGGGGGTGGGGGTGGGGGGGGGGAAGGAAATTGCCTTGGTGCTTGGACTGTTTCTTGCTAACCTCTGCTCCGAATCGTGTCTCTATGGATTTTTTAAAGAAAGAGAATTTAGTACCCTGAAATCTTTTGGTGGGACTAACAGGAGAATTATCTAGAAATGAAGGAAATGTGCAGAGATTAATCTGATACACTTGGCTTATCGTCCTCCTCCTCCTCCCCCCTCCTCCTTCTTCTTCTAAGTTTTCACACACACACCCCCAAAATATAAACATTCACCCCCCCCAAATATAAACAAGGAGCCTGGATAGCTCAGCAGACTAATGCATTGTAATTTAACTCCAGCTGTCTGCAATTAGTAAATTTGAATCTTACCAGGCTCAAGGTTGACTCAGCCTTTCATCCTTTCTAAGGTAAGTCAATTGAGGACCCAGTTTGTGGGGGCAATAAGCTGACTTTGTATAAATATACAAAAGTATGAAGGCGATTGCTTAATGCATTGTAAGCCGCCCTGAGTCTCCGGAGAAGGGTGGCATATAAATCAAATTTAAAAAAAAACAAACATTCCATCCTCTCTTAAACAGTGTGTCATCTGGGTACAAATATCTCTGTGCAATAACCGTCAGAATTTACAATGTCATTCACTACATTGATATTAATTCTCTAATCTTACAGTTATATTATATTAAACAATTGAGCATAGTAAACGTATTCATTTTCCCCTAAACGTATCTTCTAAGAAGAATATAATAATAATATGAAACCTAAATCATCCTAATACTAACAATTATTGTTTACATCTCTTTTTTAACATACGTTCTGCTCTTTTTTAATCTCCTTCTTTTATTTCCAACTTCCATTCTTATTCTCTAACCATTGATAAAATAATACCCATATCATGTAATATTCAGTTTGTTCTTTCTCCTTAGTGGCTGGTGTTAATCTATTCATTTCTGCACATTCTAATATTTTCCTAATCACTTTCTCATCAGTCGGGAATCTCTTCACTTTTCCAGTTTTGTGCAAATACAATTCTAGCTGCGGTTAATACGGTTGTCGTTCTTCCAACATCTTAGAACCGCAAATTCTTTGTGGTTGGACTAGAAGACCTCCAAGGTCCCTTCCAACTATTCTATTCTATTCTATTCTATTCTATTCTATTCTATTCTATTCTATTCTATTCTATTCTATTCTATTCTATTCTATTCTATTCTATTCTATTCTATTCTATTCTACCCTACCCTACCCTACCCTACCCTACCCTACCCTACCCTACCCTACCCTACCCTACCCTACCCTACCCTACCCTACATTCTATTCTATTCTATTCTATTCTATTCTATTCTATTCTATTCTATTCTATTCTATTCTATTCTATTCTATTCTATTCTATTCTATTCTATTCTATTCTATTCTATTCTATTCTATTCTATTCTATCCTATCCTATCCTATCCTATCCTATCCTATCCTATCCTATCCTATCCTATCCTACCCTACCCTACCCTACCCTACCCTACCCTACCCTACCCTACCCTACCCTATCCTACTATACCCTACATTCTATTCTATTCTATTCTATTCTATTCTATTCTATTCTATTCTATTCTATTCTATTCTATTCTATTCTATTCTATTCTATTCTATTCTATTCTATTCTATTCTATTCTATTCTATTCTATTCTATTCTATTCTACCCTACCCTACCCTACCCTACCCTACCCTACCCTACCCTACCCTACCCTACCCTACCCTACCCTACCCTACCCTACCCTACTCTACTCTAATCTACTCTGAAAAATACAGCATCCTTCACTTAATCCTCCAGGGAAAGATTGAAGGCAAACAAGGTTCAGGCAGAAGAAGAACATCGTGGCTTCAAAATCTAAGGGACCGGTTTGGGCAAAACTCAGCAGCACTTTTTCATGTGGCTGTTGACAAAAATAGGAACACCAACATGATCTCTAACATCTGATGTCGGATATGGCACAAGGAGAAGTAGAAGAATGCCGCTAACTGGTTGACCAGGTCACTATTCTCTGTTTGGGGATTCAGTGCCTGTGCACGATATCACACACACGGTTAGCATTATTCTGAGAGAGTGACACACACCCCCACCCTCAGGATTGGGAATGTAGATGAGCCTCCCAGGCTATTAAAGTTGCACCAGAGACGCTCGAGTGTCAGAGATTTCAGCGGCAGGAACAATGCTACAATATTGATTACATGCTTGGTGTTCTCTGTTAAATAGATGTTACGGGTGCCTACTGTATTAAGTGAAGGCCACAAACTGATTAGAATCGAGTGGTGGGCTATGCAGATTGCTCTGGAGACAAACGGCTTGGCAGATTGTTGCTATTCACTTGCCTATTATTTGAAAAACAAAGACAGAACAGGAATTAATGTAGCAGCAATAAAGATATCGGGGCTGAAATCATGTTGGTGAGCAACAGCAATTACTGCAGCCCTGGCATGTATTAAATTATCTTCCCGAGTTTTTTTTTCTTCCCCTTCCTTCTCCTTCTTCTCTTTTATTTTCCTTCCGCCCGTGCATTTGTTAAAAGGGGAGCTAAAGAGAAACACCATCGGACCGCAGTCCTGCGGGTTAGCGCAGGGAATGCGGGATGTTTCGTAAGTCAAGGATCTTCCCACGGAGCCTAGCCTGGCTGTCAGGTCCCCCGTGGGTCAGTGAGATAGAGAACTCATGATGGCAGTGTTTGGTGGGTGAATTTGGACCATGGTTGATTGTGCAAGTATTCCTATGTTTCTTTACCCATTCATCATCATCCATCCCTCTATCTATCTATCTATCTATCTATCTATCTATCTATCTATCTATCTATCTATCTATCTATCTATCTATCTATCTATCTATCTATCAATCATCTATCTATCTATCATCTTCCTTCCTTCCTTTCTTCCCACCCATCCACCTACCCACCCACCCACCTACCCACCCACCCACCCACCTACCTATCAAGTAGGTTTTTCTGTACATCTGTCTGTCTGTCCACCCACCCTCCATCCACACTCCATCCATCCATGCATCTATCCATGCATGCATGCATCCATCCATCCACCCACCTGTCTCTCTCTCTCTCTCTCTCTCTCTCTCTCTCTCTCTCTCTCTCTCTCTCTCTCTCTCTCTCTCTCTCTCTCTCTCTCTCTCTCTCAGCAGTCCTCACACTTATGACCATTGTAGTATCCCATGATCACATCAACAGTGAGTCATCCCAGAATGTCTCCAGTTGCTGGAAACCCCCAGATGTAAAAGGCAGTCCTCTTGGGAGGGGGGAGTTAAGCAAGTCATTAGCCTAGAATCATTACATTCCCACAAAGCAATCTAACCCGTCTTGAGTTATCTAGCACCAATTTAGCGTTGAACTTCAGGTGAGCAGATTCTTGTGTATAGAGTTGAGCAATAAATCATTGAGGAGTTTCTGAAACAGCAGCATGGATGCTGCTAACCTGTTTTTGCCTTGGGGTGGAGGGATGGAGAAAGTTCCAGAAAGTTCCATGTTATTCACCATGGCAGTGCTGAGAGCAATTGAAGCCAAATTGGGAAGGCACTGGGTGATAACCAACGTTGTTCTCACTCGCTAGTTAAGCGATGTGACTTATTTTGCCTTCAAAGTCGGCACAATCAAAAATTCCAGCGTTACTTAATAAAAGCCCTTTGGCAGCCTAGAGGGTATCAATCTGTTCTTAACGATGTAGTAGAACATCGGTTGATTTTTTTTTTTTTAAAAAAGGGTTTTAATTAGTGCATTTAATTTTGGTCCCAGCCTCAGCTGAGAAAGAGAGAAAGAAAGCACAAGCAGAAGGGAAGCAAATGGTTTTTCTCTAGATCTTGAAGTTAATCTTGTCAGGTTCCTTGCAAGATGCCACAAGGGAAGTTGATCCATGTTACATTTTGATCTACCATGTTTTCCCAAAAATAAGACCGGGTCTTATATTATTTTTTGCTCCAAAAGACACCTTAGGGATTATTTTCTGGCTAGGGGAAAACAAGGTACTAAATGCACCCATCTGGCTGACAATCTTAACTGGGGTTTATTTTGGGGGTAGGGCTTATATGACGACCATCCTGAAAAATCATGCTAGGACTTATTTTCCAGTTGGATTTTATTTTCAGAGAAGCAGGGCAAGTACTACCCAAGAGAGTTTTGAGGTACAAGGGGTTGGAAGGGTGTTGTAGCTGAAGTCCTCGTTTCCTTCAGAGATCCTTGATTTTGAACTTCTTCTCGATTCTTGGATATTTTAACAGCCGTTTTATTTCCCCCCCGTCCTTTCCTGAAAAAACTCTAAATCTGCCATCTTGGTTGGAGAAGTGTTTACGGGCCTGGAGTTCACATGGCGTGCCATTAATCCAGTCACTTGGCTACGTTGGCAGTTCGAAATTGAATCTCTGCTGTTTCTTTCGGAATGGTGGATTTGAGACACCGTCAATTCTATCCTTCTAAACTTTCTGAGAAACGGGCAACCGCTTAACCCTTTGCAACCCCTTGATTTTTCTTCTTCTTCTTCGATAGTTCAGTGTTCATAATGTTTATTTTAAGATTTTTAAAAATTTTATCCTGCCTTTATTATATCACAAGTAACTCAAGGGGGTGAAGAAGTATAATATTTCTTCTTCCTCCTGTTTTCCCTACCACAACAACTCTTGGAGATGGGCCGGGCTGAGAGAGAGAGAGCGATTAGCTCAAAGTCACCCAGCCATCTTCGTGGCTAAGATGGGACTACAACTCATTGTCTCCTGGTGATTGGACCAGAGTCACCCAGCCATCATTCATACCTAAAGTGGGACTAGAACTCGGGGTCTCCTGGTGATTGATCCAAAGTCATCCAGCTGACTTTCATGACTAGAACTCATTGTCTCCTGGTGATTGGACCAGAGTCACCCAGCCATCATTCATACCTAAAGTGGGACTAGAACTCGGGGTCTCCTGGTGATTGATCCAAAGTCATCCAGCTGACTTTCATGACTAGAACTCATTGTCTCCTGGTGATTGGTCCAAAATCACTCAGTTGGCTTTCCTTTCTAAGGTGGGACTAGAATTCACTGTCTCCTGGTGATTGATCCAAAGTCACCCAGCCAGCTTGCATGCCTAAGGTGGGACTAGAACTCACTGTCTCTTGGTGATTAGTCCAAAGTCACCCAGCCATTTTTCATGCCTAAAGTGAGACTAGAATTCCCTGTCTCCTGGTGATTGGCCCAAATTACCCAGCCCGTTTAGACCACACACATCCTTTGTACACAAGAACATTCAGACTCACAGAGTGCAAGTGATACAGACAGTCTGGTGAAATCTTCCCTCAGCAACTGTAAGTCATAATTACGCTATGATTATGCACGAACCCAGGAACATCGGCGCATGTAGTCGCATTTTCATTAAGTGAACATCCCTAACCTTTCTAGCGCTGTAGATTCAGGGCGTTCGTTTTAATTTGTGGCGAATACCTAGAAATGTCACCCTCTCTTTGAAGGGTACTTGTAGGGCTGTAAATTTTAAAATTGTAATGGGATTCCTATCAATGGAACACTTTCTCATTTGTGTTTCTCATCTGATTTTTTTTTCTCCCTTCAAATGGAACTTACGTTTTAGCCTAGAAGTGCATTGCCAGAAAATGGCCTTGTGCTTTATAAATTCTGCTTTTTTCCTCCAATTCCACCGAGTTTCATTTCTCTCTCTCTACAACTCAGTGAGCTTTATGATATGATGGACAACGGTTTTATGTTTTGTTTTCAAAGTCTCTTGTGCTTTAAAAAAATTTTTTTTTTAATACAAATCCCTCTTCTTTATGTCTGGTTATTATCTAACTTTTGTTCATCAGCACTTCCATAGAATAGAATAGAATAGAATAGAATAGAATAGAGTAGAGTAGAGTAGAGTAGAGTAGAGTAGAGTAGAGTAGAGTAGAGTAGAGTAGAGTAGAGTAGAGTAGAGTAGAGTAGAGTAGAATAATAGAATTCTTTAGTGGCCAAGTGTGAAGGTTAGTCATACAGTCATAAGTGGGAGGAGATGGGTGATAGGAATGATGAGAAGATTAATAGTAATGCAGACTTAGTAACTAGTTGGACAGTGCTGAGGGAATTATTTGTTTAGCAGAGTGATGGCGTTTGGGAAAAAAACTGTTCTTGTGTCTTGACATCGGATATCCTTGAAAAAATCACAGCTTTTATACTTCAATCATCTCCACTTATGTCCTTGGAGGTGTTAAGCAGTTGTGTCCAGATGAAGGCTGATATTGTCACTCTCCAGCTTGAGGATCCAAATGAAAGTCCAGGATCCTTCAGTTTCCAAAATTCCTAACTGTTTATTGAATACACAGCATAGTAATGTCGAAGCAAAATTAACTCTTGAGGTTCCCAAACCTTGGTCCATAGAATAAAACAACACTTTCCCAAGCCAAACCGTCAACCTCTCACGGAGTCCATGGAAATAAGTTCTCCTAGTTCTGGGAACCGTCTGCTTCAACTCCACACCCGTTGTGGTGTCCTTGAACAGATTTCAGGCTCCCCCGGCTCTTCAGAAGAATCATAGAAGTTTTGTTTCTCTACCTAACCCAGTTGAAAGCAACACCTCCCCCCTGTTAACTCTAATGGCAAGTTGAAACGAAGAGGCCCACACTTGCCAAAGTTTCATCCTTGACAGATATGCAGATACGCCTTGTCTTCCAACCATTTGTTTACTGACCGTTTGACGTTACCACACAGCACCAAAAAAAGAAAATGACTTGCGACTGGTTCGCTGACGTAAGATAGTTGCAGCATTCCCACGGTCGCATGAATCAAAATTCAAGCGTTTGGCTTGTAGTTTTGACAGTTGCAGAATCCCAGGGTCATGTGATCGCTCTTTGTGGCCAAGCAAAGTCAATAGGGGAAGCTGGATTTGCTTAGTGACCACATGATTCATTTAACAACTTCAAGGATTTACTGTACTTAACACAATGCCAAAAAAGAAAAAAAAAGTTTTAAAATTGAGTGCTAGCAACTGCCTTGCTTAGCAATGAAAATTCTGGTCCCAAAGATGGTTATAAGTTGACAGCTACATATTTCTCCCTCTTTCAGCACCATGGACAAGGAAAGAGATTAGCTGCATCAAATGGTATCCGATGAGTGAGAATTGTTAATTCCATTTTTGTAGCACTGATGAGACAAAAGAGAGGACTTCCTTCCTTCCTTCCTTCCTTCCTTCCTTCCTTCCTTCCTTCCTTCCTTCCTTCCTTCCTTCCTTCCTTCCTTCCTTCCTTCCTCCCTCTCCCTCTCCCTCTCCCTCTCCCTCTCCCTCTCCCTCTCCCTCTCCCTCTCCCTCTCCCTCTCCCCCTCCTCCCTCTCTCTTTCTCTTGCTGGAGAATTCTGGGAGTTGAAGGAGTAGAATTTTGGGAGATCAAGATAGATCTATAAAATCAGATTGTGCCCAAATCAGATTGTGGAAATTCAGATCTGCAGAGAAAGTCCACCCATCTTAAAACATGCTGGCCAGGGAATCCTGGGAGTTGAAATCCCTCCCCTATCTCAAAGTTGCCTAGGTTGAAAAACACTGCTTTAGCTTACAATTCCCACCCCACTCGCCAACAGGTGGGTGAAATTCAACAAATGTCTCTTGGGGTATTTTTTCACCTTCTGAAAAAAAAACAACCCTATACGAAGCTCAGAATTATAATTGGGAACCAAGGTGGCTGGTATTTTGTTTTGCTTCCTTTCTGTTTAAAGATTAAAATATCTATTTTTTTAAATAGTACCAGGCAGCCCGGCAGGTATTAATGGCCTTTTCTGTGGATGCATTGATGTTCAGGAACACCATGTGCCTTTTCTTGGCCAAGATGCCATTGTGGCTCGCTCTTTGCTTTGATCTTGCCTGGCTCTTCTTAAATCCTTAATACTCCGTTAGAGCTCCAGCATTATTCATTGCACACAAATAAAGACTTTGCAATGGTAATCCCCTCCTAAAGCAGCAACCTGATCTTATGTTTCCCTCTTACTTTTAGTTACAGAATATATATATATATGTATAAAAGCTTGTTTGTTTCAGTCAATTAACCTAGGAAAGTTCAAGCATAAGACATAAAAGAGGCAGACAAAAGCCATCCAGGATTTGCATTTTTCACTGACTTATTTTGTATGCAAACATCCGAGCTCGGCTCCTCCCCCCCCCCAGATTTTGCTAAATTTGACTTATCTCCATCTCTAGCAAAGCAGGTGCATTTTAATCAGCTTCGGTCTTGTAAGGCAGACAAAATGTGGTGGTGTGGCCCGCCAGCAGAGCTGGCAGCAGATTCGGACAGTGAGGAGGTTGGAGGGGAACGTGGGCCAGTCCTGGAGTCCGGGGAAGGCTCGGACGAGGGCTCGGAGTCGGAGGCAGAGAGGGGGGCCAGGGCCATCTGGTAGTTCTTTGCTGCCTCCAGAGTCTCTGGAGTCTGACATCAGCGAGAAGAACAGAAGAACAGCGTGAGCCTGTTCCCAGTGTGCGCATGCGCAGAGCTGCCAAGAGACAGGAACAATTAAGGAAATTGGGTCAACTTGGGAGTAAGACTTGGAGATGATTGGCTCCTCCCATAAGACATAAAAGAGAAGTGAATGGGATGTGGGCTTTTGCAGGAAGCAATTAGTTCATCTGGCCGATTCAAGATTTCAAACTTCTGTTTGTGACTCTGTGCCAAGTTTGGCCTTGCCCTGCGTCTGGAAATTAGTCCATCTGGCCGATTTAAGATTTGAAACTTCTGTTTGTGACTCTGTGCCAAGTTTGGCCTTGCCCTGCGTCTGGAAATTAGTCCATCTGGCCGATTCAAGATTTGAAATTTCTGTCTGTGCCAAGTTTGGCCTTGCCCTGCATCTGGAAATTAGCTCTCTGGCAGCATTCCATGTAAGATAGGTGGGTGTTGATAATCTTCCTCTGAAAGACAGTTTATCAAGCCTTGCGGACTGTAAATGAAAGTAATTTACAGCTGTATGAATTAAAGAGGTTTGCTGGGACTAAGTTTGTGCTGTTTAATTTCTAAGGAAGCTTAGGTCAAAACATGTGGCCTCTCTATGACCGAAGCCTGATGGGACGGGAGGCAAAAATCAGAAAACATTCAACCCACATGCTTGACATGGTCATTAACCATGGGCAAAATAAGATAGCATAAAAATCAAAGGAATGATCTGGAAGAACATGGCCTATTATCTATTTCTTTCATGTTACAAATAACACAAATGGAGCCAAGATGGATGGAATGAACTAGGTGTAAGGTCAAATGCTTTTATTTGATTTCTCCTCAATATTCTTTCTCAAATGAGCGGCGTGGTAGGCTAGTGGTGAAGACGCTCGCCTTCCCAATCAGAAGGTTGAGAGTTCAATTTTAGGTAGTGACAGATGTTTCTCTTTTAAGGGCACTAAGGAAAAAATATTTGCTGTGAACTCAATGTAGGCGTCAGGAAGGGCATCGACCAGTAAACTCTCAGCTGCATCCAGTCACCCCGACTCTAATCCAAATTAAGAAGGTTATAAAAAGAAAAAAAAATTCTCAGAGGAGAGTTGGTCATCTTAAAAGAGCTTAGTAATCAGCATACTTCTGCAACATGGATTTTACTCAATGTGTTTCTGCAGAGTTGCCCTGATGTGTACTGTGTAACTTTCTCAACTGTCAAACAAGTTGGTGTAGCTTCAGATGTTTTCAGGAATGGAGAGCTCCTAGCATTTTTTTAGTCCACATGGCCAACGTATCGAGATCCATTGGAGAAGGTTACTGCAACGCGGACAGCTGTCCTTCTGCCTCTCCAGGGAGGAGTGAACAGCTGTGGTCTGTTGATTATTTATGCATTTGTAAATGTGTTTTACCTGTTCTTAATTTTAAGATGGGAGTGGGGGAATAGAACGGAAAGCTGGAAAGTAACATTTTCACTGTATAAACTGGAAATCCCTTAAAACTTGGAAGACTAGAACTAGAGGCCTAGGAAAGAACATAATATATCTCCTGTTCTTGATATTTTTGGGGTTTGTATGTCTGGACCCCTATTGTGTGCGATTTATTTATTAGATCTTTATCCCATTTTTATTATTTTTTTAAATAAATAACTGATGGTGGAAAACTTACCTAATACTTCCTCCTCCTGTTTTTCCCACAACAACCTTGTGAGCTGAGTTGGGCTGAGAGAGAGGAACTCACCCAAAGTCATCCACTTGACTTTTATGGCTAAGGTGGTACTAGAATTCACATACTCCTGGTGATTGGCCCAAAGTCACCCAATTGGCTTTCATGGCTAAAGTGTGACTAGAACTCACAGTCTGCTGCTGATTGGGCCAAAGTCACCCAGTCGGCTTTTATGGCTAGAGTAGAACTGGAGCTCACAGTCTCCTGGTGATTGGCCCAATGTTACCCAGTTGGCTTTTATGGCTAAGGTGGAACTAGAATTCACACACTCCTGGTGATTGGCCCAAAGTCACCCAGTTGGCTTTTATGGCTAAAGTGTGACTAGAACTCACAGTCTGCTGCTGATTGGGCCAAAGTCACCAAGTCGGCTTTTATGGCTAGAGTAGAACTGGAGCTCACAGTCTCCTGGTGATTGGCCCAATGTTACCCAGTTGGCTTTTATGGCTAAGGTGGAACTAGAATTCACAGATTCCTGGTGATTGGCCCAAAGTCACCCAGTTGGCTTTCATGGCTAAAGTGCGACTAGAACTCACTATCTCCTGGTGATTGGCCCAGTGTTACCCAGTTGGCTTTTATGGCTAAGGTGGAACTAGAATTCACAGACTCCTGGCGATCGGCTCAAAGTCACCCAGTTGGCTTTCATGGCTAAAGTGCAACTAGAACTCACATTTTCCTGGCGATCGGCTCAAAGTCACCCAGTTGGCTTTTATGGCTAAGGTGGAACTAGTGTCACAGTTTCATGATTTCTAGGTTGGCACCTTATCCAACCAACCAACCAACCAACCAACCAACCAACCAACCAACCAACCAACCAGGGATTGTACAAAGAACCCATATAACAGTATTTCTCAACCTTGGCAACTTGAAGATGAATGGACTTCAACTCCCAGAATTCCCCCAGCCGGCTGGGGAATTCTGGGAGTTGAAGTCCATTCATCTTCAAGTTGCCAAGGTTGAGAAACACTGCCATACAGCATTGGTTAGAAGTTGGCGTGCAGGAAACTGGCTTTATTTATTTGTTATTTCTGTCTTTTAAGCCCGAAAGGTCAATTTTGGATTGCAGTTCTTTGTCCTTGAGACTCGGAGCTGAAGAAAGTTGTTTTGTGTGTGTGTGTGTGTGTCCCTTCAGAGACGAAGCTTCCCTTGAGTCTGGCTTCGAGAGCATTTATGAACTCGGTTGCTTCCTTTTCTTTTTTTCTTTTTGGTTTTTTTTTTCCCATTGAGCAGCTCCTTGATTAGATAAAAATAAAAGTTGCTTGAGCATTCATTTCTGCTCTGATGCATAACAAATTTATGCAGATTCCGATCAGGCTCATCTGCATATGAAATAGGAGAGGGTGATTACTGAGCCAGGCGCACCTGTATGGAAGCTTCACTGGGCAAAGATTAGTGATGGGCAGAATAAGGTTGAACTGAGCTTGGAGCTCGGGAAAGTTGAACGGAAGGAATGAGATGGTTAGGAGGGACCTTGAAATGGTGATGGGGAGGTCCCTTTGCGTTTCCTGCTCTTTAGTCAAGCGAAACTTTTCTACCCCTTCAATTGTTTGCTACTAGACTCAAGACATGTGCTCAGAACATACTTATGGATAGAACAGAGATTTATGGCTCTGGAGAATTAGATGCAATTGTTGGGAACATTCCCACTTAAAACCGTAGGGAAAAGTTTTATTACCAATAGAATAGAGCTGTGATGGCGAACCTATGGCATATGTGCCACAGGTGGCATGTTGAGCCGTATCTGCGGGCACGCGAGCCATTGCCCTAGGTCAGCTCCAGCATGCATGCATGCACTGGCCAACTGATTTTTGGCTGGCCCCACCCATGCCGCCCCTCCCAGGAGTCTCCACGTGGCCCTTTTGGATGCCAGGTAAGTACAGGGCTCATGAGGAGGCTCTGGAAGGGCAAACAATGGACCTCTTTGAAGTCTGGAAATGGGCTGTTTCCAGCCTCCGGAAGGCCTCCGGGTGGGATGGGGAAGGCTGTTTTTGCCCTCCCCAGGCTCCTAGAAAGCCTCTGGAGCCTGGGAAGGGGGAAAAACGGGCCTACCCACTGTGCCAAAAGCAAGGGGAAGTGTGTGTGGGGGTCATGTATCCATGTGCGGGAGGGTGGGGCGCATTGAATTATAGATATGGGCACACACACCCACGACCCCCAAGCTCCCCCCGCTTTCGGCACGCGACGGCAAAAAGATTAGCCATCACTGCTCTACCTGATCCTGTTGTTCGTCTCTCTAACCCCCAAACCTTTTACCTTAAACTGTCTACCATGGACCTTTCATGTTTCATAAGAGGTCCCTAAGGGGGTGTGCATAAGCGCACCAGCGTGCCTACCGTCCTTGTCCTACTGTCCCTATTTATATGTAATCATTCTATGTGTTTATGGCTACGTTTTGCTTATTTATTTATTTGGTTATGCTTAACGGGAAAGAGCATTAGAGAATATTCTGGATTATTACTGCCTTCTAACCAGTGGTGAAATTCAGCAGGTTCTGAGAGGTTCTGGAGATCTGGTAGCGGAAATTTTGAGTAGTTCGGGCAACCACCAAATATCACCTCTGGCCGGCCCCAGAGTGGGGTACGAATGGAGATTTTGCGGTATCCTTCCCCTGCCATGCCCATCAAGCCACATCACGCCCACCAAGCCATGCCCACAGAACCAGTAGTAAAAAAAATTGAATTCCACCACCGCTGCTAAATAATTATTTTCAAAAGCACAGGTGTCTCCTTCCTCCCGCTAGGTACAAACTGTTTAGAGTGACGGTTGTCCCTTTGATGGACATGATTCTCGAGAAGATATTTTTGGGCATCTAATCCAATGCCACATGGCCCAAACCACCGCTACTACAAACATTAATAGCCCCAAACTGATCTATACCACACGCGCACACAAAAATGGCCACCTCAAATATTAAACAGTGTTTAATTACTGGTTTCAAGAGTGAAAAGTGAGCGCTACTGAGAATGATCTAAAAACAAGCTGACATCAAATCATCAGAATTACTTAACACCATGTCAGTCACCATCTAAGAAAGGAAACATGAAGGGCGTATTAACCTTTTGGCCTCAATATTGTTATATGTCAGATTCCCCAGAGTTAAGATTTCATCCTGTTCTTTAGGGTTATTTTTTTAAAAAATCTTCCAAGCATTGTTACATTCTTAGATCTGCTAATAGTTTTCTTGGTTTAAGTGGTTTTTTTTTTGGCCTCTCCACAAACCCTACTCCCTTCTAGCACTGATCATATAACCTAGCTGGGTAACGAAATGTCTTCAAGAAAAAAAAAACAAGCTCAGAGAGCACCAAGGACTCCCGCATGCATTTCTTTTCTTCTCTCTCGTTCAGCAAACTTTGAGGGCAACTCCTGATGGGATTCTGAAAGCTTTGGGGGCCAGGTGTGAGCCCACATCTCACTTCTCTTTCTACGTGGCACCATGCAATTAACTTTTATTGAACCAGGGGGCATTTTCCCCCCGCTGAAATCTTTTTTTTTTCTCAATCGGAAGAGAAAGTTTGGCCTTCGAATTTGACGATCGGCGGGTTCCATTCCCTTCATTATTTTCCCCCTACCAAACGTGGATTCTGTTTATGATTTAAGTTCTGAACGATCCATCCAATTATTGCAAAACCATTGAAAGAAATACGTGCCGTGGTATAAAGCAAACAGAAAAGATGTGCCCGATAAAATGCTTAATTTGGCTGATTTTTAAGATTTCCCCACACATCCTAACCCGGCGAGCAGTTTTATTGCTCGCTCTGCAATTAAGTCAAGAGGCTTTAATGAGCTTCAGAAGTTTCCATCCCTTTTGGATCGATCCAAAAGAGACCACTCGTGGTGATATATAAAATATTGCTAATATTTTGTTACTGACGTTGCAAACTGAGGTTTCCTAGCAAAATGCTTTCCTAGCAAGCCTCGGTTTGCTTGAGAATTGCTTCTGGATAAAGGAAATTTTGTGCAAACCAGAATATAAGCAACAAGCAAGGAAAAGGCCAATATTCTAAGTGAGGGTGAAAGGAGGTTTTAAAATCAGATCTACATGGCTTCTAAACTGGAAAAAGAGAAAGAAAGAAAAAGGCACACCAAAAATGCGGTTTGGGGCTGATCTGTAATCTGAGGATTACCGAACAGCAGATGTTCAGCCAATGTTTGCCAGATGTTTAACTGAAGTGTTAAAACCAAGGGTGCCCTCCTTTATTTCAAGAGGATTGTGCTTTGCGCGTTCGGTACGGTTGAACCGAGAACTCATAAATGATCTTAAAGCAATAATCGCTCCGATTATAATTCTAAGCGCCTTTAATCAAATAAAGGGCCACTTCGAACCAAACTCAACCTGATGGTAGGTGTAGAGATTTTTTTTAAACTGCCTGGATTTTTTAACAGCTAGATAAATCATAACATTCAGGGTAGGAGCAAAAGATGACACCAGGGATGGTATACACTTACTTTCCCTACCGCCATGATGGCGAATCTATGGCACGCTTGCCATAGAATCACCATCATCTATGCCGCTTTTTGCCGTAGAATCTATGGAAGGCTGTTTTTGCCCTCCCCAGGCTCCTAGAAAGGCTCTGGAGCCTGGGGAGGGTGAAAAACGGGCCTACCAGGCCCACCATGTCATTGCCTGCCAAAAGTGGGGGAAGAAGAGGGGGGGTTGTGCACACATGCGCGGGAGAGGGGTGCATAGAATTATGGGTGTCGGCACGCAGACACACAACCCCCCTGTGCTCCCCCTGCTTATGGCATGCGATGGCAAAAAGGTTAGCCATCACTGCCATACTGGTTCGCAATTTTTAAAAAAAATTGATTTATATGCCGCCCTTCTCCGGAGAATCAGGGCGGCTTACAATGCGTTAAGCAACAGCCTTCATATGTTTGTATATTTTTATACAAAGTCAGCTTATTGCCCCCACCATCTGGGTCCTCAATTTACCTACCTTAGAAAGGATGGAAGGCTGAGTCAACCTTGAGCCTGGTGAGATTTGAATTTACAGTAACTGCAGACAGCTGGATGTTAATTACAGTGCTTTAGTCTGCCACCAGGTACACGTGTGAGTCCTCATCCATGCATGTCTCCATCCCATATGTGTGAGTGCACATGCGTGTGTCCTCATCCACGCATATCCCTGTCCTTCCGTGCAAGTGCTTTGCTGGTGCACGCACTTTCCGCTCGTGCACCCGGACTCAAAAACGTCCCTATATAGGATGGCCCACCAGCGATTTCCGCTACCGGTTCAGCTGAACTGATCTGAACCAGCTAAATTGCGATGGCTCGATCGTGCAAGCAGGCAGCCCGTGAAATGAAAATGGCTGCCGTTGTATTGCTATCAATGTTGTGTTGATTCGAAAGTCTCTGGCTCTTTGCGAGAGTTGTGCAATATGGCTCAGGAAGTATTTGTTCCCCCATGTCTTCATCTAAAGCATAGGAAACGGTAATGGGGGGGAACCCCCCCTTGCTATCCTAATTAGCTAGGTCAGTTATGTGCGGTACACAAATTAGCTAGTCTCCAATGAGCCAGTGTGTTCTCAACACAACGTTACATACTTCCCCTCTTGGATGTAATAGTCACAATTTGCCGTGTGAAGGATTTGCAGCGCAAGCGGGCCTAGGTTGACAAAATGTTTGCATAATCTGAGTAATGAATAAATTAGGGAACAGTATGATCTGTGTGTAAACATTAGGCAAATGGAGTGGGGGTGGGGTTGGGGGAGAAATTAAACCAGCTTTATTTGATAGGAGTTGCTCACCAAAATCGGCGAGGAGGGGAAATTCTATTCATTGTGCCAATTTTCTAGCCGGTTCATGTGGAGGTGGCACGATGGGCATTCTGGATGCTTGTTCTGGAACCCGAGAGGAATTGTAATGATCTAGAATGCCCTCCATTTCTGTGTGTTTTGATTTCTTGAGGCTTTTGTGCGAGCAAAGCAAAAGTAACAGGGAAGTTCTGTGTAGAGCAGAGGTGTCAAACTCCAGGCCCTGGGGATTGGATCTGGCTGGATCTGACCAGCTAGCGGTGCTTCTGCCAATGAATACGGGCTCCCGAGCTCCATTTTCGGCTGCCAAGGCCTCCTGCAACCTTCTGCCAGTGAAAATCTGGCCACTCCCATCTGCCACTCCCATCTGCCCCCCTGCAATCAAACTCAACCCTGATGCGGCCCTCAATGAAACCGAGTTTGACACCCCTGGTGTAGAGTTTAGAGCAGGGGTCCTCATCTCCCGGTCTGTGGACTGGCACCGGGCCATGATGGCATGCCAGAAACTGGGCCACATCCATGGAAGGCAGGCAGCATGCAAAATCACCTGTCCATGGAAAAACCTCTCTCCACAGAACCGGTCCCTGGTGCCCAAAAGGTCAAGGGTCATTGATTTAGAGCAACCATAGGATTATTGGAATGAGAAGGATAAGCTGCCCTGAAGAGTTTTTGGAGGGAGTAACATCTAAACCTTGTTGTTGTTAGTTGCGACCCCATGGACAACATTCCTCCAGGCCTTCCTGTCCTCCATCATCTCCCAAAGTCCATTTAAGCTCATGCCGATGGCTTCAGTGACTCCATCCAGCCACCTCGTTCTCTGCTGTCCCGTTCTTCTTTTGCCCTCAATCCTTCCCAGCATTCGGCTCTTCTCCAGGGAGTCCTTCCTTCTCATTAGGTGGCCAAAGCATTTGAGTTTCCTCTTCAGGATCTGGCTTCCTAAAGAGCAGTCAGGGTTGATCTCCTCTAGGACTGACCGGTTGGATCGCCTTGCAGTCCAAGGGACTCGCAGGAGTCTTCTCCAGCACCAGAGTTCAAAGGCCTCCATTCTTTGGCGCTCAGCCTTCCTTATGGTCCAACTTTCAGAGCCATCCATTGCAACTGGGAAACCATCGCCTTGACTATACGATCTAAGCCTTATAGTTTAGCCGTATAGTTAAATAAATAATAACAAATAAATAGCGGAGGGAAGAATGGCAATTTAAAAACCTTGGAATGGCACAATATGGATCATTGAGCAAAACTTTCAGAATCTCCTAGAAATAGATGATATGGGATTGCTTGATTTGTGCCGAGATTCATACAGTACCTTATCTGCTTTTCATTCCTTAAAGCTGCTTTCCCTTTATATTCATTTGTGCGACACACGCTAGACATAATAAAGTGCTTTGTAAACACCAGCCTCCAGCCTGTGTTGGATGTGTTATGTTGTGTGGGTGTGCAGGTCTTTTCTGCTTTGGATATCAAATCATCTTGGGCCAATCCTATTCATCGACACCCCCCACTTCTCTTGCAGAAGACAAGTCTTGCCTCGTTACCGAATCAAAAGAATATAGGAATAACAGAATAATGAGAGTTGGAATTGACCTGGGAAGTCTTCTCGTCTAAACCCCTGCTTAAGCAGGAGAACCTGTACTATTTCAAACCAAACCCTTTATTGATAGAACAGCCACAACTTCTGAAGGCAAGCTGTTCCACTAATTGAATGTTCAGTATGCAAATTTAGAATCGAATCAAATCAAATCGAATATTAGGATGGAATGGAATGGAATGGAATGGAATGGAATGGAGCGGAGCGGAGCAGAACGCAACGGAACGCAACGGAACGGAACGGAACGGAACGCAACGGAACGGAACGGAACGGAACGGAACGGAACGGAACGGAACGGAACGGAACAGAACAGAAAGTAAGGAATGTAATGTAATGGAGTGGAGTAGAGTGGAGTGGAATGGAATGGAACTGAACGGAACAGGAGCTCTGGTGGCTCAGCAGACTAAAAGCATTGTAATTAAACACCAGCTGTCTGCAATTATTGTGTTCGAATCTCATCAGGCTCAAGGTTGACTCAGCCTTCCATCCTTTCTAAGGTAGGTGAATTGAGGACCCAGTTTGTGGGGGCAATAAGCTGACTTTGTATAAAATATACAAAAGTATGAAGGCTATTGCATAACGCATTGTAAGCTGCCCGGAGTCTCTGGAGAAGGGCGGCATATAAATCAAATTTAAAAAAAAATACAGAATGGAATGGAACTCACTCAACTCAACTCAACTCAACTCAACTCAACTCAACTCAACTCAACTCAACTCAACTCAACTCAACTCTTTATTGGCCACACGAGGAATTTGTCTCCAGTGCATTCCTTCCCTTGAAACAATCCTCCTTCAAAATCGTGCTGATCACATTTGGTTCATTTTTCTACCCAACTAACTTGCCTTAAATGTAACTGGCATGTATTTATGATGGTTGCAGGATCCCCGGGTCACAAAATCACCCTTTGGGGCTGGGGGAATCCCAGTGTGATTCATTGGATACCCGCCCTGATTCCCCTTAACAACCATGGTGATGTGAAGGCACCTTCCATGAAACATGGTCACCAGCTAGTCCCTACAGCCCACTCAGGCTTTTGGGGACTGTTAGTCACACCTTCATCGCTATCTAGCTGTCCTGTTGAAGAGCTCAAACCAGGGGTGAAATGCTCCCAGTTCAGACTGGATTGCTCGATCCGGTAGTGATGGTGGTGGGTGGTTCGGAGAACCGGTAGCAAAAATCCCTGCTCCCCCACCCATGTCCAGCTAAGCCACGCAATCATCAGAGGCTTTTTTTTAAAAGCATTTTTTCTACAACCTCTTTGGCCAAAAAAAGCCTCTGAAAAACCCCAGGGGCTCAGCTGGGATCGTCAGAGGCTTTTAAAAGCATTTTTTAAACAACCTCAAGGTTGTAGAAAAAATGGTTTTAAAAATTAAAAAAAAAGAAGTTGGCCACGGCCACACAGTCACATTACCCCTCCCCCCAAGCCATGCCCACAGAACCGGTAGTAACAAATTTTACATTTCACCACTGGCTTAAATTGGTGGGAACCAGTGCTGAAATAACACCCTTTTATGATTTTTTAATATGCTATTGTTCCTTTTCTCCAAGATCCAACCTTCAATTTTTCTTGGCTTCTGACGACGGGCAATTCACCCTGACTTTTTCTCACGGAAGGGATGGGTCTCCTTTTTACAGTAGATCACAGGTCACTCACTGTAGCTCAGGGTGACATTTAATATCGTTCCATCCAGAGGCCCCAAAGACAATCTCTGGGCAGGATCTGTGCTCTGTGGCTTGAATTGCAGTCGCTTTCATTTTCTTCTTCTTCTTCTTCTTCTTCTTCTTCTTCTTCTTCTTCTTCTTCTTCTTCTTCTTCTTCTTCTTCTTCTTCTTCTTCTTCTTCTTCTTCTTCTTCTTCTTCTTCTTCTTCTTCTTCTTCTTCTTCTTCTTCTTCTTCTTCTTCTTCTTCTTCTTCTTCTTCTTCTTCTTCTTCTTCTTCTTCTTCTTCTTCTTCTTCTTCTTCTTCTTCTTTTTTATCCTCCAGAATTTGGGCTGAACTGTTCGCTGAGGAAAAGTGCTTCACCCAAAATGTCAAAGGGTAACTAGCCACAAATCTTGAAAACCATCTTGTCATATTTTCCCAGTTGGCCTCTGAACCGCTAAAGGGGAATATTGAGGATTAATAGCTGTAAGGTCAACCTTTCTCTCCGTAGATAAGGTTTATTTTAGTGTCTCCTTGGCTCTCGGCAAGATCTGTTCTTAAGGGGCTCGGTTTTGGCTGCTCAATGAAAGGGCCTTAATGGGCTTTTGAAATTCTCAACCAAATCGGAGTCGTAGACTAACTTACTTTTAAAGGTTTCGCCGATGAGACGTTCTCTGGCAATTTTTTTTAAAAAGGGCAGCGATGACAACAGTGTTACCTTTGCAAAATTCCCAAAGGGAAAGCCTTCCCTCCCCTGATCTTTGATCAACGCTTGGGAAGGAAAGGCGGCTTTTACTACGGGAGAGAGAAAACTCTGCTAGGAAAGGCAAAATGTTTATGCACAATCATCTTTGTCTCCCTTCCAATGAAATAAGTACACTAGAGATGATATTCAGCTGGTTCAGGTGAATTGGTAGCTCCGACAATCAGCTAGCTCCACCCACCCACCCCGTCCTTTATTTCCTGCTTTCTAGCTCATCTCAATCGCGCGGCACAGCTGATTCCCCTCCTCACTGTTCTACTTACCATTGCTGACTTAGAAGATAAGCAGCTGAGCTTCTAAATGCTCCATTTTCAGTGCTGTGTGCAAACGCTTTAGGCCAGGGGTAAAATCCAACAGGTTCTGACAGGTTCTGGAGAACCAGTAGCAGAAATTTTGAGCAGTTCGGAGAACCGATAGCGGAAATTTTGAGTAGTTCGGAGAACTGGTAGCGGAAATGTTGAGCAGTTCGGAGAACCGGTAGCGGAAATTTTGAGTAGTTCGGAGAACTGGTAGCGGAAATGTTGAGCAGTTTGGAGAACCGATAGCGGAAATTTTGAGTAGTTCGGAGAACTGGTAGCGGAAATGTTGAGCAGTTCGGAGAACCGGTAGCGGAAATTTTGAGTAGTTCGGAGAACTGGTAGCGGAAATGTTGAGCAGTTCGGAGAACTGATAGCAGAAATCTTGAGCAGTTCAGAGAACCAGTAGAGGAAATCTTGAACAGCTCGAAGAACCGGCAAATACCACCTCTGGCTGGCCCCAGAATGGGGAGGGAATGGAGATTTTGCAGTATCCTTCCCCTGCCATGCCCACCAAGCCACACCCACCAAGCCACACCACATCCACCAAGCCACACCTACAGCACTGGTAGTAAAAAAAATTGGATTTCACCACTGCTTTAGGCACAAAGCGCACGCTCGATGAACCAGTTGTTAAACTGGCAGCATCCCACTATTGAAGTACACCATCATCCATCTATGACAGGGGTGTCAAGGCCTATGGGCCGGATCTGGCCTGCAATGTTGTTGGATATGGCTTGTGACGTGGTTGGATCCAGCCCACAGGGCCGTCCTAGAAAATGTAAGGGGTCAGCCTGCATTGCTTTGCCCTGGTCTACCCTCTTTGCTCCGGTCCAGCCTACCCAATGTGAAGAGGAAATATGCCAGCAGTTTGGGGAGTAGTGTCAAGTTGGCCACGAAATTGAGTTTGACACCCCTGATCTACGAGAAAGGGCTCTGAAATTTTCAGTTCGTTGGAAAGAACTTTTAAAGTGGTTTTGAAAATCAAATTGAACAAGAAAGGAAAAAACCTGGAACAATAGCAGTGTCCAGTCCCTTTGGCATTAGCCATGGCTGCTGGCCTTGATAGGACCTGGAAGTATAAAATCTGGTTGGCACCGGGTTTTTAATTCCCCGAAATCGACACTTACAGTGGCACTCCAGTAAGTTAAGTCATTTTTCTTTAGCCTTAGAATTGGAAGTGTCCATCATTCTTTGGCCCTGAGATATGAAGTTTGAAAACTATAAGAGTAGCCGATACTCCGGCTGATTTGTGGCTTGTAGCATCAAAGAATGATTGCGACGGTTGGCATCAGGCAGATGAATCAGCACACAAAGGAAGCTGGTGGTGGTTGCAGCACCTTGGAGAGCTCCTCAGATGTGTTTGTTCTTCTGAAGGCTGGTAGTGGCCTTGTAGGGCCGTCTGCTCCTCTTCGGGTTAACGGAAGACACAGTTAGTCCTCAACATATGACTGGCGTTATGACGGACCTCCCCCAGAGTTTGTTATGGACTGTTTTCAGAGTTACAACAGCTAAACAAACACATACGCACAGTTAACGTGATGACCTTTTGGATGTTGGCAACCAGCTCACCTTTCTGGTTCTGTTTGAAACTTTTGCTGTCACAGCACCTAACTATCATTGGGCATTTGTCTGGAAAGTTATAGGACAGTGATGGCTAACCTTTTTGTCATCGTGTGTCAAAAGCGGGGAGAGCACGGATGGGATCATGAGCGTGTGTACCCACACCCATAATTCAATGCCCCCCATGCCCTGCCCCCCTGTGCATGCATGCACAACCCCCCCCCCCCCGTGCTCCCTCATGGATGTACATACAACCCCCCTGGGCCGCATTTTGGGCCTAACAAGCATACTTGAAGCCTCTGGAGGGTGAAAACGGCCTTCCCACCCGCCCAGAGGCCCTCCAGAGGTTGGAAACGGCCCATTTCCCAACTTCCAGTGGGCCCAGTAGGCCCATTTTTTGCCCTCCACAGGTTCCAGAAGATTTCCTGGAGTCTGGGGAGGGCAAAAACAGCCTCTCCCACCCTCTGGAGGCTGAAAACACCCTCCCAGAGCCTCTGCGCGAGCCCTGTATTTACTTGACATCCAAAAACGGGCCGTGTGGAGACTCCTGGGAGGGGAGGAGTGGCATGGGCAGGGCCAGCTGAAAATGCCAGAGCTGAGCTAGGGCAATGGCTCGTGTGCCTGAAGATATGGCTCCATGTGCCACCTGTGGCACGAGTGCCATAGGTTCACCATCATGGTTATGTTTTGCCCCAGCTTCGGATTCCCAGAGAATGTGACACACACCAAGCTTTGCAAACACTGTTTAATTCCAAACAAACCCCTTTCAAGAAAGCAGGCTTCCCGTGCAAAGAGTCTTTATCAAAGTTATTAAGAACAAAGTCTGACAAAGGTTGGCAATCAGCCCTGAAAACCAGCTATGAGAAGTTGCTCGCTCTCCAAGACGCTCTGTAGTAATGAGACGTTGTTTCTAGCAAGAAAGCACTAGCTGCGTGCGACTTAAGTTGGCTAAGGGAGTGGCCAATTATCCTCAAGCCCTACTCTCGAATAGACCTCCTCCTCCTGAGTAGCCACTCCTGCCTTTTGGCAGCCCTGTGTGCCCGAGTATTGAGGAGAGGCTCCTCCACTTCACTCTCTCCACTGGAAGGAGCCTCTGGAGGTTCTGAAGGCCCAGGCTGAGTCTCTGCTTCTGGCATCACATCCTCTTCGGCCTCCTTGCTGTCCAACACGAGCGCTGGCTGTGCTGGCTGCTGGCGCAACCCCACACCAGCCTCCTCGTCATTGGGATCAGCCATAATCCATGCAGGCTGCTGGTGGGCCACAACAGGTTCTAGGATCACCTGCTTGAATAGAGAGTTTTTTTAAAAATTAGATTTATATGCTGCCCTTCTCCGGAGACTCAGGGCAGCTTACAATGCGCCAAGCAATAGCTTTCAGATTTTTGTATATTTTATATGAAGTCAGCTTATTGCCCCCACAAACTGAGTCCTCATTTTACCTACCTTAGAAAGGATGGAAGGCTGAGTCAACCTTGAGCCTGGGGAGATTCGAACGTGTGGTAATTGCAGACAGCTGAATGTTCATAACAGGCTTTAGTCTGCTGAGCTATCCAGGCTCCTAATAGAGAATAGGGTTGAAAGGTCTTCTTTTAACCCTATTCTTCTATGTTCTTTGTTGACTTCTGATAGAAAGGTCCTGTTTATCTCCCAGGGAAACGTTCCTCTTTGTTTTCCCCCATAAAAAAAAAAATCCTGATTATTATGATTATGATTAATTTATTTTTCATACAGTACATCAGTGTTTCCCGCGTTTCCTTCCTTTCTTTTCCTCCTTTTATTTGTTTTAATTTCCCTGCTGCTTAGTGGACATGTTGGCGGTTCCTACCGGCTGTGTGAAACAATCAAGCCCGCCAGTTGGCCGAGGCCACCCCTGGAAGCAATTTCCACTGCCGGCCTGGCCCCCCCACCCTCTCAAAAACAGGGTCTGTGATTGTCACGGTCTATCAAATGTGTGTGATAATTGCTTCCTCTGCTATCTGTGGAGGATAGCAAAGCTCAATTAATATGTTTGCATGTTTTCAGATCTTAACATCTCAAATAGGCAATTATTCTCAAGATGACATAACACATAGGAAGGGATTTCACAAAACAATGAGAAGTGTACGCTTTGGGCCAAAGAGAGAGGGGGGGGAGGGAGAGAGAGAGAGAGAGGGTGAGAGGAGGGTGGGAGAAAAGCTGTTGTGTTGGAAATAAATCTCTCTATTCAACGGCATTAGTCACTTGGACTTGGCCAAATGCGCAGGGAACATTTTGATTGAATTGTACTGCACGCGTCAAAACTGGTATTGGCACCGAAAACGGCAACTTGTCACTTTAGCAAATGGAAGTTGTTATCTGTGCTGCCTCTTAGCAAATTAGCCATTCAGTTGGTCCGGACTCAGTGCTGAATATTACATCCAACTTGTATGACGTCCTGCGTTCGGCTTCGAAACGGCTCTGGGTACAACGTTGTTAAAGGTACAATGGAGAGAACTTACACGAAGAGCCTACCGCGGTGGGCATTTAACACAAATGGAACTTATTCCATTATAACTTCCTAGGGGGTGACAGGATAGTAGTCTTCCAGTATTTGAGGGGCTGCCCCAAAGAAGAGGGAGTCAAGCTATTCTCCAAAGCATCTGAAGGCAGGACAAGAAGCCATGGATGGAAACTCATCAAGGAGAGAAGCAACTTAGAACCTAAGGAGAAATTTCCTGACAGTGAGAACAATTAACCCGTGGAACAACTTGCCTCCAGAAGTTGTGAAGGCTCCAACACTGGACATTTTTAAGAAGAGTTTATGAACCATTTGTCTGAAATGGCATAGGGCTTCCTGCCTAAGCAGGCGGTTGGACTAGAAGACCTCCAGGGTCCCTTCTAACTCTGTTTATTCTATTCTATTCTATTCTATTCTATTCTATTCTATTCTATTCTATTCTATTCTATTCTATTCTATTCTATTCTATTCTATTCTATTCTATTCTATTCTATCCCCTACTCCTACTCCTTAATTGTAATTCTATTCTATATTCTATTCTATTCTATTCTATTCCATTCCACTCCACTCCACTCCACTCCCCTCCCCTCCCCTCCCCTCCCCTCCCCTCCCCTCCCCTCCACTCCTTCTACTACTCCTACTCCTACTCCTACTCCTACTCCTACTCCTACTCCTACTCCTTAATTGTAATTGTATTCTATATTCTATTCTATTCTATTCTATTCTATTCTATTCTATTCTATTCTATTCTATTCTATTCTATTCTATTCTATTCTATTCTATTCTATTCTATTCTATTCTATTCTATTCTATTCTATTCTATTCTATTCTATCCCCTACTCCTACTCCTTAATTGTAATTCTATTCTATATTCTATTCTATTCTATTCTATTCCATTCCACTCCACTCCACTCCACTCCCCTCCCCTCCCCTCCCCTCCCCTCCCCTCCCCTCCCCTCCACTCCTCCTACTACTCCTACTCCTACTCCTACTCCTACTCCTACTCCTACTCCTACTCCTTAATTGTAATTGTATTCTATATTCTATTCTATTCTATTCTATTCTATTCTATTCTATTCTATTCTATTCTATTCTATTCTATTCTATTCTATTCTATTCTATTCTATTCTATTCTATTCCATTCCACTCCCCTCCCCTCCCCTCCCCTCCCCTCTCCCCTCCCCTCTCCCCTCCCCTCCCCTCCACTCCTACTCCTACTCCTACTCCTACTCCTACTCCTACTCCTACTCCTACTCCTACTCCTACTCCTTAATTGTAATTGTATTCTATATTCTAGTCTAGTCTAGTCTAGTCTAGTCTACTCTACTACTCTACTCCATGCCATTCCACTCCACTCCACTCCACTCCACTCCTTTCCATTCCATTCTACTCCTACTCCTACTCCTACTCCTACTCCTACTCCTACTCCTACTCCTTAATCATAATTCTATTCTATTCTATTCTATTCTATTCTATTCTATTCTATTCTATTCTATTCTATTCTATTCTATTCTATTCTATTCTATTCTATTCCTATTCCTATTCCTATTCCTATTCCTATTCCTATTCCTTAATCGTATTTCTACTCCACTCCACTCCACTCCACTCCACTCCACTCCACTCCATTCTGTTCTATTCTAGCTGAATTTCTCTGGACTGTTCAGGAAATAGAACTGAAATTGTCAAATAGCGCCATAACATCATTTTATTTTTTTGGTTCTTACGGTTATTGGTAGCATGCTTGCTATTGGGCAAATGCCGACACTTTTGTAGGCAGCCGTCAATGTACGGCCACAACTGAGTCCAGAATTGAGATGGTTTTAAGTGAGTCATTGGTTCAGCGAGTTTTGCCCCATTTTACGACTTTCTTTGCCATCTTGGTTAAGCAAATCACTTGCAGTTGTTAGTCACATGGTTGTGAAGTCAATCTCGCTTCCCTCTTGTCGCAAAAAGGGGATCACATGACCCCTGGACCAGTGGTGGGTTGCTACCGGTTCGCTCTAGATTGGGCGAACTGGTAGCGGCGGCAAGAGACTCCGCCCACCCACCCAAACCAGTAGCGATGGGATTTGCAACCCTCTACTGCCTTGGATCCTGCAACCGTCATATGTACATGCCAGTTGCCAAGCCTCTAAATTTTGATCATGTGACCGTATGGATGCTGAAATGGCCGTTAAGTGTGAAAAACGGTCGTCGGTCCCCCTTTTCGCTGCCATAGTAACTTCCAACGGCCACTAAACGAACTGACGTTAAGTCAAGGACTGCGTGTTTTGTTTTTCCACTCTGTTCTGTTCTGTTCGCCAGCCTTCCAGAGCTCTTTGCTTTTGATGGAAAGAAATTCCATTTAGCAGGATTTTTGTTTCTGGATTTTTGGACATCTTGCCTTTTCACCAGCTCTTCCCTAACCGTCTCTGCCGTTTCTGCTCCTGGTACGGAGCTGTTAATTTACCAATTTTGAAAGGATTTTTATCTAATAAAAAAGCGCAGCCCCTAAGAGCCCATATTTCATTTCTGACACGGAGATGTAGTTATGACAACATAATGTCAAGTACCTGAAACAGCTTAGAGGTGCACGGGAGACGAACTGAAATTGGAAGCCTCTCGGGAAGCCGGAGAAAGGGAGAAATCGTCGGCTCGCATTCTCGCAGTGTGTAAAGTGACCAATTTTCTTGGGAGAGAGAAGAACTTCCATCTTTCTTTCTTTCTCTCTGCTGCTTTGCTGAGATTCACTGGCAGAAATTCAACATCTCCAAGATGATGTGCCACATCCCTATGTTGGCTTTGTAACCAGAAAGCCAAAATCCATATAGGTAATTCTTACAACAGTTAATTTAGTGCAGAGAAGAGCAACAAAGAGGATTAGGGGACTGGAGGCTAAAACCAGGGGTGGATTCTACTTATCTTTACTACCAGTTCGCATCATACCAGCACGCGTGCCCACACTCTTCTGCACATGTGCAGATCACTTCTGATGACGTCCGGGTCAGTGGGCGGAGCCTCTCGCCGGTTTTACTACCAGTTCTTGCAAACCGGTCCAAACTGGGAGCAACCCACCACTGGCTAAAACATATGAAGAACAGTTGCAGGAACTGGTTACGTCTAGTTTAATGAAAAGAAGGATTGGGGGAGACATGATAGCAGTGCTCCAATATCTCAGGGGCTGCCCCAAAGAAGAGGGAGTCAAGCTATTCTCCAAAGAATGTAGGACAAGAAGCCATGGGTGGAAACTCATCAAGGAGAGAAGCAACTTAGAACTAAGGAGAAATTTCCTGACAGTGAGGACAATTCATCAGTGGAACAACTTGCCTCCAGAAGTTGTGAATGCTCCAACACTGGAAGTTTGTAAGAAGAGACTGGACAACCATATGTCTGAAATGGTCTAGAGTTTCCTGCCTAAGCAGGGAATTGAACTAGAAGACCTCCAAATTCCCTTCCAACTCTGTTACTCTAGTGACCGTTTGAAGTTACAACAGCACTGTAAAGGGATGTATGGCTGTTTTTCACACTTGTGACCGCTGCAGCATCTCCTTGGTTGCCTGATCAAAATTCAAAGGCTTGGAAACTGGCATGTACTTATGACAGTTGCCCGGGTCACGCAATCCTCTTTTATGTCCCGAGGTCACGTGATCCCTTTTTATGCAAAATCGGGGGGGGGGGGGGGGAGGGGGGAGAATCCAGGTTTACTTAACAACCAGGTTACTAAGTTATGAACTGCAGTGATTCACTTAGCAACGGAAGCAAGAAATGTTGCAAAATGGGACAAAACTCACTTAACCACTCTATGACTTAGCAGCAGAAAATTTGAAGCTCAATTGTGGTCGTGAGGCGAGGATTGCCTGTATCGGATTCGTACGTTCGGTATGTTCCCACTCTTCAATGCTGTGACGGGATCCTTCCAGGAGAATGTGTTTTCTGCACTTTTAATTTAACAAGCAAAGACATTCCTCCCATTTTTTCCCCTCCCTAAAAGAGAAGAAAGTTTTCATTAACTTCCACCGGATAAAGCGATGATACTTCTGGTGCTTATCTTAATGGACAAGGAGCAAATGGATTGTTTCTTTCTCCAAATCCAACTGTATTAGGACAGATTCTATCTTTCCGTTTTCTAAACTCTTCTACAGATTCGACATAGCAAATGGCCTTTGCGGATCGTAAAGAAGAGGAGGAATTGAATCAAGTTTTATTGATTTTGTTTACATTGTTAATAATTTAAAATATGAGGGGAATTTTGAGAAATATATTTAATAAATGGAGGAAAAGTCGGGGACACCATAGTGGAAAATAGTAAATTGAAAATGAATACAGCAATAGAGAGAGACGAAAGAAGGAGTAGAGGGATGGAAGGAAGGGAGAAGGAGAGAGAGGAATGGAAGAAAGGGAAGGAAGGGAGGGGAAATAAGAGTAGAAGAGAAGGTTAGATAGGGAGAAAGAGAGGAGGAGTGGGAGAAAGGAAAGGGAAGTAGAGAAGGAGTAGAAGAGGAGGGAAGAAGAAAATAGAAGGATAAAAGAAGGGAGGGAGATGGAAGAGAATGAGAAGAAAGATTGCTGTATAATAAAAAAGATAAAATGGAAGAAAGGCAACCCCGAACATGTGTAAATAGGATAGGTAAATGGGATAAAGAATGAATTATTAAAAAAATAAAAGAGAATAAATATGAGTAAAAATAGAGAAATTAGAATTTGAGGGCGAATGAAGATGTTGTTTATATAAATAAGCATAGAAATATTAAGCTATGATCAAAAAACATGCAAAAAGAAGATTTTGGCAGAAATTGTAACTAAGTAAAATGTATTTGGATATGATAAGTTGTATAAGATATGATATGGCCAATACTCTGCTCGTAAAACATGCGGGTGAATGTGGGGGAAGAAGAGGAGGAATTTTTTGTGGATTCCCTCGATCATCGTCTAATCTTCGAGGCAGTCTTTCAGAGGAAGAAATGTGGTGCAAAGCTTCTCTGTTCCTGAATTAATGGGAAGTGTTAGGAAAAGCTGCTTTATGGACCGAAAGTCAGGATATCAGTCAGAAATAATAAGAAACATAAAGAAGATTATTCTGAGAATACCAAGGGACTCCAGTTTTCTCTCCATTCTTCCCAAATAAAAAATGTCAGTATTTTCAGAGCTTGAATTCTCAGGTCCTAAGAACCAGAGTTGGGTTTCAGTAGGTTCGGACCAGTTCTGGAGAACCAGTAGCAGAAATTTTGAGTAGTTCGGAGAACCGGTAGTAAAAATTCTGACTAGCCCCGCCCCCATCTATTCTCTGCCTCCCAAGTCCCAGCTGATCAGGAGGGAATGATACCGAAGGATGCTGTTTGGTTCAGGAGAATTAATACAATGACTGCTAAAATCCTAATTTGTCAAGTAGGATTATCAAAACTGATTCTGCTCCAGAATCAGATAGTTCTTAATATCTTCCTCCCGGCAAAACTATCTGAACTTCCTTGTCTCTTTGTCCTCTGGAATGCAGTCCCTCCCTCCCTCCCTCCTGGGAATCCAGGCTACATTCCACCCCACTGACCTTCTATAAAAGGGGGCTACCACATCTCTCTTCTTTACTGTAAAGACTGGTCAAAGACAACCTCTGTCTAATAGCTCCCTCAAAGTAAACTTAAAGGTACAGTAGTCCCCTTTGTAGAAGGAGAAAGGAACCTAGTTTCTACTCAGAGTGACATGTTTGGGTTTTAAATATTTTATTTTATTGCCCGTGTCAGCACATGGGTGAAAGCAGGAGAGTTTCTGAAGTTCAGTCAAGTGACAAGTATTAAAATCTGCTTAAGCCGTCGTTGAGGTTTGCAGAGATAACCTCCCCTCCTCCAAGAAAAGTAGTAAGAGAAATCCTTGAGAAAGCAGTTTATGCATACGGTTCCTTTCCTGTTAACATGTGCAAAAGAGTAACAGAACAGTGATGGCTAGGTACACTTATCGAGTTACATTGGCTCTGAATTTTGAAATTCGCCAAGTGTTCGTTTTTGACCGGCAGCTCTCTCTGCCTGTGCTCGGTCCCCACATTTGCAAAATTAGCACCTCTGCTAATCCTCACATATTGGCTGATGCCGGGTAAAGAGAGGCACCTCCAGGGCTTCCCGGCAACCTTCACAATCCTGCGTGTGTCGTTCTCACAGGACTACGATGTTTTCATCTCTCGTTGTGCCTGTGCTGGAGTCGATACCTGCAGGGCAACATCGGGTGAGTCGTTTTGCAAATTTGAGACGAGCTGGCAAATTGAGCTCTTGGTTCTTCTACTGTATCGTTTGGATAGAAGGGATCCTTCGTGGGTTGGCAGATGTGTTTACTTTTCTGTGTGTGTGTGTTTGCTTGTGACTTCTGTTTACATTTGGTGGAGGAGAGAGAGAGAGAGAGAGAGAGAGAGAGAGAGAGAGAGAGAGAGAGAGAGAGAGAGAGAGAGAGAGAGAGAGAGAGAGAGAGAATCAAGGAACGGAGTCAGTGGTGGGATTCAACCTGTTCGCAGCTATTCAGGAGATCTGATTGTTAACTTTCTAAGCAGTTTGGAGAACCTGTTGTTGGAAGAAATCTTATTTTGCTTTTTTCCCCACTTTACAGGGCTAATCCTGTAAGGAAGGCAGGAAGGAAACATTCTGGTGTTGTTTCTAGCCTAATCTTTATTGCCCTGCTTACAGAAACTGCCTCTGGTTGACCCTTATTACATTGTAACAGCTAAAGCATTACAACATGAGTGATGTTGAGTTGGGCATGGCCACCTGGTCACGTGACCACCGAGCCATGCCTACCCAGTGGGTTATTAGGGCAGAGAACTGGTTGTTAAATTATTTGAATCCCACCCCTGAAGGGAGTGCCAGAATATTAAGCTTGGGTTAGAGAAAACCAGATGCAAACCTTTACTTGGGGCAAAGAGGAAAAAGGGGGTGACCTTGGCAGAAATATACAAGAAACGTTATCTAGGCAAAAGAGGAAACATTATCAAATCCTAGGAAACAAGTTAGCATTTAGAAGTGTCTCAGACAAATGCCTCTTTGATTTACTTGAAGGCATTTGTCTGAGACACTTTGTTGTGGTTCGGCAGCAGCCTGCGGAGCTGGCAGTGGAGTCAGACAGCAGTGAGGCTGAGGAAGAGCATGAGCCAGCCCTGGAGGCTGGGGAAGGCCCGGATGAGGGCTCTGCATCGGAGGCAGAAATGGAGCCAGGGCCATTGGGGAGTGATGTGCGGATTCCAGAGCCTCCAGAGGCTGACAGTAGAAAGGCAGAGGAATAGGAAGAGCCTGTTCCTAGTGCATGTATGAGAAGAGCTGCCAGAAGACAAGAGCAGCTAAAGCAGAGAGGACGACTCGGGAGTAAGGCCAGGAGATGATTGACCCCTCCCATAAGGCTTAAAAGACCAGCAATAGCTCTTGGCCTCTTTGTCGGAAAACAATGTTGAGAGATTTGTTTCTTATCTCTGGTCGGTGTCCTCTGCTTCTGAACTTTTGCCAAGAGAAGCCTTTGGCAGTTTGCCTAATTATACCAAGGTTGGTGATTAGACTGAAGAATTTGTGTTATGAAGAGTTTGTTTTAATTCAGTTTGGACTATGCTGAGAATGAGTTAATTCTCAGCTGTTCTAATAAAGTCTATTTGTCTTGGAACTGTTTGCGTTGATTACTACCTACTAGAGCCTGGGTCACAACACATTTCTGAATGCTAACTTGTTTCCGAGGACTTGGATGTAAGAAGGATGGGTAGCAGTCGAACACAACTAGACTTGGAAGCCTCTGTTATTATAGCCCATATCAAGAAAATTGTGTTGTAATATTCCTGTAGAGTTGGCTTTTCCTAGTGGTATTGACCTTCGGCCAATGACTTCTCTTAAGAACCTAAGGTCAGTTGCAACCATTTGCTTCTTGCCCCAAATTCATAGAACCTTGTGCTGTGTTGTTCAAGCATGTCAAACTAAAATTGACTTGAATAACCACGGGAGAGCTTGGGAATCCCACATAGAAGGGCCTGGTGGCTCAGCAGACTAAAAGCATTGTGATTAACACCAGCTATCTGCAATTACTGTAAGTTTGAATCTCACCAGGCTCGAGGTTGACTCAGCCTTCCATCCTTTCTAAGGTAGGTAAAATGAGGACCCAGTTTGTGTGGGAAATAAGCTGACTTTGTATAAATATACAAAAAGTATGAAGGCTATTGCTTAACGCATTGTCTCCAGAGAAGGGTGGCATATAAATTAAAATAATAATCAGCATCATCATAATCATAATCATAATATAAAAATAAGAGTTTTGGAGAAAGGGTGTGTGTATCTGGGACATGCAGGTGGATTATACCTGAAAATCAGGTAAATCATGGTTTCATTTGGAGAAGGAGGAATGAGTGGTGCTGTGGCCTAGACATGGAGCTCTCGCCTCACAATCAGGAGGCTGTGAGTTTGATCCTAGGTAGAGGCAGATATTTCTCTCTCTGGGCACACTGAGAATATATCTGCTGAATATAACTCCACATTGGTGACAGGAAGGGCATCCGGCCAGTAAACCCTCAGCTCCATTCAGTTGCCCAACACTCCTCCCTGCAAGGGATTACGGGGTCTTTAAAAGATGATGATTTGGAGAAGGAGGAATATTTCAGGACCTCGGACAGAGCCCAGGAATGAACCATTAGTAAGGTCCTCTCTTTGATTTATTTTCTGGCATTTCGTGTAGAGCGATTTATTTTTTCATTTAATCCAGGTATGTTGATTGCACAGCATGCTTTACCAGACCGGTGAAAAATGCACCGGTTGCACTTATATATCAGGTGAAGCTTGGTTTGCGTTAACGTTAGGTTAATTATGTTGTGTGACTTGACAGGTTGTGCGAGCCCATTCCACCTTATGGATCAGTTTATGGGGTCAGCCCAAATAAATATCTTCATTACAGTCTTGGACCAGCCTTCGCAGTAAAGAAGAAAAATTGTTTAAGACAACAATTCACTCTTGGGAAAAGGGGAAAGAAACAATAGGACAATAAAACAACGTATTGAATTAAAAGTTTCCTGCAGTTGATAACTTGGTGAAGATGTGTGGCCAGCTGATGTGTGAGTGTGAATAGAACAGAATAACAGAGTTGGAAGGGACCTTGGAGGTCTTCTAGTCCAACCCCCTGCTTAGCCAGGAAACCCCATATCTATACCATTTCAGACAAACGGTGGTCCAATTTCTTCTTTAAACTTCTTGGAGCATTCATAACTTCTGGAGGCCAGTTGTTCCACTGGTTAATGGTTCTCACTGTCAGGAAATTTTCTCCTTAGTTCTAAGTTGCTTCTCTTCTTGATTAGTTTCCATCCATTGCTTCTTGTCCTGCCCTCAGGTGCTTTGGAGAATAAGTGTGTGACATTAGCATCCCTTAGAAAGCAATAAACACTGTCAAATTTATTAGTGTGACCCTCATATTTGGAATTGACTGGGGAGATCAGATCATATTTTGGAGTACCATAAAAGGGGAACGAGCAAGAGTTTCTATCTCCTTGGAGCCACAAGGGCAGAATCTCTGTGATGTGAACCTAGGAACTGAATTAATTCCATAACCAGGTTCAGCCTATTGTGTGAACACCACAACCGAGTCTGATGAAGTGATGCTGAATAGCTTGGAGGAGGTCAAACGAGGTGATGATAAGAGATAGAGATAGAGATAGAGATAGAGATAGAGATAGAGATAGAGATAGAGATAGAGATAGAGATAGAGATAGAGATAGAGATATGTATGTGAGACTTGGAACCTGCAGTATCATCTTGGCTAGGAATGATGTTGACTTTTCACAGCCTTCTGTTGATGCTCCCAAGGTTTTCATCTGGAGTCAGTCCAATAACAATATCATTATCATATGTTCCTTTATATTGCTACAAATACTGGCTCATATAGCTTCACCCCCCCCCTCCAAATATTGCAGTGGTCTAGTCTGAAAGTTTCCAGTGGCTTTAGTTATTAATATTCTGTTTTTTTATATACCAAGTTGGCTGAAGAAGAAGGCCATGCATTATATCAGAGCTCGGTTCATCCTAAATAATGTAGAGGCTTCTATTATTTCTGAGTTTGTGTGCTCAGGGATTATCAACCTCTCTATATAAATGTATAAAGAAAACGCAGGGAAGGAAAAGAGGAAAGTACAGGGATGTAGTGATGGAAACAAAAGACACTGCCATAATTTTTTTTCTTTAAAAGCACTTCGTGGCCATGGAAGTTTAGCTTGGTTCTTGGGAGGACTGATACTTATCAATCATGAAACTATTGATCAGGTAACACCCTGGGGTTAGTTTGAATGTCTGCTTTGAGAAGCCACAATTTCTATATTTTTAGTGGCCTCAAATAGATGACCACACTGCTTAATTTCAGTAGCACAATTTTTCAGAACTTTACCAGGGACCTCCAAGGTCCCTTCCTTCTGTTCTGTTCTGTTCTGTTCTGTTCTGTTCTGTTCTGTTCCTTTCTGTTCCATTCCATTCCGTTACGTTCCACTCCACCCCACCCCTTATTTTCTGTTCTGCTCTGTTCTGTTCTGTTCTGTTCTGTTTGTTCTGTTCTGTCTGTTCCATTCTGTTCTATTCTGTTCTGTTGTATTTCTTTCCGTTCCGTTCCGTTCCGTTCCATCCCATCCCATCCCATCCCATCCCATCCCATCCCATCCCATCCCATCCCATCCCTTCCCTTCCCTTCCCTTCCCTTCCCTTCCCTTCCCTTCCCTTCCCTCTACTCTAGAGTAGAGTAGAGTAGAGTAGAGTAGAGTAGAGTAGAGTAGAGTAGAGTAGAGTAGAATAGAATAGAATAGAATAGAATAGAATAGAATAGAATAGAATAGAATAGAATAGAATAGAATAGAATAGAATAGAATACTTTATTGGCCAAGTGTGATTGGACACACAAGGAATTTGTCATTGGTGCATACGCTCTCAGTGTACTATACATTAAAAGACAAGTTACATTCGTCAAGAATCATAAGGTCCAACACATAATGATAGTCATAGGGAACAAATAAGCAATGGAATCCTACTAGGAAACAATCAATATAAATCATAAGGATACAGCAACAAGTTACAGTCATGCGGTCATAAGTGGGAAGAGATGGGTGGTAGGAACGATGAGAAGACTAATAATAATAGTAATGCAGACTTAGTGAATAGTTTGACAGTGTTGAGGGAATTATTTGTTTAGCAGAGTGATGGCGTTTGGGAAAAAAACTATCATTGTGTCTAGTTGTTCTGGTGTGCAGTGCTCAATAGCGTCGTTTTGAGGGTAGGAGTTGAAGCAATTTATGTCCAAAGCAATTTATGTCTAAACAAATGGTTGTAAGTCAAGGATTACCCATGGCAACTTTTTCAGTATTTTGAACATCTGGTCCATTGATCAGATCAGATGAGATCTGATCTTGAACATCCGATCCTGTATTTTCAGCAAATAAAATTCCACGAGAGGTGGAAATTCACGAGGGGTGCTGGGAGAACCGAAGGCGCCTGGGAAGAACATTTTAAGATGAAAGCCCAAGCCTTTTGTTAGACAGGTTGAAAATGAAGTCGAGGCCGGCGTTTCATGAATGCTGGGGAAATGAGATTTCCATTAAGCGTTCTGCCTGAGCAAAAAAAAAAAAAAATATAACAATGGCAATCCTTTAAAAAAAAAATTAAAAAAAAATTATTCTGGGCTTTTAATAGCTCTTGATCTCCTATTCACCACTAACCATTTTGGATGCTTTTTGTGTTGTGGATTAATGTGGTTTTGCTGTGAGCTGAACCCGGGCCTTGGCTCGTCCCCCCTCCCCCTTTTTCTTTTGTGACGATCGCTTTAGCGTGGCCGGATGATGGACTGAAGTGCCAACTCTTCATTACGCCAGATATATCTCCAATATGACAGCTACGCATCTCGGATGTCAGCTAGGTTGCTGCCGAGTCATTGTAGATTTACAGATTCTATTACACCTGTATTGAACAGCTCTTTAATCCGGTCAGCGAAAGAGACGGCGTAGGCATGAATACGTGGCATGTTGCAAGCAGCATATTTTATCTGTCGGGGGGTTTTTTTTTGTATCAGAATCTTTTCTTGGGTTGGTGGGGCAAGGTTGCATCAAGTGCATTTGAAATATTTGAATACTAAAAAAAATGCGTGTATCAATCTACCATCTCTTTCGGAGGAAGTCATTTTACGTAAAATGCAGAAAGAGATTTAGTGAGGAAAAGATATAAGGGAAGAAGAAAGGAATGTAGCAGTGGTGAAATCCAGCCGGATCTATCCGGCTCGTGCGAACCGGTAGAGCCGGCGGCGGGAAGCTCTGCCCACCTGCCGGGACGTCATTCCATCCTGTTTTTGACTCTCTGCGCATGCACGGAAGGCTCTGCGCATGTACATAAGAGGCGCACGTGCTCACACTCCCGAACCGGTAGCGAAGATAAGTGCATTTCACTGCTGGAATATAGACAAATCTAGTTTACGCCATTCACTTTATTCTCCTCCCCCCACCATCAAACACAAGGCTTGTGGACTGGATCCAGCCCACAATGTGGTCAGATCCTGTCCATGGACTGCTCAATGCATAGAGGAAACATTGGGCCAGTGTGGCTTCGACCTGGTCTACTCAATCCATAGCGGAAACATCAGGCCAGCATAGCTTCAGCCTTGTCTACCATGCCAGCAGTTTGGGGAGTGGTGTCAAACTGGCAATGCCCACCCAGTTGGCCACATCCACCCAGTCAGCCACACCCAGTGAGTGGTGTCAAGATGACTATGTCCACCTTGTTGGCCACACCCACCCAGTCGGCCATGCCCGCTCGCCCCCCTGAGATCAACCACAGCCATGATGCGGCCCTCAATGAAATTGAGTTTGACACCCCTGTTGTAGACTGTTGTTACTTCACAACAGTCACAGTCTGCTTCAGGTTTAGGGCAGCTCGCCACAGCCAGCTCACCATAGCTGACTCAACATGGCCAACTTGCCGCGGGACAAAAATTCCATAATGTCAAAGAAATGGTGACATAGAATCATTAGAGAAAGGAGGGACAAAATGAAATGTGAAGGACAAAAATTAAAATAACACTAACATTATTTTAAATAATTAAATGCTATCGGCGAATTGTCATGCACGGAGTTTTCCCATGGCAAATTGGCCACGGCAAGTTGACTATGACGAATTGGCAGCGGAGATTTGGCCTTGGCAAGTTGTCCCGGTCCGTTTGCTGCATTCCTTTGTCTTTGGTTCTTCAGGCTTGTCAATTCCCCCTTTTCCAGGGGTCTTGTCACTTTCATCCAAAACGATTTTCTCACTCCTCCTCTTTTCCATCCATCCATTCTTCCTTCATACATTTGCTTTGCAATTCCATTTTTTTTTTAAAAAATGCAATTCTGTTCCATTTTTATTCATGCTGTTGAGAGAAGCAAAATTGCTTTAGTATATTTATTTTGTTCTGATCAGAGGAACAAATGACTTTACTAAATTTATTTTGTACAAATCTCTCCACATCCAGCTATTCATTCTCAGCACCTTCTAGGTTAACCTCCTCCCCTTAAGAAAAAGTCAGATATCTACAAACAAAAAAAAAAAACAACCCTTCTGTTGGGCCATAGATTGAGTTGACACAAAAGGGCCTTCTCTAATTTTCTGCGTGTCCTTTAACACCATGACTTTTTTGGGATTTTCTTTCTACGGCCAATTGTGTTCATCTCCTCCATAATCACCAGAACAATTAGTGTCAACTTCAAAGCAAAATTGTATAATGATTTCAACCTTTGCCACTTTAAAGTTGACTCTGAGACTGGGGGGGAGAGGAGCCACCTGCAGAATGCTAATTCCAGACCGCAGATGACAACAAAATGCCAGTTCAGTGGGAACCAAGGTCATCCAGCCATCTTGGTTACTAAGGCCTGGACCGTTGCCAAAACAATATTCGGACTGCTGATTGGGCAATGTGATTTGAACTAATCATCTTCCTCCTTTTAACAACCCCATAATCCCTTGCAGGGTGGAGTTGAGGATTTACTGGTCAGATGCCCTTCCTGTTACCAATCCAGAGTTTTTTTTTCCCAGCAGTGCTCAGAGAGAGAAATATCTGCCTCTACCTAGAGTCGAACTCACAGCCTCCTGATTGTGAGGAGAGAGCTCCACCTCTAGGCCACCACACCTCTCAATGTGATTTGAACTAATGAGAGGAGGGAAATTTGATTCTTTTAACTAGTTGAAAATAGGGGAGGAAAACCAGAGTTGGTTTTGCTTCGATTCGTGCCTCTATGACGTATCCAAGTCTGTTTGCCAGTCGAGACCTTTGACAATTCGCTTCTGTTAAATCAAGAAAGTCAGTGGGACGAAGAGCGACCTGTATTAGCTTCTGGTAAGCTCCAGAGCTTCCTTGTGTAACAGCAGTGCGTAGGTATATTGTGCTTGCGTGTTAGTGATACAATAGGTGTAGCAAAATACAAAGGGTCAAATTTCTTGGCTCTGAGTTGGCTCAGTTGAGGGCATCACACCAGGGTTGCTGGATTCATAGCACAGGCTGCTGCATGGTAGGTATGTGATGAATGCAAAATAGGATTGTTTTCTTCCATTCTTCGTTCCCATGCTTGGTGTTCTGACCTCGCATTTCCCTGCAGGTTCACACTTTCTAACCATTGTTCTCTCTCTCCTCCACTTTCTGTCCTTGAGTGATGGCTGTTGCTAACACTGTGAATAAGCAGGGATAGTTGTAGCCCACCAGCAGCCTGCAGATCTGGCAGCGGAGTCAGACAGTGAGGGGCTGGGGAGGACAGTGGGCCAGTCCTGGAGTCAGGGGAAGGCCCGGATGAGGGCTCTGCATCAGAGGCAGAGAGGGGGCCAGGGCCATCTGGGAGTGATGTGCGGACTCCGGAACCTCCAGAGGCAGATAGCAGAGAGGCAGAGGAACAGGAGGAGCCTGTTCCTAGTGCATGCATGCAGAGAACTGCCAGAAGGTAAGAGCAGCTAAGGCAAAAAGGACAACTCGGGAGTAAGGCCAGGAGGTGATTGGCTCTTCCCAGAAGGCTTAAAAGAGCAGCAACGGCTCTTGGGATCTTTGTAGGAAAGTAACATTGCTACATTTGTTTCTTGCCGGCGTCTCTTGCTTCTGAACTTTGTGGAGATTTGCCAAGAAAGGCCTTTGGCAGGGTGCCAAAGAACACAAAGGTTTGTGATAAGGGCGAAGGACTTTTTCTGAAGGACTTGTTTTGGAATTAATTTGGACTAAGCTGAGAATGAGGTAATTCTCAGCTGTTCTAATAAAATATGTTTGTTTAGGGCTGATTGTGTCTGGTAATAACTGCTTGAGCCTAGGTCACAACGATGACTTTGCAGACATCCAGGTTTTCAGCTGGGAGAAGCTGCTGTGGTTCTTATTTGGCGCCCATCCGTCTTTCAAAGTGGGCACTAGGGGAAGCCTTGCGGTGTTTGTCACAATTGCCACTGATCAGTTTCTTTTCCCCGTGCAGAAAAAAAAGGCTTCTGTTTTTCTACTTCATTCTCAGATGAACTTGGAGAACGTCTTTGGAATTTCTCTAGGTCTCATTTTGAAATCAGATGGTTGGAGAGGCAGAAGAAGGTGCAATTGTTGGGTTTTCTTGGAGGGGTGGGGCAGGAAACACCCCACTGCTCCAGCAGCTTTCTTCCCTTCTAAGATGGGGATGGGAATTTTACTGGGAAAATGACTTGCCTCCAGAAGTTGTGACTGCTACAACACTGGAGGTTTTGGAGAAGAGATTGGACAGCTATTTATCTGGAATGGTATAGGGTTTCCTGCTTGAGCAAGGGGTTGGACTAGAAGACCTCCAAGGTCCCTTCCAATTCTGTTATTCTGTTAAATCCTTCAGGATGGCTGTCCAGTAGGATTTAACTCAGTCTATATTAAGGTAAAGGTAAAGGTTCCTCTCGCACATATGTGCTAGTTGTTCCTGACTCTAGGGGGCGGTGGTCATCTCCATTTCAAAGCCAAAGAGCCAGTGCTGTCCGAAGACGTCTCAGTGGTCATGTGGCTGGCATGACTCAATGCCAAAGGCGCGCAGAACGCTGTTACCTTCCCACCAAAGGTGGTCCCTATTTTTCCACTTGCATTTTTTACCTGCTTTCGAACTGCTAGGTTGGCAGAAGCTGGGACAAGTAACGGGAGCTCACCCCGTTACGTGGCACTAGGGATTCGAACCGCTGAACTGCCAACTTTTGTGATCGACAAAGCTCAGCGTCTAAGCCACTGAGCCACTGAGCCTGTATTACCCACAGATAAAGAAACGCTCTGACACCGTGTTTACAGGTTAACCCCCTGCAGCAAATACATTCCTCTTATTTCCAGGGGTCTTAATACATTTTCGTGTTTATTGCACACCCTATTCATAGATGGAATATTTTGCGTGCTGGGATGAGCTTCTTGGAACTGAGAAGAGAGAGAGAGAGAGAGAGAGAGAGAGGGAGAGGGAGAGTGAAAGAGAGAGAGAAAGGCATAGTTACAAAACTTAACAGCTGCAAAGCATTCAAGTCGACTTTGCAGTGTTTGGAAGGAAAGGCGAAGAATCTGAAATTCTATGGCATTTCTTCCTGCGAAGATGTAGGTCATAAAATTCCTAATCCGCTTATATTTCGTATCCACTCCGGGTGGGGGAGTAATCCTGCTTAGTGGTAGCCTTTTGTAGGATTTGGAGGCCATTCAGAAAAATGCAATTCTTTTTTGACCTTTAAATGTAACTCAAGGATTGTTAATTTGTTTAATGCACATAAAAAAAGAAGAAGAAGAAGCTACAGATGTGTGTATATCTTTTTATATGCCTGACCAGTAAGATGCTTTTCTTGGCAGGCGAAAGCGGACTAAACTAAATTCTCATTTCAAAGTCTTTGTGACAAATTTCCCCCACTCCCCGCTATTTACTCTTATTTGTGCCGCTTCTGCACAGTGTAGGGATATTTGCTCAACCGAGCTGCAATCCCAGAATTAGCTTCCCAGGAAGAAACCCGGCTGAATTCAACAGAATTGACTATGGCAGGGGTCACCAACCTTTCGGGCCTCAGGGAAAACTAAATTCATAATTTTAAATCCCCTTGGACCACTGATATGATCTGCCTAATGACCGACTCGGTGGGCGTGGCTAGGTGGTCATGTGACTGGGTGGGCGTGGCCAACTTGATGTCACTCATATCGAGGGGCGCCTTGCCAGCCTCTGTTCACCCCTCCCCTCCCAGCCATCCCTCGTCTGCCCATCCGGGGCTCCTTAGGGCCCCAACAGGAAACAGTTGTTGGAGCTAAGCAGCCACCACGAGAAAGAATTGGCAAAACAGCTGGCTCAGTTCAAATTGGATTTGACTGAGGAGAAGGCTCAGTCGAAGCACCTCACTGAGGACTAGGAGCCTAGGCTTTCCAAGCATAGGAAAGACCTGCGAGAGTGCAAGGCCAGGAGCCGGCGCCCGGAGGCTCAGCTGGCTGAGATGGTCAGCCAGTTCCAGGCCATGAGTCAGTCCCACTGGAACAAGGCCCTCTGGCTCTTCACCACCAGTGATGCATCCCTCCAGCCTTTGCCCAAAGCCCCACACCATGAGGCCGAAGCAGACCCCAAAATGGAATTTCTGCCCCCCTCCGACCCACACAAAAAGACCCTGAAGGGGGAGACTCTGTGCAGTAACACAAGCATTCATTGCATGTATCTAGTCCAGGAACCGTAGTTTGCGTATCCCCGATTTAGTGCAATATAAAAAATGCAAATACTTTTTCTGCGGACCACCAAAATTTTCTCATGGACCATTTCATTATCATGTGAAGTGTTAATATCACTTTATAAGGCCTTTGTAAGGCCTCACTTGGAATACAGCATTCAGTTTTGGTCGCCACGATGTAAAAAAGATGTGGAGACTCTAGAAAGAGTGCAGAGAAGAGCAAGAAAGATGATTAAGGGGGCTGGAAGCTAAAACATATGAAGAATGGTTGCAGGAACTGGGTATGTCTAGTTTAATAAAAAGAAGGACTAGGGGAGACACGATAGCAGTGTTTCAATATCTCAGGGGCTGCCCCCAAAAAGAGAGAGCCAAGCTATTCTCCAAAGCACCTGAAGGCAGGAAAGGAGCAATGGAAACTCATCAAGGAGAGAAGCAACCTAGAACTAAGTAGAAATTTTATGACAGTGAGAACAATGAATCAGTGGAACAACTTGCCTCCAGAAGTTGTGAATGCTCCAACATTGGAAGTTTTTAAGAAGATGTTGGATGACCATTTGTCTGAAGTGGTGTAGGGTTTCCTGCCTAAACAGGGGGTTGGATTAGAAGACCTCCAAGGTCCCTTCCAACTCTATCCTATCCTATCCTATCCTATCCTATCCTATCCTATCCTATCCTATCCTATCCTATCCTATCCTATCCTACCCTACCCTACCCTACCCTACCCTACCCTACCCTACCCTATCCTATCCTATCCTATCCTATCCCATTCCAACCTTTTCTTATCCTATCCTATCCTATCCTATCCTATCCTGTCCTGTCCTGTCCTGTCCTGTCCTGTCCTGTCCTGTCCTGTCCTGTCCTGTCCTGTCCTATCCTATCCTATCCTATCCTATCCTATCCTATCCTATCCTATCCTATCCTATCCTATCCTATCCTATCCTATCCTATCCTATCCTATCCTATCATGACTTTGTGCTAAAAGTCTCCTGCTCACCTTCCCCATGATGTATGTTCTCCTTTGAAGATACCTTAAAATTCTCCTGCAGCTTTGAGACCCGTTTTCATGCAACTTGATGAATTGGTTCCATTAATCATTTCTCCAGTGCTCTGCTTGACTTTCCATGTTTCCATTATATATAAAGTAAGAAGACATCAAGAGGCGACCCCTCCCAGGGGTTTTTTGCTTCTTCAGTAATGTCACGGTGAGCTGTCCTTGAGAAGGTGCTGGAGAAGATCTTGGAAAAATTCAGCACACACACACACGCACAAAAAGTGTCCATCCAATTTCTCTGTCCACCAACGTGGTGGAGAACTTCAAAAGATCATTTGTGCTCAGGTCTGGTAGACCGTCTGTGACTCTTTTGTGGATGATCTGTACTCCTCAAACCCATCCAGATACCAGTCTTAAAGTTGCCAAGGTAACAGTAACAGAGTTGGAAGGGACCTTGGAGATCATCTAGTCCAACCCACTGCTTACTCAGGAGACCTATACTAGGGATTCGAACCGCCAACTTTTCTGATCGACAAGCTCAATCTCTTAGCCACTGAGCCAGCTTTATTCTATTCTATCTCCGTGGCGCGGCTGCTCTCTCTCCCTGACTCATTCGTCTTGGAGCAGCCTTCTGTCTTTCTCATGGCCCCCTTCAGCGTTCATTCTTTCCTTCTTTCACAAATGAAATATCGTCGTTGTTTTTGTCCAGGTGCATTTTTCTTCTCGAGTTATGAATGACCGTAACGGGCTTCGTAACCCTGGGAAGAAATTGGACTGTAGAAGCTCTCCAATCGTTCTGGCCCGTCTGAATAAAATTCCCAGGACCGATCAAAAAGAATCCGATGCAGGCAATCTCTCGGCTCACGATGATCACAATTGAGCCCCAACATTTCTGCCACTAAGCGAGACGGTGGTTAAGTGAGTCTTGCCCCATTTTACGACCATTCTTGCTTCCATTGCTAAGCGGATCACTGCGGTTGATAAGTTAGAAGCCCGGTTGTTAACTGAACTTGGATTTCCTCCCCCTCCCCCTTGAACTTCGCTTGTCAGAAGGTCACAAAAAGGGATCACGTGATCTCGGGATGGAAAAGTGGATCACATGATCCTGGGCAACTGTCATAAGTACATGCCAGTTGGCAAACCTCTGAATTTTATTCACGTGACTATGGGGATGCTCCGTGGTGGGTTTCAATTTTTTTTACTACCGGTTCTGTGGGCGTTGCTTGGTGGGCGTGGCATGGCTTGGTGGGCGTGGCATGGTATGGCTTGGTGGGCGTGGCATGGCTTGGTGGGTATTGCTTGGTGGGCGTGGCAGGGGAAGGATACTGTAAAATCTCCATTCCCACCCCACTCCAGGGGAAGGATACTGAGGACCTAGTTTGTGGGGGCAATAAGCTGACTTTGTATAAATATACAAAAGTATGAAGGCTATTGCTTAACGCATTGTAAGCCGCCCTGAGTCTCCGGAGAAGGGTGGCATATAAATCAAAAATTAAAAAAAAAATTAAAAATTAAAAAAATCTCCATTCCCTCCCCCCTCCAGGAGAAGGATACTGTAAAATCTCCATTCCCTCCCCACTCCAGGGGAAGGATACTGTAAAAGCTCCATTTCCATCCCACTCCAGGGGAAGGATACTGTAAAAGCTCCATTCCCACTCCATTCCAGGGGAAGGATACTGTAAAATCTGCATTTCCACCCCACTCCAGGGGAAGGATACTGTAAAATCTCCATTCCCACCCAACTCCAGGGGAAGGTTACTGCAAAATCCCCATTTCCTCCCGATCAGCTGGGACTCAGGAGGCAGAGAATAGATAGGGGCGGGGTCAGCCAGAGGTGGTATTTACCAGTTCTCCGAACTACTCAAAATTTCTGCTACAGGTTCTCCAGAACTGGTCAGAACCAGCTAAAACCCACCTCTGGGGATGCTGCAAAGCACTGGTGGGATTCTACAGGTTCTACCCGGTTCGGGCGAATCGGTAGCGGCTGCGGCAGCAGCAGCGGCAGGAGGCACTGCTCACCTGCCCGGACATCATCACACATGCTCACATTTGTGAACCAGGAGCAAAGGTAAGTGAATTCCACTCCTGCTGCAAAGGTCATAATTGTGAAAAACTGTCATAAGTCCCTTTTGTCACTTCGAACAGTCACTAAATGAATCGTGGTAAGTCAAGGGCTATCTAGGCTTTGCACCGGCTCAAGCGATTGTTGGCAAACCTTTTTATCGGGGCGGTTTGGTTACAAGAGATTTTTTTTTGCAGAAATCTTTGTTTTTTTGTGCTTTTTTTAAATTGCTGCGATTGTGTGCTAACTTCTCTTCGCTTCGGAAAGCCCCTGTTTCAAACCCAGAGCATTATATCTGGACGTGTATTCAAATCAAAAGATGTTTCCCCCAACTTTTGGGGAAAAAAAATAATGATTCTTTATTGCAGTCACACTGCTTCCATTGTTAATAATAACCGGGAAGAAAGATGAGTAAAATGCCAAGTGATATTTAAACCGACTCTTATTATTAAATCAAAGCACCCAGAGATAAAAATCACTTAATTAAATTCCTTTCTATTTCCTAAGCTTCCAGATCAGTGTTCAGGTTTTGGGGTGGGGGTGGGGGAGTGGGGTTGAAGGAGGGGGTAAATAATAACACTCTGGCGGCTTCAAATCCCAAATATCGGGGTATTCATCTCATGAAAAATGATTTCAGTAACCATCACTTTTAATATATTGCTTTCGGGTAGCTGTAAATTGATCTGTTTTACAATCGCAGGAAGGGTGGGTGGAAGTTTTTGCTTCTAATGTGTGTGTGTGTGTGAGAGAGAGAGTGACTTTAACGTTTCTCCCAGTAGCATATTTTGACTTAAAATATTCCGCGAACCTGTGATTTGCTGGAAGATGAACAGAGAGTTCAACGATCGGTTTCACGCAGCTGTCACAGCTCAATCAAGCAACTAGGATGGGCGAATCCAGCAAAATGGAGCTTGTTCATTAAACGGTATCATTGTCACCCTACTCAACCCCGAACATTTTGGGTGCCAGGCAAGGATGAAATGTAAAATTTGTTACTACCGGTTCTGTGGGCGTGGCTTGGTGGTGGTGGGGGTAATGTGACTGGGTGGGCGTGGCCAATTTTTTTTTTTAAACTTTTCAAAGCATTTTTTCTAATGCTTTGAAAAGCCTCTCTGCCGATCAGGCAACTCAGCTGGGATCGTCAGAGAGGCTTTTAAAAAACATACCTCTCTAAGGATCAGGCAACTCAGCTGGGATCGTCAGAGGCTTTTAAAAACATTTTTTTTTCTGCAACCTCTTCGGCCAAGAAGTTGCAGAAAAAAAATGCTTTGATAAAGCCTCTGATGATCCCAGCTGAGCCGCGTGATCATCAGAGGCTTTTTTTTTTACTTTTAAAAGCATTTTTTCGTCGGAAGAGGTTGTAGAAAAAATGCTTTTAAAAGTAAAAATAAAGCCTCTGATGATTGTGCGGCTCAGCTGGGCATGGTGGTGGGTGGGGGACACAGTGGTGTAGGGTTTCTTGCCTGAGCAGGAGATTGGACTAGAAGACCTCCAGGGTCTCTTCCAACTCTGTTGTTCTATTCTATTCTATTCTATTCTATTCTATTCTATTCTATTCTATTCTATTCTATTCTATTCTATTCTATTCTATTCTATTCTATTCTATTCTATTCTATTCTATTCTATTCTATTCTATTCTACTCTACCCTACCCTACCCTACCCTACCCTACCCTACCCTACCCTACCCTACCCTACATTCCATTCCATTCCATTCCATTCCATTCCATTCCATTCCATTCCATTCCATTCCATTCCATTCCATTCCATTCCATTCCACCCTACCCTACCCTACCCTACCCTACCCTACATTGTATTGTATTGTATTGTATTGTATTGTATTGTATTGTATTGTATTCTATTCTATTCTATTCTATTCTATTCTATTCTATTCTATTCTATTCTATTCTATTCTATTCTATTCTATTCTATTCTATTCTATTCTATTCTATTCTATTCTATTCTATTCTACCCTACCCTACCCTACCCTACCCTACCCTACCCTACCCTACCCTACCCTACCCTACCCTACATTGTATTGTATTGTATTGTATTGTATTGTATTGTATTGTATTGTATTGTATTGTATTGTATTGTATTGTATTGTATTGTATTGTATTGTATTGTATTGTATTGTATTGTATTGTATTCTATTCTATTCTATTCTATTCTATTCTATTCTATTCTATTCTATTCTATTCTATTCTATTCTATTCTATTCTACCCTACCCTACCCTACCCTACCCTACCCTACCCTACCCTACCCTACCCTACATTCCATTCCATTCCATTCCATTCCATTCCATTCCATTCCATTCCATTCCACCCTACCCTACCCTACCCTACCCTACCCTACCCTACATTGTATTGTATTGTATTGTATTGTATTGTATTGTATTGTATTGTATTGTATTGTATTGTATTGTATTGTATTGTATTGTATTGTATTGTATTGTATTGTATTGTATTGTATTCTATTCTATTCTATTCTATTCTATTCTATTCTATTCTATTCTATTCTATTCTATTCTATTCTATTCTATTCTATTCTATTCTATTCTATTCTATTCTATTCTATTCCTCCTCCATTTATTGTGAATAACTTTAACCCGAACCAACTTAACCCATTCAGTGAACGCAACAGGCAAGTCATAGGACTTGATTTGGCCTCTTGGATGAAGAAACCAGGTGTCGTCATCTCCTAATGTGACTCCATGCCAGTGTTGAAGGTTTGAGAAAGCAGCCTGTTGAGGAGACAGCTGAATCCTTGAGAAGGCACGCAGTATAGCTCCGGCGTCCACAAATCCCAGTTGGGCGGATGAGGTAAACTCCGATAAAGATGTAGGGAATGCAACAGAAATCATGCTGCCCTCCCACCACCTCGGCGCAGCTGCTTCGTGTTCCAAATAACAGCAATTAAGCCACAAAGGAAGCCAGTGAGATGCACCTTCCTCAACCAGGAGAACTGCTTTTGTTCTCGCCTTCCCTCCCTTGTCGCTTTTCATGGTCAAGACAACAAAGAAACATCCGAGCTGGCAGAGCTGAACACAGCATGAAGAGGTTGTGATGCCAAGGCTAGAGACCGGGAAGGAAGGAGGGGGGGGGGGAGGCTGTAGGCTTTTCTTCTCACCCAGCCTCCACCTTTTTATACGCACTTTCTTGGGAACATGGCCTTCATGTTCAGAACATCTCCAGTTGCCAGGTTGAATGAGAAAGACATGGATCATTTGATCGGAAGGAAGCATCCTTCCCTCGGTCTCTTTGTTTTTCGTTCCTATGATTTTGGGGATAAGGGGTTCTCCTTGGGGCCTTTTTCAAATGCTCTTTGGGGGGGGTCTGCTGAGGTTCTGAAGGACAAGATGGGATGGGGACAAATCAAGGAGAGAAACAACCTAGAACTAAGGAGAAATTTCCTGACAATGAGAACAATTAACCAGTGGAACGGCTTGCCTTCAGAAGTTGTGAGTTCTCCATCACTGGAGTTTATTAAGAAGAGTTTGGACAACTATTTGCCTGAAATGGTACAGGGTCTCTGTCTGAGCAGAGGGTTGGACTAGAAGACCTCCAAAATCCCTTCCAACTCTGTTATTCTATTATTCTGTTACAACTGGGTCCAAGAAACAGAAGATATTTCAGGTCTTGGAAGAAGTGAACAGAAAGAAAGCCAAGGTTTCTTCATCTGGACTGCAACCATTTATGATTGAAAGGAGAACTGTCTACTTTCCTGGACATCCACAGGGCTTTAAGCCAGTGATGGGATTCAGCCGGTTCGGGAAAACCAGTAGCAGCAGCTGTGGGAGGCTCTGCTCACCTGCCCGGATGTAATGCACGAGCACTGCTCATGTGCGGAAGGCTGTGCACATGTGCAGAGGAGGCACATGTGCTCACATTTGCAAAATGGTAGGGAAGAGAATCCTGTTGTGGCTCCGTTGCCTGAGCCTGTGTCATCGTCAGGAGAGGACTCCGAGAGTGAAAGGGAGGAATTGGCAAGACCTCCCTCTCCAGGACCCTCCTCTCTGGCAATGCCCCTGGAGGACACTGAAGGGCAAGAGATAGACCCAGAGCCAAGCACGTCCCCGCAGCCACAGGTGGACAGCGACGAGGGAGATAAGTGCTGGCTGGATCCTCGACAGCGACGCAGGGAGAAACGTGCTCAACAGAAGGCAAGGCATGCCAGGGTTTAGCTGAGTCACTGGACCACACCCCACAGGATATAAAAGGGAGCGTGGTGGCCAGTCAAAACCTTGTGACGAACAAAACTGAAAGCTTCCACGCCATTCTGTATCACTGGACTATTGTTTCAAGGACTGAACTGTAAATATTGAGCTGTTTACCTTTGATGTGCCAGAAGTGGAGAGATGTTATCTCCCTTCCTTGTAACTAATAAACTCTTGGCAGGCAGCCACTGGGCTTTTGCCGGCTGGTTTGCTCATTAACTCCGGAATCCGGTTTGTGTGTGTGTGCGTGGGGTCGGGGACACAACAAATCCCACCTCTGCTTTAAGCTCAGGGACAAAACCCATGGTTGGCATGTAGATGTTCCTCATGGACCAGAATTGTATCCCTGCTTGATCCCTGGACATCAAGTTCAAGTCCAACCACTTCAGATTGATGGATGGATGGATTGATTGGTCGACAAGTACAAAGAAACAAGTAACAGTATAGACATAGACATGGACACATGAAAAGAAAATTGGCACAAATAAAAGGATATAAATAGGTAAAACATAGCCATAAACACATAGAATGAGTACATATAAATGGGGACAGTAGGACTGGGACGGTAGGCACGCTGGTGCACTTATGCACGCCCCCTTAGGGGCCTCTTATGAAACGTGAAAGGTCCATGGTAGACAGTTTAAGGTAAAAGGTTTTGGGGTTAGAGGGACTAACAACAGGATCAGGTAGAGTATTCCAGACATTTACCACTCTATTGCAGAAGTCAGATTTCCCACAATCAAGATTAGAGCGAATTACATTGAGTTGGAATCTATTGATAAGCCCTTGTGTAATTACGGTTGAAATTCAAGTACTCATTTACAGGTAGGAAGTTTTGGTAAATAATCTTATGAACTAAGCATAGTTCGGAATGTAGACGGCGTAGTTTGTAGATGAGTCCTGATGGCACCAAGCAAAGGCAGCTTTCGATAACCTTCCCGCAAGTTGAATGCGAGTCTCTTTTCGTCAGATCCTCATTTTCTATCCGCGTTATTATAATTATAGTAATTTTCCATTTTTATTCCTCCTCCTCTGATTTATGGCTAGGTGCGAGGAATTGCACAGCAGATTAAGGAGCGTTAAAAATACAATTCGTGCCTTGATTATTATGCCTCTGAAAGGCAGCTAAGATTGATCCGTTCAGAACAGAGGTGCTGTTCACTTACCTTTGCTACTGGTTCGCATAGAGGAGCACACGGGCCACCTGCAGACATGCGCAGGACCTTCTGCGCATGCACAGAGCATCAAAAACAGGACGGGATGATGTCCGGGTGGAGCCTCCTGCAGCCGCCGCTACCAGTTCGCCCCGGATAGTGTTGTGGTCTGCCAGCAACCTGCGGAGCTGGCAGCAGAGTGAGCCTGAGTAGCATAGGGGGCTAATGCCTCCTACTAAAGGCAGCAATTAACATCCAGCTGCCTGCAATCTCTACGAGTTCAATCCTAGCCAGGCTCAAGGTTGACTCAGCCTTCCATCCTTTCTAAGGTGGGTAAATTGAGGACCCAGTTTGTGGGGGCAATAAGCTGACTTTCTATAAATATATACAAAAGGATGAAGGCTATTGCTTAACGCACTGTAAGCCGCCCTGAATCTCCGGAGAAGGGCGGCATATAAATAAAAAATTTTTAAAAAAAAGAGTCGGACAGCAATGAGGCTGAGGAAGAACTTGGACCAGTCCTGGAGGCTGGGGAAGGCCAGGATGAGGACCTTGCGTCAGAGGCAGAGATAGGGCCATGGCCATCGGAGAATGGGTAAAGTTAGTCTGCAATATTGTATTCTAACCGCTGGGAAGGAAGGGAGGGAGGGAGGGAGGGAGGGAGGGAGGGAGAAAGGAAGGAAGGAAGGAAGGAAGGAAGGAAGGAAGGAAGGAAGGCAGTAACAGCACTTACTTATATACCGCTTTACAATGTTTTCCAGCCCTCTGTAAGTGATTTACAGAGTCAACCTATTCCCTCCAACAATCTGGGCCCTGGTTTTACCCACCTTGGAAGGACGGAAGGCTGAGTCCAACCTTGAGCCTGGTGAGATTCGAACTGCCAAATGGCAGGCATCCGTCAGGCAGCAGAAGTCACCTGCAATACTGCACTCTAACCACTGCGCCACCGCGGCTCATGCCTTGCACAAGAACGGGGATCAAAACCACGCTGTGCCCCTATGGACAGACTCGGCATCGTCGAACGGCAGGCCTTTCTCTTCCCATCTTTAGGAAGATGTTTGTCAGCTTTGAGGTCAAAGGTGAACAGTTCTGGGAAGCGTTGGGTGCTGGAGAAGGTGCCACGATGAGCCTGTTTCTCTCTCCTCCCCCAATGCCATGAACAGCGGGCTTCGGGGATGTCACCGCAAGTGGCAAAAGCTCTTGACAGGCAGTGAAAAACGGTGGCTGAAATCCCGCCATAGATCATTGTCACTCTTCATGCTGTGTGGTGTTGCACGCCGCGTGAATTAGCTTCAGATTGATCTACTCCTTATGGAGTGGTTAAGTCACTGTCTGATTTGCTTTTTTGGAAAGGTGTCAACGAGGCTGGTTGGCTAATCCCTCGCAGTTGCTCCGAAGATTCATGGCAGCTTCCTCGCAAACTTTCTCCATCCTTCTCCAATTTCCTTCGTGGTTATAGATCGGTCTTGCTTCTGACTGCTGTGGGTTGTTGTTGTCGTTGTTGTTTTTGCTGTTGTCTCTTGCTTAAGCCCGTTCCTTCCTTTTCCCTCTTTCAGTCTGCAACTCACGGAGAACAAAAAGAACCTTCGGCCAAAAAGTTGAATTTAAAAACACGAAAGAACAAGAAAGATTTAAACCTTGAAAGATCTCTGAAGGAAATGGATGAGGAATCGCTCCCTTTTTGAGTTCTTCTTCTTTTTTTTGGCTTTGTGAGCCAAAGTGCCAGTCAGTTGTTCCTGTATCGGTAGCCAGTTCAACGTTTGATGTGAAAAAGTTTCGTGGCAAATCTTTTTTTTTTTGTCGGTGTGCATTTTCTTCTCAAGTATGGGAGACTGTCTTTTTACAGCTTTTTACAGCTGATACGGAAAGATTAAAATTCTCTTTGCTTTATGGGGAAATGCCATAGACAACTTCCTGTGTGAAACTATATAGCCGGGATGGCAAACCTATGGCACCCGGCCAGCTGATTTTTGGGACTTCTGGTCCCACTAGAAGTAGGGAAACAGGCTGTTTCCTGCCTCCGGAGGGCCTGGGGATGGGGTGGGGTGGGGGAAGTCCCGTTTTTCTTTCTTACCTGGCTCCAGGGCCTTTCTAGGAGTTTGGGGAGGGGGAAAACGTCCTTCCTCACCCCCCCCGGAGGTCCTCCAGAGGCTAAAAATGACCCGCTTAAGAACTTCTAGTGGGACCAGAAGGCCCGTTTTTTGCTGTTGGGGGGAGCAGGGGGGAGGGTCACGCACGCATGTGCGGGGGTGGGGTGCATAGGATTATAGGTGTGGGTATGCACACGCATGACCCCCGCCCGCCCTCCTGGCATGCGATGGCAAAAAGATTAGCCATCACTGCTATATAGCAATAGCAATAGCACTTAGCCTTATATATCGCTTTCCTGTGCTTTCCAGTCCTCTGGAGAGTTAGCCTCTTGCCCCAACAATTGGGTTCCTCAACTTTGAGCCTGGTGAGATTCGAACTGCCAAATTACAGGGCCATTTTTTGCCTTCCCCGAGCCTCCGCTTGCGCCTGCATCCAAAATGGGCTATGTGGGGACTCCTGGGAGGGGCGGGGTGGGTGGGCAGGGCCAGCCAGGAGTGAAATTTGGGGGTTCTCTGAACTGCACAGAATCTTAGCTAGAGGTTCTCCTGAACCCCTGTGAACCCCCAGCAGCCCACCCCTGCCTGCAGACAATCCCAATTTATATGACAGTTGGTGAGGAATAATAGTTGTAGGACATCATCATCATCATCATCATCATCATCATCAGATTGAGATGGACTCATTACCTTCTATGTAAGGAATCCTTCTACATCCTTCCTTCTTCCTTCCTTCCTTTCACTATCTTATGTTCTTAATGAGAACATAACAAAATCTTCCCATGGATTAGAGCAAGACTCGAAGAAAGGATGAAGACAACGTGTCTATGGAGATTCTCAATCATCCAGATCATAGTTGTCCCAAAGGTGCTTTTCCAAGAAGGCAACTGGATTTTTCCTTGAAAACATTTCACTTCTCATCCAAGAAACCTAGTAGAACTAAAGAAGCTTCTTGGATGAGAAGCGAAATGTTTTCAAGGAAAAAAAATATCAGAGATAGTCCAGTTGCCTTTTGAAAAAACAGCTTTGGGATGAAGACAATGGGTATCTCCCATGGTTAGGTCCAAACATCTACTGCTATTGTTTCTGAAGGTGGAGATGGCTGTTATCTACCTTAGCTTCTAGGTCTCCTCGCCATTTTGTCTTCCGTGAATGTATCTCCCCTTTCGTAAATTCGTTGCTCCAGTGTTTCTGCCCATCAATTTGTCGGCAGCATCTTCCACAAATTGGAAGTTGGCCTCAAGGCAGATCAGAGACCAAATTTGGCCCTTGAAACTCCAGATGGCTATCTAGCTGTAGACCAGTTCCCTCAACTCCAGTTCTCTCTTTTAGAATGAAGGAGCTGTTGAACTTTTAAAAAAATGTGCCAGAAAATGACTTTGTAAGCAGGTATGGTCTCATTATCCTATTAGATTTCACACTTCAAGAAGACTTTCGGCCTTCTGAACTGTTTCTTTCTCTCCGGAGAGTTGCTTTTGAACAGTGACACTTTGATACGAATTCTGCCTCTGAGGAATACTTGAGTAATATATATATATATATATATATATATATATATATATATTTATATTCCATCTCGACATTAGAAGGAGATATTTTCAGTCTTCTTTCTATTGATTATTGCCAGGTCTTCAGCAAAGACGGTGATTCCAATTTTGAATTTTTGGAGATTTTTTCCCCCAGTCGAGATTCCTGAAAAGAAAGACATCGGATTGGCTGTTTGAGGGAAGCCAACAGTTAAAAAAGAAAAAAAGGAAAAGAAAAGTAACTTTCAGGAAAAGGTTGTTTTTAATCATGTCTCCAGTTTCCTAATCAACTCTTTCGTAAAGGACCCATTAGGTCTGACCGCCAACTGCATTGTACCATCTTTGAAAGTAATAATACGGCACTGAATTAAATTCCAGGGTAAATAAAACTTTTCGCTGAGTAAGTAGTTTCAAAGGGTCAAAGAGTTACAGGAAAAGTTCCCACAAAATACTCAGTGCTGCTTTGATTTATTTATTGGGTTCAATTTTATCGGGGGAATCAAATTTAGCCTTCTTCTTAGGCTTTCTGAATGCATGTAGTCCTCATCTTGCAAATCACAACTGAGCCCTAAATTTCTGTCGTTAAGTGAGACACGTCTTCAGTAAGTCCCCCCTCCATTTTACAAATTTTCTGGCCTCTTTTGTTAAATGAATTACTGCAGTTGATCAGTCATTCATCCGGTTGTTGGACAGTTGCCAAAGGAGATAGGATAGGGTAGAGCAGGGCAGGGCAGGGCAGGGCAGGGCAGGGCAGAACAGAACAGAACAGAACAGAACAGAACAGAACAGAACAGAACAGAACAGAACAGAACAGAACAGAACAGAACAGGTGGAGTGGAACCGATTGCCAAGCGTTTGAATTTTGATCCCGCGATCACGGGGATGCCACGAAGGACATCATTAACTCTGAAAAACAGTCTCAAGTCCCTTTCTTCAGGGCCGTCATAACTTTGAACGGTCACTAAACGAACCGTTGTAAGTCAAGGACTACCTGTAAACATGTGGCATTCCCCCCTCCCCCCCCCCCCCCGGAATGTAAATCCATCTTGCTTCTAAATTATGGAAACAAGCATCACCCAGCATGACTCTCGTCTGTCTGTCTGTCTGTCTGTCTACCTGTCATCTTGCAATATTTATCTACTGTATGTGATGGATTGGTTCTAGCCATGGCAGCCATTGCTAATTGTAAGTAAATAATGACATTTTAATGCCGAGCCCTTTACTTACTTTCCTTCCCCCCCCACCCTTCCTAAAGAATCCTCCTTTGAACCAGATGCTTCCTTACCAAATGGCATTTCTTATTAATTTAACACGCTCCGAGCAGAACCATATTATTTTAAGCACTTTCTTATCTGTTCTTGCTGTTAATTTTTAAGGGTTTATAAATAGCTCTCCAAAAGCCCCCGGATCAAACGGGGGAAGCGGATAAGGTGTTCCTACATTAAAAACACCGGCGTTTCAATTTCTGATTCTATGTAATACGCTCCTGAAAAGCACATTATTCAGCACTACGAAGAGGTTTGGAAGCTCCGGCCCTTTCTGGTCTTCTCCGAGTTAATTACTTTCTTTCTTGTTGGAGAGCAAACCTTGATTTGCTGTTAGAGCTAAACTAACCCCGTTTTCCCGAAAATAAGACCTATCCTGAAAACAAGCCCTAGAAAACACACTTTTTTTAAATGCGTGCACCATCAAAATAAGCCCTACTTAACAGCCTGTGCAGCTGGCCAGCCAGCCATTCTGTCTGATTGCTCATGGTACCACAGCCACAAGGTGAAGTGGGGCGGGGTAGAGCTGTCCCATGCGCCCCACACTGGCTTACCTCAAGGCCCCCACAGCCAGACCCTCCACATCCCAACACCTGTCTTGTGGCAGCAGCACTAGCAGCCATATGTAGCAGGAGCCAATTTGGCTGCCAGCCTACTTCTTCTGCTTGTTCGCGGCCGTAACGGAGCAGGAAGCTGAGTGGCATACTAGTGCCATGGCCGTGAGGTGAGGTCAGTGTCGGGGCATTGATTGCCTGGCTGCGGGGGCCCTGAGGTAAGCCAGTGTGGGGCGTATGGGTGTTGTGGCCTGTGCAGATTGTAGCTGATTCCGACAACGAGGAGGCTGGTGTGGTGCTGCGCTAGCAGCCCGTACAGCTGGCACTCGAGTCGGATAGTGAGGAGGCTGGAGAAGATGTGGTGCCAGAGGCAGGGATTCAGCCAGGGCGTTCAGAACCTCCAGAAGCTCCTTTAAATGAAGAGGAAGAAGAGGAGGAGCCTCTTCTCAATGCACGGGTGCGCAGAGCTGCCAAAAGGCAGGAGTGGCTCCTCAGGAGGAGGTCTCCTTGAGAGTAAGGCTAAGGCTAATTGGCTAATTGGCCACTCCCTTAGCCTATTTAAAGAGGAACACCACTTGCAGCAAGCTGTAGGGAACAACTTTAGTTCACTCTCCTTCGCAGTCTGGATTCTCTGCAAAATTGCTTCTGGGCTTTCTGCCAACTCTAGTAAGACTGTGATTACCTTATCTTAGAATTCTGGTAGGCTGTTAAGACAGTTTATTAACAGCCTTTGGTTGATAAAGACTAAGTTATTTGAGTAAAATAAGCTTTGTATAGAGTTTGTGTGTGCTGCGTTCTTTGGGATCCGTAGCTGGGGCAGAACAATGGGGCAACTCCACCCCCACCCCCCACTTACACGGTAGAACTTCCCCACCCCCCACTTACACGGTGGGCAAGCTGGTGGTGGGTTGAGTTGGAAGGGACCTTGTAGGTCATCTAGTCCAACCCCCTGCATAAGCAGGACACCCTACACCATTTCTGACCAATGGCAGTCCAGTTTCTTCTTGAAAGCTTCCAGCGATGAGGCACCCATCACTTCTGAAGGTAATGTCTGTTCCATGGGTTGATTATCCTCACGATCTGAAAATTTCTCTTTATTTTAGATTGGATCTCTCCTTGATCAGTTTCCATCCATTATTCCTTGTTTGGCCTTCGGGTGCTTTGGAGAATAGCTTGACCCCCTCCTCTCTGTGGCAGCCCCTCAAATATTGGAAAATTGCTATCATGTCTCCCCTGGTCCTTCTCTTCACTAGAGTAGCCAGGCCCAGTTCCTACAACTGTTCATTGTATGTTTTAGCCTCCAGTCCCCTCAGTATCCTGGTTGCTCTTCTTTGCACTCTTTCTAGAGACTCAACATCATTTTTATAGTGTCCAGTCTCTTCTTGAAAGCTTCCAGGGATGAAGCTCCCACAACTTCTGAAGGCAACTTCTGTTCCATCGGTAGATGGTCCTCACCGTCAGAAAATTCCTCCTTATTTCAAGGTTGAATCTCTCCTTGATCATTATTCCTTGTTTGGGGGCTTTGGAGAATAGCTTGACTCCCCTCCTCTCTGTGGCAGCCCCTCAAACATACACAGAGAGAGAGAGAGAGAGAGAGAGAGTCTGAATCCAGAATCTAAGCTTATTCTTGGTTTGAGTTCATGTAGTTAGATTGATCTTCAGATGAACGCCAAGAGACCATGGTCACATCTGTGCTTACAGCTTTGCACACCAATGGTTGTGACTCATTCGAAACAAAATGCCAAAGATTGGTGAACAATTTCAAAGTCCTCTCTGGCTCAGGATGCTTCCTTTAGGATCCCTCCCTACCTTTCTGCTCATTGAACAGCGTCATTTCCCTTCTTCTATAGACGCGATAAGTTCAAGCACCCTCTCTAACCCTCGCCAAAATCCTTTGCCATCAATTCCCTGCTGAGTTGAGGTTTTTTTTTTCCCCTCCTCGCACGGCTGTCAGTGAAGCCCTAAAGCTTAGGGTTTTGCTTTTTTTTTTTAAAGCGAAGAGTTTTCTCTGCTTTAATTGCTTTTAATTACTTTTAAAGTCTCGGGGTTTAGTTCTGCTTTTATCTCTTGCTAAAAATTGCCAAAAGAAATTAGAAGCGCAAGAAGCTAAACAAACACGTAAAATGACATTTCTGAGAAGTGAACTGGAGGGAAATAAATCTGGAATTGGCAGCGAGGGGAAAAAAGGCAGAGCTGATCCTGCTTACCTGGGAAACCGTCTGGATCAGCTGATTTTGGAGAGAACTGGCTTCTTTTCAAGCTGAAACCAAACTTGCTACGGGTTAGTCCTTGACTTATGACCCCAACTGAGTCCCATGCTAAGCAGGACCATTGTTAAGTGAGTTTTGCCTATTTTACAACCTTTCTTGTGCAGTTGTTAAGTGCCGTATTTTTCGGACTATAAGACGCACCGGAGTATAAGACACACATACATTTCGAAGAGAAGAACAAAACAAAACAAAAAGCTTTTGGCTTTCATGCATCCGGATTTTGCCCTCCCCAGCCCCCAGGAGCACTCTGCAGGCCTCCCAAACCACTTGCACATGTATCTTATAGTCTGAAAAATACGGTAAGTTACTGCAATTGTTAAATTAGTAAGCCGGTTGCTAAGGGAATCTGGCTTCCCCCATTGACTTGGTTTGTTTGAAGATCACAAAAGGGGATGACGTGACCCTGGGACACTGCAAGCGTCATAAATATGAATCAGTTGCCAAGCCTTTGAATTTTGATCGCATGACCATGACCTTACCTTATCTCAGGTCCTCAAGAAGGACTCGAGAGCTGGACCAAAAGGCCAAATGCAGTTTGAACATCCGGCTGACTGCACGACCAACCGCAATAACGTTCTCATGCCTTTTTCGAAAACAAATTGACACAGAGAAATGTTCTGACCCGGCTCCCAAAACACGACAAACCCTCTGAAGTTAACACAAAGATTCCTTTATTAGTAGCGCCAGCAGTCCCGGCATTAGTTTTTCTCTCACTGCCGGCTAACAAGTCTATCTGGCAGGGAGATGAATATTGTCTGCCACATCTATTCATCTCCGCCCCCTGCCTTTTATTCCCAGAGCTAGGGTGGGGCTTCTCTAGCAGTGATGGCTCTTCTGTCCCAAGGACCAGCCCATAGATTTCCCTGCTCTCCTCTCCTCTGCCTTCTGTGCATCTGTGTGTCAGGCACTGGCCCCAACTGTTCCTCCTCTTCCTCATTAGCCACTCTAGATCTGGGGGCTGTTGACTCTCCATCTGAGGGCTGATGGACGGCCCAGGCTCCACCTCTGCCTCTCTCTCTCTGCCAGTTCCATTCCCTCTTCCTCCTTGGAGCCCTCAGGTTGCCTGGATGCTGACCCTTACTCCCCCGCTGCCTCCTCCTCCTCCTCTGATTCGGCTGCTGGAGGGTCCAACAGGCCATAACAATAAGGAGGATTCTGGGGGCTTTTCTATTCTTCCCCCTCCCCATTTCTCTCCTCCCCGTTTCCCTACCCCTCAGTCCATTTCCTGCTAATCTTCCACCTCACCTGGAATGGTGCGTAATCCACTTTCTCCCTCCTGCTAAAAAAACCACAAAGCACAGATTACTGGCTCTCTTGCAGAAGCTCAGAAATGAAAAGTTGCTCACGTTGCCTCCCATCTCTTGACCCCCATCTCTTCGGTGGCCATGCGTGGTCAGAAAAAAGCAAGCAAGCAAAAAACAAAACACCCCACATACACACTGTTGTGCAGAGTGCTCCGGTGTGCGATCAGTTGGTTCATCCTGTATCATGGCCAGGATGCTTATTTTTAAAAAAATTTTTTTAAACAAAATCCTTTTCGCTTCTGTATTTCGCTACTCAGCAGAAAGGGCTCCGAGTGTATTGCGTAGATTATTTCCAAATGGGAAGTTTTCCGGACAACTTTTTCTAATACTAGAGAATTCTCAAGGCAACTTTTTTCAAAGTCCTTTTTTTTTTTAAAAAAATGCACCTACATTTAAAACCTCTTTCTTTCAAACATCCATCTGCCTTTTCATATGCAAATTTCTCTGCACTTCTAAAAAAAATCTTTTCCACCGTAAGTGTTTCTTTCCTGTCAGTTTTGAAAGCAAGGAGCGGCACTTGCTGGTGGGGACCATGGATTCTTGCCTGTCTGCGTGTGATGGGGAAAAGGTTGCGGTGCATTGTGTTGTTGTGGTTTCCTGAGCTTTCGGCTGAGCGTTTGTGGCGATTCTGAATCCTGCACAATCTGAATGTGATAGATGATGCAACACTTTCTGGCCAGTCGGATTTGACTTCCATCTATCTAACCCAAGGGTGAAATAAATCAGGTTCTGGAGAACTGGTAGCGGAAATTTTGAGTAGTTCGGAGAACGGGCAAATACCACCTCTGGCTGGTCCCAGAGTGGAGCGAGAATGGGGATTTTGCAGTATCTTTCCCCCAGTAGTGGGGAGGGAATGAGGATTTTGCAGTATACTTCCCTTGGAATGGGGTGGGAATGGAGATTTTGCAGTATCCTTCCCCCCAGGAGTAGGGAGGGAATGGGGATTTTGCAGTATCCTTCCCCTGGAGTGTGGAGGGAATGGGGATTTTGCAGTATCCTTCCCCTGGAGTGGGGAGAGAATGGGGATTTTGCAGTATCCTTCCACTGGAGTGGGGAGAGAATGGGGATTTTGCAGTATCCTTCCTCCAGGAGTGGGGAGGGAATGGGGATTTTGCAGTAATTTTTCCCCTGAAGTGGGGTGGAAATGGAGATTTTGCAGTATCCTTCCCCTGCCACGTCCACCAAGCCACACCACGCCCAGCAAGCCACGCCCACAGAACCGGTAGTAAAAAAAAATTGAATTTCACCACTGGTTTAACCTGTACACTACTAAAGCTTTCATTGTGCTTGTCTTTTGTCTGTTTGTACCTTCAAGGTAGCCCAAATGGTGCGTTACACCACAACAGTTTTTGAATCGAGGTATCTAAAAATCACTGGCTTAAAAATGTGTAAAAAAAATAAATAAAAATAAATCTGGGACCAATGGACCCACATTTAGATTCCCCGTAGAATCGAAATGCTCCGACCAGTTTTTATTTGCAATGATGTGGCAACTGCAGCATCCCCACAATCTCGCAATTGTGATTCCCGAAGCTCCCTGCCCATTTTCCATTAGCAAAGTCAATGGGGAAGCCAGCAGGAAGTCAGAAGTCACTTCTGCTCTCCCTGCTATCTTACCCACTTGTCGTCATCCTGCTTCTCTGTTTAGGTAAGGAACTATTAAGTTGTTATTGAAGTTCATTTAACACTACAATTACACCAGAGGTCGGCTGCTGTCAGTTCAGACCGGTTCGGGCGAATCGGTAGATCCGAGCAGTGTCTGGGCCCTTCTACCCATCCTAGCACTATCCCGTCCTATATAATTGCCATTTTTTTCAACGGTTGTTACAATATGCGACACCTAATCATGGGATTGTCCAGCACTGGAGTAAAAATAATACGAGCAGCCTAAAATTTAATGTTTATTGTAATCACATCAGCCTGCGGTACCGTTCTCTGAAAAAATGACCCAAATCACCAGGTTATACTGGAAAGTATAAGAAACATTACTTTTGGTCCTTGACTTACAACCATAATGGAGCCCCGTTGCCAAGCGAAACATTTGTTAAGTGACTCCCAGGACACTGCAACCGTCATAAATCTGAGTCCATTGTCCGAATTTTAATCACGTGTCCATGGAGACGCGGTTATAGCCGTAAGTGTGAAAAACGGTCCTTAAGTCACTTCTTCCAGTGCTGTTGTCACTAAATGACACTAAATGGAGAACTGTACGTACTATCAAGAAATCCTTCAAAACTGTGAGTGAGGGCAAGGTAGGGAGAGGAGACGGAAGACATTTTTGGCCGCGGCAGATCAGTTAACTAAAAACACATCCTTTCGGCTATGAATCTAAATTTCGAAATCTGAGGAGGAGGTGAAATGCATTTAAAATGCATTTGGTATTAATATGCTGGTAATTACGATTATTATGCTAAGTGAAGAGAAGTCCCATTTCTACCTCCCAGTCTCTCTTCGAAGCCAGGGTGCAGAGCCAACATTTTTTCTCCCCCCCCCACCTCAGAATTTGCAAATAATTTGAATTTCTCAAGCGTCCCAAATTATGTTTTTAATCTTCCTCTGATGGCATCGCTTCTTGCTGGCTCTGTTTCCTTCCTTCCTTCCTTCCTTCTCTTCTTCCCTTCCCGTCACATCCTTTGCAAACTGTAACAGTTTTTACTTTTTCGGGGACCGTCTGAATCCTGGAAGCGAAACAAACTTTGCAAGAATCAACAAGGAGATTCTGGCGGACTTCCGTGGTGGGAGGCCAAAGTTTAATTTTCCTTGGTGTGAAATTCCTGGGTTCCCCCCTTTTCCTTCCTCTGCTGGCTTTTGAGACGAGAATGGCCTGCAGCCTCGTATGCAAGATGTCTCCAAAGATTAACAGTTGGCTACAATTCGCTGGTGTAATTAATCATTTGCAATGTGTTAGACTTCGTTGTCTGTTCGCCGCAGACAGACTTGGGAGAGGATGGGGGGGAAGGAGGGATAAAAATAGAATTTTTCTTTTTTTCCCGTTGGTGTTTTTTTTTTTTTTGCTGTTCCTCCATCTGGATTGTGTTGCATTGCTCGATGCTAACTTTTCTGATATGTCTGTGGAGATTCTCCGTCATCCAGGTTATTGGTGTCCCTAAAGGTGCTTTTTATTTTTTTCAAGAGGCAACTAGACTTTCTGGTTTTACTTTGAAGAGGTTTCGCTTCTCATTCGAGAAGCTTTTTCGGCTTCTCTCAGAAGCTTCTTCGACTTCTCTCAGAGCTGATGAAGCTTCTCGGATGAGAAGCGAAACTCCTTCAAAGAAAAACCAGAAAGTCCAGTTGCCTCTCGGGGGGGAAAAAAAGCATCTTTGGACAACTTTTCTGATAGTGTAAATCAGGGGTGTTCAAACCTTGTAAACTGTAAGACTTGTGGACTTCAACTCCCAGAATTCCCCAGCCAGTCATGTTTCCTCATGCAGGTTGGGGAATTCTGGGAGTTGAAGTCCACAAGTCTTATATTGGCCAAGATTGGACACATCTGGTGTAAGCAAGATATTCCCCGACTTAACGACTGCCATTGAACCCAAAATTTCTGCTGCTAAGTGAGACATTTGTTAAGTGAATTTTGCCCCATTTTATGACCTCTTTTGACAGAGTTGTTAAGCGAATCAATGCCGTTGTTCAGTTAGTAACACGGTTATTAAGGGAATCTGGCTTCTTCATTGACTTTGCTTGTCAAAAGGTCGCAAAAGTGTCATAAATATGAGTCAGTTGCCAAGTGTCATAATTTTGATCACGTGACCACCGGGATATTGCAATGGTCGTAAGTGTGAAAAACGGTCATAAGGCACGTTTTTTCAGTACCCTTGTAACTTTGTTAACCAAATGAATGGTTGTAAGTCAGTATTGTGGCCCGCCAGCGGCCTGCGTGGATTGTGGCTGATCCCGACGACAAGGAGGCTGCTGTGGGGTCGCGCCAGCAGCCTGCGCAGCCGGCGCTCACATCGGACAGTGAGGAGGCTGAAGAAAATGTGGTGCCAGAGGCAGAGACTCAGCCTGGGCCTTCAGAACATCCAGAGGCTCCTTCAAATGGAGAAAACGAAGTGGAGGAGCCTCTCCTCAATGCTTGAGCATACGGGGCTGCCAAAAGGCAGGAGTAGCTACTCAGGTCTCCTCGAGAGTAAGGTTTGAGGATAATTGGCCACTCCATTAGCCTATTTAAATTGCACGCAGTTAGTAATTTCTTGCTGGAAACGACGTGTAATTATTACAGAGCATTTTTGAAGAGTGAGTGTCTTATCGTATCTTGTTTTCTGGGCTGGTTGCCAACTTTTGCTGGACTTTGTTTATTCTTGTTACGTTATAACTTTGATAAGGACCGTTGATGTGTGTCACAATCCTTGGGAATCCGGAGCTGGGGCAGAACAGTCAGCAACTGCTGCTTTCTTAATCTCAGTACCTGCAGTCAATTGATGGGTGGATGATTGGCAGTGCTGTCTCTCTAGGTGGCAGTAGGGTGGACCAAAATCATTGATTTAAAGAACGGGGCAATGACTTGAGGGCAGGGGTTCTAATTTAACAGCCAGCTTTGGCAAAAATGATTCCCAGGTACCTTTTCAAATATATATATAGAGTTCTGTTTGATGATCCATTTGCTTCCTTTCTTGGCTCTTCATGGTCTTCTCTAGCACCAGAGTTCAAACACATCAATATCATTCCTTTCTTGCTTCTTCACAGTAAAAAACAGAAAATAAAATAAAATATACGCAGTACTTGAATATTTGCCCCTCCGTGCTTTTTCCAGGTGAAGGCTGACAGATCATACATCTCACGCTGTTTTATAGTGACCTGTAAATGCCCCATTAAGGTTGATATTGCAGATTTACACCTCACCTCTTCATCTTCTCCAACTCCATCTTCTAGCTAGCAATAGCAACAGACTTATAGACTGCTTCACAGTGTTTTATAGCACTCTCTGGATAGTTTACAATGTCAGCCTCTTGCCCTCAACAATGCTGGTCTTCATTTTACCGACCTTCGGAAGGATGGAAGTCTGAGTCAACCTTGGGCTGGTCAGGATGGAACTCCTGGGTACGAGTAGAGTTAGTGGTAGAAATATTGTGCATTCTAAGCAATGCACCACCAGGGCTACTTATAAAGATGAAAAGAAGAGGCAAAAGGCGAGGAGGAGGAGGAGGAGAAGGCGAAGGAATAGGAGGAAGGGGAGGAAGAAGACGAGGAGGAGGAGAAAGAGAAGGAGAAGAAGGAAGAGGAGGAGGGGGAGAAACAAGAGGAGGAGGAGAAAAAGGAGGAGGAGGAGGGTTTACAGAGTCAGCGCATTGCCCCCAACAGTCTGGATCCTCATTTTACCAACCTCAGAAGGATGGAAGGCTAAGTCAACCTTAACTTCTTTCAGGATCAAATTCCAGGCTGGGGTCAGAGTTTGCCTGCCAATACCGCATTCTGACCACCAGGGTTTTAGGTGTGAACCCACAATTCTCAGAGTTGCTGAGGATATTTACGGTCATAACTCAAGGATTTCCTGTTAGTTTCGGAAGCATTTTATTTTGCATAGCTCTGAGATTCTTCTTCTTCTTCTTCTTCTTCTTCTTCTTCTTCTTCTTCTTCTTCTTCTTCTTCTTCTTCTTCTTCTTCTTCTTCTTCTTCTTCTTCTTCCTCCTCCTCCTCCTCCTCCTCCTCCTCCTCCTCCTCCTCCTCCTCCTCCTCCTCCTCCTCCTCCTCCTCCTCCTCCTCCTCCTCCTCCTCCTCCTCCTCCTCACATTATTTCTGGGAGCACCTTCCGTTCCTGACACCAGGAGACAGGATGATGGCTTATTAATTCATTCATTTCCAATTTTAAGGAGTGTTCTCCCAAAGAGTCAGCAATCTTTTACTGCAAACGGCAAATGAACGCAGAAGGGTAGACTCAGAAAGGACTTACACCAAATGAAGCAAATACTGCACTGCGGTGCTGTTCAGCAACACAAATATTATTTATTGGCTTCTTGGGCCTTTGCAGTAATGATGGGATTTTTTAGTGCGGCTCCATGCATATGTAAATAGCCTACTCACTGTTCATCTCCTCCAGGAAGCCACCTGTTACTCAGTAGGAAGAATCTTCCTTCAAAGTTAAAAAAACAAACAAACAAAAAGCATTTGATTGCATAAAGACAGACGGAAATGGTTCTCTTTTGTCTGCTGTCCCTCTCTTGAACTTTTATAATTGGGGGAGTGGGGAATACCACCCAGCTGCAGCTTGCATCGTCTTTAGCCCCTGATATGCAGCAACATCGGGGGGCATGTCCCAAATTCATCCCTTGTTTGCAGATGAATTGATGCCAAGTTGGATGTTTTTTGGGGGGATGAGGATGGGGAACTGTTACTGTTAGGTTCAGCCTGTAGCTTACTCCTAACTTGTTGGTCAGGCAATATATCTGTTTCTTTAAGAAACACCTGAGCCACGTAATCAGGGTTTGCTGAACCCTGTAATTAGGCTACAGTGCATAAATAAGCAGCGCAGAGAAGCGTTCGTTCTTCTTGTTCCTGATTGTTCCTGTTGCTTCCTGCGTCTTACTGCTGATTGGTGTTTGATTGGATCGTTATATGGTACTGTATACCAAGAGTTACTAAAGTCTGTTTGCTTTAGTAAGGGAAGATACCTACTGGACTGATATTACTGTTTATGACCTTGGACTGTTTTACCTACACCGAGACTGCTTATTATCTTGTATATAAAGTATTTTTTCTCACACGAGCTGCACGTTTATCTCCTTCCCTGTGTGTTTCTGCTCTGCTCGTTGCACAAGCAACAAATACTTTTTACACACACCCTATCAGTTACAATATGTTGTGTTGGGTTGCTTTGGTTGTGTTATGTTTTGGGCTGCTGTGTTCTGCTGCCTGAGCAAGGGGTTGGATTAGAAGGTCCCTTCCCAACTCCGTTATTCTGTCTTCTGCTCCAGCTGAACCAAATATTAGGAAGCTAACCTTTGTTTACCTTGAGATGTCAGGTGAGAATGCTGACTTGTGTTTACTTAACAAATTAACAGAGTTGGAAGGGACCTTGGAGGTCTTCTAGTACAACATCCACCCCCATCCCAGCCCAAGCAGGAGACCCTACACCATGGTGTAGGGCCGTGATGGCGAATCTATGGCACGTGTGCCACAGGTGGCACATGGAGCCATATCTGTGGGCGCATGAGTATTGCGCTAGCTCAGCTCCAGCACACATACACATGCAGACCAGCTGATTTTTGGGCCTTCTGGAAGTGGAAGTTGGGAAATGGGCCATTTCCAGCCTCCAGAGGGCCTCTGGTGGGGTTGGGGAAGACTGTTTTTGCCCTCCCCAGGCTCCTAGAAAGGCTCTGGAGCCTGGAGAGGGCGAAAAATGGGCCTTCCAGTCCCAATGTGCCATCGCGTGCCAATAGCAGGGAGAGTGCGGGGGGGTCACACGGACATGCACGGTGGGGCAGGGTGCACTGAATTATGGGTGTGGGCACATGCACGTATGACACCCCTGCGCTCCCCCCCGCTTTTGGCACGTGATGGCAAAAAGGTTAGCCATCACTGGCGTAGGGTCTCCTACTACACCATTTCTGACAAATGGCAGTCAAGTCTCTTCTTAAAAGCATTCAGGCTCTTCTTGAAAGCTTCCAGTGATGAAGCTCCCATAACTTCTGAAGGCAACTTCGGTTCCATTGGTTGATTGCTCTCAATGTCAGGAAATTTCTCCTTATTTCCAGGTTGAATCTCTCCTTGTTCAGTTTCCATTCATTATTCCTTGTCTGACCTTTGGGTGCCTTGGAAAATAGCTTGACCCACCCTCCTCTCTGTGGCAGCCCCTCAAATATTGGAAGACTGCTATCCTGTCTCCCCTGGTCCTTCTCTTCACTAGTCTATGTATGTTTTACCCTCCAGTCCCCTCATCATCCTGGTCGCTCTTCTCTGTACTCTTTCTAGAGTCTCCACATCTTTTTTATAGTGGATGCAGGATTCTGGGGGCAATCTTACTAAGGCTTTATAGAGTGGTATTAGTACTATGAGCTATCTTTAAAAAAAATACTTTTAAGAGTCTGCAGGTGCCATTGAAGTATCATAGATCCTTAGAGAGGCATCCATGTTGCGTTAACGACTCCTCCATAAGGCCTCTCCTTCAACCCATTTGCTTTTCTCGAGAGGGTACATGTCTTATTCATTTTGCAATGGTTTTTTTTTTCCTTTTTCTGCATTTTTAAAAAATTAGCATTCGTATTTGCTTTCTGGGAAACTCCAAACTCTTTCTTGAGACGTGTTGAGCTTTGACAAAGCCCGTAATTAATATGGGAGATTTCCACAGGGTGATTGAATAGTTTGTTTTTGGAAACAAATAAATTTAGAGGAAAGAACAATTCATTTTTGATTTTGCCTCCATCGGTTCCCCCCTCCCTTTTTTTGTGGGGAAATATGTCATGTCACCCCGTCATTTGTCATTGTAGAATTTTTCCCCGTTTTAATTCACTAAAAAAGTAGTCATCATTTCTCATATTTATCTGCAAATTGCATTGAGTCTGCCTGCAGTCATATTAGGTGCAAATGATTTATGGACCCCCCTAATAATTTATTTGATTATGCAAGTTATATTCCTATTTTTTTAAAAAGAAAGAAAAGAAAAAAGGATCTATTGAATTAATGCTCGTGGATACGGAACGAAGAAATAATGTGCAATTCGCTTTTCTGACTTAGCTGATATTTTACATTGTTGTACGTCTGACTCAAGTGGACAAATTATTTCAGGAATAAAATAGAAGAAGACTCTTGTACAAATGCAGGAAACGAGATTGGGGAAATTGTATAAGCTTTGGATTGTGATATCAGGGTGATTGTGAGCTACCAAAAGCTTATTTGTTGATTTAAGATGTTGTTTCAACTCCTACCCTCAAAATGACTCTACAGAGCACTGCACACCAGAACAACTAGACACGAGAACAGTTTTTTCCCGAATGCCATCACTCTGCTAAACAAATCATTCCCTCAACATTATCAAACTATTTACCAAGTCTGCATTGCTATTAATCTTCTCATTATTTCTATCACCCATCTCCTCCCACTTATGACTGTATGACTGTAACCTTGTTGCTGGTATCCTTAAGATTTATATTGATTGTTTCCCTATGACTATCATTCAGTGTTGTACCCAGGGGTGAAATCCAATTTTTTCCCCTGCTGGTTCTTTGGGGGTGGCTTGGTGGGCGTGGCAGGGGAAAGATATTGCAAAATCTCCATTCCCACCCCACTCTGGGGGCCAGCCAGAGGTGGTATTTCCCGGTTCTCCGAACTACACAAAATTTCCGCTACCGGTTCTCCAGAACCTGTTAGAACCTGCTGGATTTCACCCCAGATTGTACTTTATGATTCTTGACAAATGTATCTTTTCTTTTATGTACACTGAGAGCATATGCACCAAGACAAATTCCTTGTATGTCCAATCACACGTGGCCAATAAAGAATTCTATTCTATTCTATTCTATTCTATTCTATTCTATTCTATTCTATTCTATTCTATTCTATTCTATTCTATTCTATTCTATTCTATTCTATTCCATTCCATTCCATTCCATTCCATTCCATTCCATTCCATTCCATTCCATTCCATTCCATTCCATTCTGAGCTACCAAAAGCTTATTTGTTGATTTAAGATGGTGATTTAAGAAGATAACCAACGTAGGACTATGTGTGACAGATGAAACTATTTGAGGGTGCAGCTCATACAGATAAAAGAATCTCTCAAGTCAAAGTTCTTGTTTCCAGTGCAAATTTGCTAACTAGCTTCATCGTTGGTTAAATGGATATGAATATGGAACCTCGGGATTTTTTGCCCCTGTGTCAGGGGCAAAAAATGAGAACAAATATGTGTCAGGGTTCCAAGTAACTCCGAGGGTTGAAGTTCCTCAAAGTTTCATTTTATTAGAGATGTCATATTGGCACATCTGGGAAAACCCTAATCTGAAAGCTTCCAGGTTTTCCCCATCCAAAAGAAAGTCCACGTCCCTGCCCAGCACCCACAAGTCAATCACATACATCATCCCAACTGGAGATGACTCCCAGTTCCAGCCCTCCAGGTGCAGGGCAAGATGTCCTTGACTCTCTGAGAAAGGAATGTTATTATGACTATATATCACCCTGGCTCTGTGCCATTGCCACCCACCCTGAGACAGGTTTATTTCTTGCTTCTTCTAATTACCAGTTTGGTTATGTCTCCTTTCTGATCATCCTCGTCTCTGCACCAGTTTTAATGGCAAATTTCTGTTATTGCTGATGCTGAAATACAGCCCCGTAGATAGACGAGGTTGGCCGTCTCGTCTTTTCCTTTTGCAAATTACTCCTTCTTCAGAATACTAACCCAATACGAACGTAACCCGTTGCAACAGCACAAAGACAGCCTTAGGACGGAAGTTATATTTATTTCAGCGTTTCCTCAAAAGCCGAACTGATTGGGTTGCAGGAAACGATCGCGCCTTTATCCATTTCAATTTGGAGAAAAGGCGGGATGGATATTTTTGGAAATTCTAGTCGAATAAGCTGCACCAGAATGGAACCTCAATTACGAAAAGGCTGGTCTGAAACATGGAAAATCCCCCTTAGGAGGCTTAAGATGGCTTTTTATAACACCAAGTCGCACTTCCTGATCAAACGGCATTTCAACACCACAACTCAATCTCTGGATGTTTGCATGCAACATGACTGTGTGTTTGTATCTCCCTCTGAGTGTGTGTTTCTGTGTGTCTGTGTGTACACACGCTGACAGGATATATTTCCTTTTCGATTTTCCTGTATCTTAACTACAGTGTTGCCTTTGCCTCTGACGCTTGGGATGGGCTGTTGAATGTTGATTATCTTTATTTTGTTTTTCATTATAGCAGGCACAGATTATCCTAGCTGTTTATTATTATTATTTTTTTTAACCCCCCTCCACAGTACGTGGTGCAGTGTATCTGTTTGGCGATTAAATTTCTCGTTTCCATTTCTCTGTTCCAAATGCAAGGAAATTCACATAAAAGAGAAGATGTTTTGTTTCCAACATTAAGTTGCTCGGGGAATTTTCAAACCAAAGACCCAGCCGTCTGAATTTAAAATAGTGATTTATCCTTCTATGCTATTCATTCAATTGAATGCCATTGCTCATGAGGATATGGGTACCATAAAACCTATGAAAGGCCCTTGAACCTTCTGGTTTATTTTGCAGCGTTTTATAGAGGTGGCTTTTTAGGATATAATTGGCAGGTATTTTCTTTGAAATCCAGCAGGCCTTCGGGGGAAAGTTATTTGTAATTTTATTATAAGCTTCACTGCTGTTTATTTAATAGTGGCGCAGGTTTGGGAGTGAGTGCGTAAGGACCACAAAATATTTTGCTCTGGTAGCAAATGATCCATTTCTGATGGATCTTCCCTCAAGGTTAAAAGGTAAAGGTTCCCCTCGCACATATGTGCTAGTCGTTCCCGACTCTAGGGGGGCGGTGCTCATCTCTGTTTCAAAGCCGAAGAGCCAGCACTGTCCGAAGACGTCTCCGCGGTCATGTGGCCAGCATGACTCAAAATCAAAGGCCCACGGAACGCTGTTATCTTCTCAAAAAGGTGGTCCCTATGTTTCTACTTGCATTTTTTTACGTGCTTTAGAACTGCTAGGTTTGCAGAAGCTGGGACAAGGAACGGGAGCTCACCCCGTTACGCAGCACTAGAGATTCGAACTGCTGAACTGCCGACCTTTGATCGACAAGCTCAGCATCTTAGCCACTGAGCCATCACGTCCCTTCCTCCAAGGTTACTTGCACAAAAAGGAAGAGAAATTCCAGATTTCCCAAATCACCAGGAAAAAGGATTCTTTTTTCCTGCTTCCCAAACCCCAAAACCTGGAGTAGATTTTAGCGATTCCCAGTTCTAGCTTCTCTGCTCTCCCCTTTCTTTTCCTGCACAACATCTTAATTAATTCCTTTATTGGAGGTGTGTGTGTGTGTGTTTTTTTTTAAGGTCCATCTTGGTAAGCCGCCGTGGGCATCAATATATAAAAAGAAGGCTTCCATCTTTTTAAGGTCAGCTCGGTGGCTTTTGCAAATGGAATTCTTGCCGGCCGTAAAAACGGGGATTGCTTGGATTGGCGCGTTTTCCAATCCCTGCGTCTCACGGTTTGGGCTTTGCAGCTGATAGCTCAGCAGTCTCGCTTGCTGGAAGGGAAAAGCTGATATTTGTAGCTATCAAATGCTCGCCTTTCTGAAGCCCTGGGTGGTTATTACCACGGAAGGCAGCAGGCAAATGTTCCTTGGAAGATATTCTTGGTTTCTGATCCATCCTTTTCTGCTCTTAACCCCTTGTGTGGCTTCCGGTGTTCCACAACTTGCTTGGTGTGAATACACAACCACCAGAGTAGAGCTGGGAGGGAGCTGGGAGGTCTTCTAGTCCATCCCTCTGCTCAAGCGGGAGAATTTATACCATTTCAGGCAAATTGCTGCCCAGTCTCCTCTTAAAAATCTCCCATGATGAAGCACCCACAACTTCTGAAGGCCAGCTGTTCCACGGGTTAACTGTCCTCACTGTTAGGAAGTTTCTCCTTCATTCCACGTTGCTTCTCTCCTCGATGAGTTTCCATCCATTGTTTCTTGTCCTGCCTTCTGTTGCTTTGGGAAATAAGTCGAGGCTCTCTTCTTTGTGGCAGCCCCTCAAGTATTGGAAAACGGCTAGTCTAATAACCATACTAGTTATTAGACATGATAGCAGTCTTCCAATATTTGAGGGGCTGCCACAGAGAGGAGGGGATCAAGCAGGGGTGAAATCCAGGAGGTTCTGACAGGTTCTGGAGAACCGGTAGCGGAAATTTTGAACAGTTCAGAGAACCGGCAGTGGAAATTTTGAGTAGTTCCGAGAACCAGCAAATGGCATCTCTAGCTGGCCCCAGAGTGGGGTAGAGATGGGGATTTTGCAGTATCCTTCCAATGGAGTGGGGTGAGAATGGGGATTTTGCAGTATCCTTCTCCTGCCATGCCCACCAAGCCACACCACGCCCACCAAGCCACGAAACCGGTAGTAAAAAAAAAATAGGATTTCACCACTGGGGTCAAGCTATTTCCCAAGGCACCTGAAGGCCAGACAAGGAATAATGGATGGAAACTGAACAAGGAGAGATTCAACCTGGAAATAAGGAGAAATTTCCTGCCAGTGAGAACCATCAACTGATGGGAAAGAAGTTGCCTTCAGAAGTGGTGGGAGCTTCATCACTGGAGGCTTTCAAGAAGAGACTGGACTGCCGTCCGTCAGAGATGGTGTAGGGTTTCCTGCTGGCCCTAGAGTGGGGTGGGAATGGAGATTTTGCAATATCCTTTCCCCAGGAGTGGGGTGAGAATGGAGATTTTGCAGTATCCTTCCCCTGCCAAGTCACATCATGCCCACCATGCCATGCCCACAGAACCGGTAGTAAAAAAATTAAAATTTCACCACTGATACAGACATACAAGTGGTAGGCACGTACCAGACAACCAATCATTCTTCAACTGTACATGGAGAACTACAATGCAGATACAACACGGTGAGGAGAGTGATACACGAGGAGAGAGGGAGAGAGGGAGAGAGAGAGAGAGAGAGAGAGAGAGAGAGACGCCCTCTCATGGCCTCCCTTATATAGACAGCTTCTTAAAGTGGCAGTAACCCTGCTGACTCATTCTCATTTCATCATCTTTGATTTACAGCCTTACAGTGGCTGGTCAGCTTTAACTCTTCATTACCTTGACAGTTCATTTGTTAGTTCTTCTCATTGCATGGGTCGGTTTGATTCACATGACGAATCCGTGCATGTTTGGCGTTCTCCAAGCAACCTTTTTCTCTTTGTTATTGCTGATGGAATGAAAAGCGACCAACTCCCTTCTTGTTCTGCTCCAGCTCCGGATTCCCAAGGATTGTGACACACACCAATGGTCCTTATTAAAGTTATAACGTAACAAGAATAAACAAAGTCCGGCAAAGGTTGGCAACCAGCCCAGAAGACAAGATACGATATGACACTCACTCTTCAAAAATGCCCAGCAAGAAATTACTAACTGCGTGTGCCTTAAATAGTCTCAGGGAGTGGCTAATTATCCTCAAACCTTACTCTCGAGGAGACCTCCTCCTCCTGAGTAGCCACTCCTGCCTTTTGGCAGCCCTGCGTGCTCGAGCATTGAAGAGAGGCTCCTCCACTTCGCTCTCTCCACTTGAAGGAGCCTCTGGAGGTTCTGAAGGCCCAGGCTGAGTCTCTGCCTCTGGCACCACATCCTCTTCAGCCTCCTTGCTGTCCGACGCGAGCGCCGGCTGCACCGGCTGCTGGCGCATCCCCACACCAGCCTCCTCGTTGTCGGGATCAGCCACAATCCACGCAGGCTGCTGGCGGGCCACAACGATTCTAGTATCTCGGCTGGAGAACTTTGGAGCTTCGTTGATTAAGCAATAATTGCAAACCGTTCTCCGCTCCCTGCTTTTTCAGATATTGCTGTGGTTAACCTTCTGATTCCATCAAGACAGACAATTTCAGAGTTCAGAAATGTTTTTTAACAGCGGAGAAGTAATGATATCCCACTAGCTGAGATTAAAAGCTTCCACTCCCCCCCGAAGCATAGAACCTTGAGGCCTTTGTTGGTGGGTGGTAACAATGCTAAATGAGTATATATCTTCGAGGATGGATCTTGGGAGTTTATTCTTGGACCCCTCGATGAGGACGATTGGTTTAAAAACAAAAAAACCAGGAAGGGGAAAAGGCACTTTCTTCAGCTCAACCTGCCGAAGAAGTTTTGGCGCCAGGCTGCAACCTGTTCTTAATTGTGGTTTGTCGAATAAGCCACCATTGGCTGGTAGTAGCGCCTCTGAAATCGTAGTTTTAAAAAGCACAAAGAACTTGGTTTATAAATTTGTGGTTTGATAAACGAGCCAATCTTTCCCCCCCACCCGACCAGCCTTGTGTAATCTAGCCTGGACTGCTGTTTGTGGGATAAACTATTCATAGATTCTTGCTGGTGATTTATGTCTAGAGTTCCTCCTGTTTCCTTCCTTCCTTCCTTCCTTCCTTCCTTCCTTCCTTCCTTCCTTCCTTCCTTCCTTCCTTCCTTCCTTCCTTCCTTCCTTCCTTCCTTCCTCTTCCCCCTCTTTCCTCCCTCCCTCTCTTCTTTCCTCCCTCCCTCCCGCTCCTCCCTCCCTCCCTTCCTTCCTCCCTCCCTCTTCCTTCCTTCCTTCCTCTTCTCCCTTCCCCTTTTCCTTATTTTCTTCTCCTTCCTTCCCTCCCTCCCTCCTTCTCTCCCTCCCTCCCTCCCTCCTCTCCCTTTTCCTCCTTCCCTCCCTCCCTTCCTCTTGTCTCATTGCGAATGTGAGACTACAAGGAGAACTTTTCTGAAATTCTGTAAAAGGACTTTAAAATTAGCTGAGGGTCACTGGTGGCCCAACTTTGCTGAATTAAAAATACCAGAAAGAAGAAGAAGAAGAAAAAGAAAGAAAAAAGAAAGAAAAGAAAGAAGGTGCCCTGATTTTAAAGCTTAGTTTCCCGAGTATTTACCCATTCATTGCAGATCCATCATGCATAGAGATACAGACTTCCTGGATCTGAGTAGACCTCCTTGGTGGGTCCATGAACCCACCAATGGGAAGAATTGGAACTGTTTTGCAATTTCCTTCTTCCAGGTTGGTTTTCCAACTTCCAAGTCTGGCTTTGGAATTTTCCAATTGTCTCTTATCTAAAAATTAACCAGGTTGAAAACTTCCTTTCAGCCTTGTTGGAGATCAGCCAAGGATGGCTGCCACCTGCTTTATTATCCTAGATTTAGACATTTTAACTTACTGTTTAATTGCTGGTGTATTATTTTCTTTAGCTTTTATTATCCATCTGGAAATTTTTAGGAGGTGATTTATTCTGTGGGCTTCCTAAGGGAAACCCGAGGTCAAGGCTCGCTCAGGTGAGAGGAACTTGTAACTCTTCGAACGTTGACTACGACTCCCATCATCCTGCACATTTGACGAAGATTGATGGGAGTAGGGCTCTGGCAACCTCTAAGTAAGTATAAATTCCCCTCCATGGATTTGAATTAATGTCCCATGACTCTTTTTCTAACCATGTATCCACCAATGCTAAAAAGAGAAGTTTTGGTTTCAATTGAAGCCAATTAAAATCCAGTATCGATGTTTATATTGCATCCATTTTTAAAAACGCTTTAGATGTCCTCCAAGTATGATAAAATGTCTCTTCACGTTGTTCAAATATCCTGCAAATCTGAGGTCCATTCTGGATAATTTCTCTACCAGCAAATACATCATTTTATGAACATCCACTTTAAGGTTATAACAATGTGAATTTCAATCCTTTTAACCCCATATTCTCCCATCGATCCATCTATATGTTATAGCTAAATCCTCAGCCCATATTTATCATACATTCTTTAACCTTTGGTTCTAGTTTCAAAGATCAACAAAAATTTAGCAAGGAAGGGTTTACCATCAAACACACAATTAGACTTTTTTTTGCTTTAGAACACCTTAAACATCTTGGTTACACTCTGTTTGACATCAGTTTTGGACCTGTATTATTAGTGACTTCACATTGAGAGCTGTACGGAACGAAATTTCATTTTAATGTATGCTGATTAGTGTGACAATAAAGTTTCTATTCTACTCTATTCTATTCTATTCTATTCTATTCTATTCTATTCTATTCTATTCTATTCTATTCTATTCTATTCTATTCTATTCTATTCTATTCTATTCTATTCCATTCCATTCCATTCCATTCCATTCCATTCCATTCCATTCCATTCCATTCATTCTTATCCTGTCCTGTCCTGTCCTATCCTATCCTATCCCTTATTCCATTCCATTCCATTCCATTCCATTCCATTCCATTCCATTCCATTCCATATTCTATTCTATTATTTATTCCATTCCTTATTCCATTCCATTCCATTCCATTCATTTCTATTTCTATTTCTATTTCTATTTCTATTTCTATTTCTATTTCTATTTCTATTTCTATTTCTATTTCTATTTCTATTTCTATTTCTATTTCTATTTCTATTTATTTCTATTTCTATTATTTCTATTCTATTCCCATTCCCATTCCCATTCCCATTCCCATTCCCATTCCCATTCCCATTCCCATTCCCATTCCCATTCCTATTCTACCCTACCCTACCCTACCCTACCCTACCCTACTCAATACTCATATATTCATTCTTATTCTATTCTGTTCTGTTCTGTTCTGTTCTGTTCTGTTCTGTTCTGTTCGATTCCACTCCACTCCGCTCCACTCCACTCCACTCCACTCCACTCCACTCCACTCCACTCCCATTCCCATTCCCATTCCCATTCCCATTCCCATTCCCATTCCCATTCCCATTCCCATTCTAAGCAATTATCTTTTCACTATGTTAGATGGAATATACCCATGTCCTGTCAATCATTTTCAGTAATTAGCCAAGCAATCTTTTTTTTTTAAAGCAATTCATGCTTAATGCTTTCTTTCCTTTGTCATCTTTTCTGGAGAGCTCGGAATTTCCGACACAGCTTTGTGCTTCTTTGTTTGTATTTCAGTCCGTGCTTTTTAGCTCATGCTTGGCATCCGGCCACTGGTTTTTTAATTTTTTTTTTATTGGTGCCAAAAAAAAAAAAAAAAGAAAAGAAAAAGAAAGAGGAAGGACTGGTTTCAGCTGTTCTTACTCTGGGTGTCACTACATGCTCTCAAATCAGTTCTGTGGAGAAAGGTCACCAGCTGCTTTCTATGCACAGGATGAGAAGAGAAGGAAGGGAACTAAAAAAAGAGAGATAGAAAAAATAAATCTTAAATCCCCACGAGTGGACGTGGAAGGTTAGCAATAGCTTTGGTTGTGATTGTGGGTCTCGAGGAGATATAAAACGACACAGGCTTGGAACAAGAGGTAGGCTGCCTCCTTGCTCGGGGGTTCTGTTTTGAGAGATTAGAATTGCACATGGTATGAACAGAACAGAACGGAATGGACTGGAATAAAATGGCATACAAATGGAATGCAATAAGAATGGAGTGGTATGGAATAAGAATGGAATGGAATGGAATGGAATGGAATGGAATGGAATGGAATGGAATGGAATGGAATGGAGTGGAATGGAATAAGAATGGAATGGAATGGAATGGAATGGAATAGGAATGGAGTGGAGTGGAGTGGAATGGAATAAGAATGGAAATTATGGAATGGAATAAGAATGGAATGGAATAAGAGTGGAATGGAGTGGAGTGGAATGGAATAAGAGTGGAGTGGAGTGGAATGGAATAAGAATGGAAATTATGGAATGGAATAAGAATGGAATGGAATAAGAATGGAATGGAGTGGAGTGGAGTGGAGTGGAGTGGAGTGGCATAGAATGGAATGGAACAGAATGCAATAAGAATGGACCAAAGTAGAATGGAATGGAATAAGAATGGAATGGAATGAAGTGGAGTGGAGTGGAGTGGAGAGGAGAGGAGAGGAGAGGAGAGGAGAGGAGAGGAGAGGAGAGGAGAGGAGAATAACAGAGTTAGAAGGGACCCTGGAGGTGCTCTAGTCCAACCCCCTGTTCACGCAGGACACCCTATATCCATAATGGCAAACCTATGGCATGCATGCCACAGGTGGCACATGTAGCCATATCAGTTGGCACACAAGCTCAGCTCTGGCGTGCATGTGCGCGATGACCAGCTGATTTTTGGGCCTTCTGGGCCCATCAGAAGTAGGGAAACAGGCTGTTTTCTGCCTCCGGAGGGCCTTGGGGTGGTGATGAGGAAGGCTCGTTTTTTGCTGTCCCCAGCCTCCTGAGCCTCTCTAGGAGTCTGGGGAGGGTGAAAACAGTCTTCCCCACCCTCCAGAAGGCCTTCCAGAGGCCAGAAATGGCCTATTTGCCAACTTCTGGTGGGACCGGAAGGCCCGTTTTTTGCTATCCCCAGCCTCCAGAGCCTCTCTAGGAGTCTGGGGAGGGCGAAAACAGCCTTTCCCACCCCGGAGACCGAAAACGGATAAAATTATGGGTGTGGGCACACACGCATGTGACGCCCCCTCCCCAGTGGTGGGATTCAAGTAATTTAACAACCGGTTCTCTGCCCTAATGATTTCTTCCAACAACCAGTTTGCCAAACTGCTCAGAAAATTAACAATTAGTTCTCCCGAAGTGGTGCGAACTGGCTGAATCCCACCACTGCGCCTCCCTCTTCCTCCTGGCATGCAATGGCAAAAAGATTAGCCATCACTGTCCTATATTATTTCAGACCAATGGTTGCCAAACTCTTCTTGAAAACCTAAACTAGACTAGACTCATGGGATCAAGGACCTGGGATGTGGGAAATGTCATAAAGCATCTCAGATACTGGTTTTTGCTGAAAAAACAGATAATTTTAAGGTGGATCTTCTCCTACAGTTCCACCAGAGCTTCACCAGAGCTAAATGAACTTCCATCCAACTGCGTTTGGAGGCTGCAGTAGATATTGCTGGCTGCTCTTGAAGGTATCTGTGATTTGGGAGTCAGATTTGGCTTTGCTGGAATCACTTGAGCCTCATAATCAAAAATGTCCTTTCCCGAACCTACTTTTTGCCTCTATTGTGATTAGAAACGGTGCTGTTAGATGCGTTGGGCAACATGAAGGTGAATTGCCCACCCTTGATCACGAAGGAGAAAAAGAGCAAAACATCTAAATAAAAATTGCATTTTTCTCCCTCGTCCTGATCTTTAGAAGATTGATAGCCATGAAGCATTTTCTCCCCCAAACTGGCTTTTTTTTCTGTGAATCTGTCGTTTTAAGGGTTGAGGTGCAGACTGACATCAAGAGTTGATACAGTAGCAGATGCGGAGTTGATGTTCTGATGGAAGCAGCAGGTAGCCAAGCTAATTAGTCAGCTCTCATTAATTAAATGGCCTGATAATTGCCTTTGACTAAAGAGAAACAGAATGGAAGTTGTACTGGAATCAAATAGAAGGTGGCAGGTATCTATGAACAAAAGGAACATTGATATGGCTAGAAACATCAGCCATAAGAACAACCTTCCTGGATCAGGTTGAGGAAGCTGTGGTCATCCAGATGTCCTCAGCTTCTGGTGTCATTAGTCCCAGGTTTGGTTTAAACCATTTCCACAGTTTTGCGTACTTTATTCTTTGCTTTCAGAAACTTTAGAAAGATTGGTAGGGGTTGGACCTTTGCTTTGGTCTTCTATGCAGGGGTTTCTCTCATGCCCCCGTTGGAGCCTGAATCTGCAGAGGAGGATGAGTTGGAGCTGGAGTCGATGGAGATCAAGGTGGCAGCTTCATTGGCTTCAGAGGATTGTGGGGAGGAGCAGGACGAGGCAGCCCAGGGCCCCTCAGAATTGGGATGGCTTGTTAGCAGGGAGGAACGGGGGCAGGATGACCAAGAGAAGGCAAGCAGTGGACATGAGGAGCGACAGAGCTCAGGCGATGAGCAAGGACTGCTCCCTCCTCATCCCAGAGCACGGAGAGTGGAAAGAAGGTGAGAACCCATAACGAACAAAACTCTAAGGCAGGTAGATTCCTCCAAGGTCTGTTTTATTGGATATATCATATTGGCACAGGCTGGTGAAAACCGACTCTGAATGTTCCTGTGGTTTTTTACCTAATTAAAAGTAAAAGTTTCCTCCCTTCCCCAAACAATCAGTCACATGGTCCAATCAGGTTCCATCTGGTGGCCTGGTAACTTCACTCCTCCTCTCTGACCACCTGTCGGAATGGTCTTGGTTCCCAGGAGAAACTTCGTTTTGGCTACAAAACCCCAGCTATCTCTATTCCCCCCCCCTCACCCTATCCCTCAGCTCCAGTGTGACAACACTGAAGCCTCAAAATGGCCTTGGTCCAGTCAGCTTCACAGTTGACACCAAGTTTATCAAAATGCACCAGCTTTGCTCGGACTTCCTTTTGAGAAAGTTACGGGCTTGCATCTAATGGTAACGGCGTTCGAAATGACAGAAGGATGAAAGAATAAGGCCATTTCTATAAGAGAATCAAAAGCCAACATTGGAAAAATGTTGTGGTTTTTTTTTTTAATGCCAGGGACTCTGTTTAATTGGACGTAGGGGGAATTGGTACTGGAGTCGAAGACATCACAAGTGGTAGTGTCATCTTTAGTTAAATTGCTTTCTCTCCGTGGACTACGCTCCTTCCTTGAGCCTTTGTCTAATTGGAATCCTCCCCACCTTAAAATGTCCTAATGACATAGTTTTTGAAGGACTTTTTAAAGATCAGCGAAGGCCCAAGACGCCAATTGTGAAGGCAGACTCTGGGGAATCTGTCCTGCAGAGCTCAGTGAGTCTAACTGAATTGGCTAGATTCATAAAAGGCTGTTCCCCCTATTCCGTGGTGCTGTTGGGTCTTTGGGTGGTGTGGTGGCCGGTTGGTGGCCTCCAGCAGCCGAATGAGAGGAGGAGGAGGCGTGAGAGTCAGGGTCAACATCAAGTCAACCTGAGAGCTCCGAGGGGGAAGAGGGAATGGAGCTGGCAAAGAGAGAGACACAGAGGCAGACTCTGAGCTGTCTGCCAGCCTGAAGATGACGAGTGTGATCTCGTCGAAATGTCGCCAAGATACTCTCAATCTTACACGGGAAAAGACCCGAATACACCAAAACTTGCATACTTCTACCTGTGAAAATCTACGAATATATATATATATTCCTATCTCTCTTTCTCTCTCTCCATCCATCCATCCCTCTCTCTCTCATCTCTCATCTATCTAGCTATCACCTATCCATCATCTATCTGTCTAGCTATCATCTATTATCTTAGCTATCTCTAACTATCGTCTGTTTCTATCATCTATCTATCATCTCTTATCATTTTAGCTATCTATCATCTATCTAGTTATTGTATCGGTCTGTTTGTCTGTCCGTCCATCCATCCATCCATCCATCCATCCATCCATCCATCCATCCATCCATCTATCTGTCTTCTATATATATATATGATATATTGAGAAATAGTTCCAGTGTTTCATTGGCAAGTTTTTCAAAGTCAGTCTAAGTATAATGCAAACCTTAAAAATATAATATAAACTGCACTTATGCCAGCAATCCTTATGCAATGACAAAAAAACAACAACAAAAAAACAACTCCTACTATTGCCTTTGCATTTGGATAATAAGGAGAGACAGACAAAAGTCTGGGTTTTTTTCTCTTCTCTCTTCTTTTTGTATTCTCACCTGATTTTTTAAAATGTTTCTAGGGCAAACGTGTCCCGTTTTTCTCTCCCCCCCTCCTCTTCTTTGTTCCAGTCGGCATTTCATCCTTTGTGAGTTTCTTTTGACCTCAGGACCGGTTTGATTTTAGGCAAACATTGTTAAGCGCTCCGATAACCAGCGTGGTTGGTTTGAATTGGTTTGAACTACTGCCATCGGTCAGAAATGGTACAGGGTCTCTGGCTTGGGCAAGGGGGTGGGGGTCAGACTAGATGACCTACGAGGTCCCTTCCGACTCTGTTAATGTAAACCTGTAAATCTGAACGGCAGTTTTGACTTCTTTAAGCCTTCATGGAAAGGAGGAGCAACTTGGTGAGTGTTGGAAAACAGCCCCACAGTTCATTCTTTGGAGGCAAGGAAGAGATAGAGTTAGGGTTGTCGCCGAGATGCCTGTGAACGTTGCAATCAGAAGAACGGAGTTGGAAGGGACCTTGGAGGTCTTCTAGTCCAACCCCCTGCTCAAGCAGGAGACAGCCTATACCGGTGGTGGGTTTCAAATTTTTTTTACTACCGGTTCTGTGGGTGTGGCTTGGTGGGCGTGGCTTGGTGGGCGTGGCAGGGGAAGGATGCTGCAAAATCCCCATTCCCTCCCGATCAGCTGGGAATCGGGAAGCAGAAAATAGATGGGTTGGGGCCAGTCAGAGATGGTATTTACTGGTTCTCCGAACTACTCAAAATTTCCGCTACCGGTTCTCCAGAACTGGTCAGAACCTGCTGAAACCCACCTCTGCCCTATACCAGTGATGACTAACCTTTTTTCCCTCAGGTGCCGAAAGAGCCTGGGCCCACACCCATAATGCAATTTGTGCAAAATTTTCAACAGTAAAGAATTGTGATTCAATACTGTATTTAAAAATATGCTCAGCTACCTCCAGAAAAGGGACGCAGTGGCTCAGGGGATAAGACGCTGAGCTTGTCGAGCGAAAGGTTGGCTGTTCAGCGGTTCGAATCCCTAGTGCCACCTAACAGGGTGAGCTCCCCTTCCTTGTCCCATTTTCTGCCAACCTAGCAGTTCAAAAACACATAAAAACTGCAAGTAGAAAAATAGGGACCACCTTTGGTGGGAAGGGAACAGCGCTCCGTGCGCCTTTGGCGTTTAGTCATGCTGGCCACAAGACACGGAGATGTCTTCGGACAGCACTGGCTCTTCGGCTTTGAAACGGAGATGAGCACGGCCCCCTAGAGTCAGGAATGACTAGCACATACGTGCGAGGGGAACCTTTAGCTTTTACTTACCTCCAGAAAAGGTTAAGTGGAAACTGAGAGGACCCTCCTATAAGGCAGAGGTGGAGAATCATGGCCCCTTTCTGACTTGTGGACTTCAAGTCCCAGAATTCCTGAGCTCAGGAATTCTGGGAGTTGCATTCCCCAAGTCATAAAAGGGCCATAGATAGTTATAAAAGGGCCATAGTCCCCAACCCCTGCTATACGGAATAGGTGTTATCAGGCCATCCCCATCGATTCACTTTTCTGTAAATGGTCATTTTCTGATTAGCTAGGACTCTCAAACTGTGATGGTGCCCATGATGTTTCTGAAAATGATTATTTTCAGCCCGGGCTCAAAAAGATGATTATTGTTCTAAGCCAGATGTATAACTCGAGGTCTTTAATTTCCAAGTGACCTCCCAAGGCTTTCATTGTCATGCCTTTCCAAATCGGTTGTCAAAATTACAATCGTTCGTCTGACAATGGAAAATGTTTAGCGACAAAGGGCCCTCATGCTTAATGGCTTGGATAAATCGAATGGCCTTGTGCAATTCCGCTAGTTTTAAATTTAGTTTTGGTTCTGACCATACCCACATCAGGCATTTCATCTTTACCCCAGCATGCCAGCCAGTATCAAAATAGGCCTAAGACCATAAAACAATAACCCTGTACACTCATGCTATATGCAGATATCTTTCTATGAGAGAGAGAGAGAGAGAGAGAGAGAGAGAGAGAGAGAGAGAGAGATATGATGGATTGTTAGAGGATAAATCAATAGCGATATCTATCTATCTATCTATCTATCTATCTATCTATCTATCTATCTATCTATCTATCTATCTATCTATCTATCATCTATCTATCTATCCCTATCTATCTATCTATCTATATCTATCTATCTCTCTATCTCTCTATCTCTCTAACTTTATCATCTATCTATCTATCTCTATCTATCTACCTACCTACCTACCTACCTACCTACCTACCTACCTACCTATCATCTATCTATTTATCATCTATCTATCTATCTATCATCTATCTATCTATCTATCTATCTATCTATCTATCTATCTATCTATCTATCTATCTATCTATCAGATAGATAGATGGTAGATAGATGACAGATAGATAGATAGATAGATGATAGATAGATGATAATGATAGATAGATGATAGAGATAGATAGATAATGATGGATAGAGAGAATAGATCAATAGTGATATTGATCTATCTATCTACCTTTATCATCTAACTATCTATCTATTTATCTATCCATCCATCATCTATCTATCACAAAGATGATAAGGGGTCTGGAGGCTAAAACATATGATGAACTGTTGCGGGAATTGGGTATGTCTAGTTTAATGAAAAGAAGGATTAGGGAAGACATGATAGCAGTCTTCCATTATCCAAGGAGTTGCCCCAAAGAAGAGGGAGTCAAGCTATTCTCCAGAGGATCTGAAGGCAGAACAAGATGCAACGGATGGAAACTAATCAAGGAGAGAAGCAACCTAGAAGTAAGAAATTTCCTGACAATGAGAACAATTAACCAGTGGAATGGCTTGCCTTCAGAAGTTCTCGATTCTCCATCATTGGAAGTTTTTAAGAAGTGTTTGGACAACTATTTGTCTGAAATGGTATAAAGTCTCCTGCTTGGTCAGGGGGTTGGACTAGAAGACCTCCAAAGCCCCTTCCAACTCTCTTATTCTATTCTGTTATCCGAGTGCTTCATGCTTGCAAGATGCAAGGAATTTTTCAACCGCATAATTGCTTGATTATTCTTGCCGCCAGCCGCGGAAAGGTGTTACAGTTGTAAAGTGACCTTAATAGTTAGTGCTGTACTTGCCTTTCCCCCCTCGTAATTAAGAAAATATAGGATCCTGAAATATTTGTTAATGCCAATTAAGATTGCCTAATGAAACAGTGCTTGTGTTTAACTCCTATGGCGTTACTCAAATAAGCTTAGCAGAGTAGAAGCGTGGCAATTTGAGAGGCCCTGTCCTACTTCTCTGTTCTCAAGACAATGAGTCTTTTGTTAGAAAATACATATGTATTGTACAATGAGTTATAGCAGCCATATTAAATAATTGACAGTCTATTGTTGTAGAGATGTTTAGAATAGGCTAGGCTAGGCTAAAATAGAAATAGGAATAGGAATAGGAATAGGAATAGGAATAGGAATAGGAATAGGAATAGGAATAGAATAGAATAGAATAGAATAGAATAGAATAGAATAGAATAGAATAGAATAGAATAGAATAGAATAACGATTAAGGAATAGGGTAGGGTAGGGTAGGGTAGGGTAGAATAAGAATAAGAATAAGAATAAATAAGAATAAGAATGGAATGGAATGGAATGTATTGGAATGAAGAATAGAACAGAACAGAACAGAACAGAACAGAACAGAACAGAACAGAACAGAACAGAACAGAACAGAACAGAACAGAACAGAACAGAACAGAATAACAGAATTGGAAGGGATCTTGGAGGTCTTCTACTCCAGCCCCCTATTCAGGCAGCAAACCTTATACCCATTCAGACAAATGAGCCTTGGTGGCGCAGCAGCTTAAGTGGTGTTAAAGTGACACCAGCTGCCTGCAATTACTGCAAGTTTGAATCTCAGCCTTCCATCTTTTCAAGGTAGGTAAAATGAGGACCCAGATTGTGGGGGCAATAAGCTGACTTTGTATATAAAAAAAGAACACTGCTTTGGGGGGAGGGGGCGAAAGCCCTACTAAGCGGATATATACAAAAGTATGAAGGCTATTGCTTAACGCATTGTAAGCCACCCTGAGTCTCCGGAGAAGGGCGGCAAATAAGTTAAATTTTTTTAAAAAAATGGTTGTCCAATCTCTTCTTAAAAACATCCAGTCTTGGTGAATTCACAACTTCTGGAGGCAAGTTGTTCCACTGGTTAATTGTTCTAACTGTCAGGAAATTTCTTCTTAGAACTAAGAATGCTTATCCTTAAACATTCTTCAAATTCTTCATATCCTTTTAGAGCAAGGTTTTTTTCAACCATGACAATTTTAAGATTCATGAATTTCAACTCCCAGAATTCCCCCATTCTGGTTGGCTGGGGAATTCAGGGAGTTGAAGTCCACACATCGTCATATTGCTAAGGTTGGGGAAACTCTTGTTTTAGAGAGTCACCCCTTATGAAAGCAGGTGCTTTCGTGCTGGTTCTCAGCATGCATGTTGTAAGCCGTGATTGCTGGTTTATATTCTTCACATTTATCCTCTCAGGTGGGATCATCCCCATCAGTGGTGGGTTGCTACCGGTTTGCCCTGGTTCAGGCGAATTGGTAACAGCGGTGGCGGGAGGCTCCGTCCAACCACCTGGCTGTCAACAAATATACTCTGCACATGTGAGCGAACCGATAGCAAAGAAGTGAAACCCATCACTGATCCCCACCAACTAATTTAAGACAGTTTTGGCCACAGTTGCTTGAAACCTAAACATGGCACCAGCCTCTCCAGAACCTGCCCATAAACCAGGGGTGAAATGCTCCTGCTACGGACCGGATCACCCGATCCGGTGGTGATGGTGGTGGGTGGTTCTGAGAACTGGTAGCAAAAATCCCTGTGCCACCCCCTCCCTCCCCATGCCCAGCTGAGCTGTGCAATCATCAGAAGCTTTTTTAAAAAAACTTTTAAAAGCATTTTTTCTACAACCTCTTCGGCCGAAAAAATGCTTTTAAAAGTAAAAAAAAAAAAAGGCTCTGATGATCGCGCGGCTCAGCTGGGATCGTCAGAGGCTTTTAAAAGCATTTTTTTCTACAAGCTCTTCAGCAGAAAAGGTTGTAGGAAAAAAAAAATTCTTTAAAAGCCTCTGACGATCCCAGCTGAGTTGCCTGATCTTTTAGGCTTTTAAAAGCATTTTTTCTGCAACCTCTTAAGGTTGTAAAAAAATGCTTTTAAAAGTTAAAAAAAAAAAGTTGGCCACACTTGCTCAGTCACATAAACCCCCCTCAAGCCACGCTCACAGAACCGGTAGTAACGACTTTTACATTTCACCACTGCCACAAACTCGAAGGCAGTCAAACCGTGTTGCTATTCAAAAGAGCAAAATACGAAACAAGCCATCTTTATACTTATTGTTATGCTGGAACACGAGCAAATTATTTCTCCGTGGATTCTCTTGACCCACCTGCTCAACAGACGGTATTTATAGTGCCGTTTGCTGATCAGATTTGTTTTGTTTTTTTCTCTTAGATATCTTGAGTTTCAGCCAGTAGGATAATTAAGAGCAAATGTTCATTTTACTCAGGTAAATAAAGGAAGAGTTTTGGAAGGGATAATTAAATGCCTTTGGAGAAGGAGGCCAAGAGGTGGATTTTTTTGTTGCTGTTTTTGTTGTTCAAAAGAGATACTTTCTGGTGGCCTGACCATTAGGGGTCCCTCTACCAAGCCACCTGGTTTTGACCTGCCTCGCTGGTCAAAATTGAGCAGAACGGATTTGGGTTTGGCTGGTATAAAGAAAAGACGAATTAGGGGTAACAGGATAGCAGAATTCCACTACTTGAGGGGCTGCCACAAAGAAGAGGGGGGTGTACAAAGCACTGGAGGGCAGGACAAGAAATAATGGATGGAAACTAATCAAAAAGAGAAGCGACGTGGACTTAAGGAAAACACATTTCTAACAGCGAGGACAATTGGCTAGTAGAACAGCTTACCTGCAGAAATGGTGGGGGGCTCCATCACTGGAGGTCTTTAAGAAGAGTCTAGACAGTCACTTGTCTGAAATAGTACAGGTTCTCCCGCTTGGGGGCTGGACTAGAAGACCTCCAAGGTCCCTTCCAGCTTATTCTATTCTATTCTATTCTATTCTATTCTATTCTATTCTATTCTATTCTATTCTATTCTATTCTATTCTATTCTATTCTATCCTATCCTATCCTATCCTATCCCACTCCACTCCACTCCACTCCACTCCACTCCACTCCACTCCACTCCACTCCATTCTTATTCCAATCTCTATTCTATTCTATTCTATTCTATTCTATTCTATTCTATTCTATTCTATTCTATTCTATTCTATTCTATTCTATTCTATTCTATTCTATTCTATTCTATTCTATTCTATTCTATTCTATTCTCTCGTCTCCTCTCCTATATCTATACTGTTCTGTTCTGTTCTGTTCTGTTCTGTTCTGTTCTGTTCTGTTCTGTTCTGTTCTGTTCTGTTCTGTTCTTCTGTTCTGTTCTACTCTACTCTACTCTACTCTACTCTACTCTACTCTACTCTACTCTACTCTACTCTACTACTCTACTCTACTCTACTCTACTCTACTCTATTCTACTCTTTTCTATTTGATCCTCTCCTCTCCTCTCCTCTCCTCTCCTCTCCTCTCCTCTCCTACTCTACTCTACTCTACTCTACTCTACTCTACTCTACTCTACTCTACTCTACTCTACTCTACTCTACTCTACTCTACTCTACTCTACTTTATTCTCTTGTCTCCTCTCCTATATCTACCCTATCCTACCCTACCCTAACCTGGAAAAAAAAGGTGGTTTAAGTGTCTCCATGTCCCATCAAATCATTAACTTGGTAGCCTGCTGGGGCCACAGATATGTGACTCTAATACTCCATATATAATATCAGAAATGCACTGACAGTGAGGCTAACAGCAAAGGATGTTACGCTCATTCCAGCTGGGAATAAAAATCTTGCAAATTACCCAGCTCAGCTCTCCTCCGACGCAATGCCCTCAGACGTGTTGCCAAGTTAGCTTTCGGAATTTCCAGTAGAGTTAAATTCCCAGGCTTCTGATCTGATTATAGTGAAGGATCCTAGCATTTCATATCTTTAAACCAAGTCGAATAAGGCAGCTCGATTTCCATTTTTTAAAAACACGCGTGCCCCCAAATGCTGTAATTTGGAAGACATCGTCCCAAGATATTTTCAATCCTTCTGGCTGAAAATCCCGGAAAATGCGGAAGAGCAGCAGCCTGGGGGGAACCCTGAGCTCATCCAAACACCCCGCTCAGTGCAAAATTTGCAAGAATACAGGCAATCCTTGACTTGTGACTGCAACGGAGCCTCACATTTCTGTTGCTGAATGAGACAGTTGTTTGGTGAATTTCGCCCCATTTTACAACCCTGCAGGCAAGAAATTAGTAACTCAGTTGTTAAATGAATCTGGTTTTCCCATTGTCTTTGCTCATCAGAAGGTCGCCAAAGTGGATCACGTAACTCCGGGACACTGCACCCGTCATAAATATGAGTCATTTGCCCAGTCTCTGAATTTTGATCACATGACCATATGGAAGCTGCTATGTTCATAGGTGTTATAAGTCCCATTTTTCAGGGCCCTTGCAACTTCAAACAGTATTGTGGCCCGTCAGCGGCCTGTGCAGATTGTAGCTGATTCTGACAGTGAGGAGGCTGGTGTGGTGCCACGCCAGCAGCCTGTGCAGCGGGCGCTCGAGTCAGACAGTGAGGAGGCTGGAGAAGATGTGGTGCCAGAGGCAGGGATTCAGCCAGGGCCTTCAGAACCTCCAGAAGCTCCTTTAAGTGAAGAGGACGAAGAGGAGAAGCCTCTTCTCGATGCATGGGTGCCCAGAGCTGCCAAAAGGCAGGAGGAGGTCTCCTTGAGAGTAAGGCTTGGGGCTAATTGGCCACTCCCTTAGCCTATTTAAGGAGGAATGCCAACTGAAGCAATTTGTAGGGAACAACTTTAGTTCATTCTCTTTCGCATCTGGATTCTCTGCAAATTGCTTCTGGGCTTTCTGCCAACCTTAGTAAGATGGTGATTATCTTTGGTTTCTTGAAGGTTGTTAAGGAAGTTTATTAACAGGCTTTGTTTGGAAAAGACTGAGTGATTTTAGTAAATTTAAGTTTTGTACAGACTTTGTGTGTGCTGTGTTCTTTGGGGTCCATAGCTGGGGCAGAAAAAATGTTCACTAAATGAAGCCTTGTAAATTCATTTAGACTACCTCTATTGGGCTTATCTTTTAAGAGATTAACCGAGTTGGAAGGGACCTTGTGGGTCATCTAGTCCAACCCCCCCCCCCAAGCAGGAGACCCTACACCATTTCGGACAGATGGCAGTCCAGTCTCTTCTTGAAAGCCATTTCTAGCAGATAATATTCTGGCTCCAGTTTCTGGTAAAGGAATTCCTATTGTTTTCCAATACAGGATGTTCAATTCTTAGTTAGAAAACGTAGCTGACATTTAGATATGTCCGCCGATTATTTATTGGATTCCTCTACAGCTAGCTATATTTATTTATTTTGATGGTTTTCTTCCTCGTTTTAGTTCTTGCAAGTCCCTCAAGACACAGAACTGCCCAGGAGCTGGGGCACGCTGAATGATGTGCTGCCTCAACAAGATTGAACCAATGAGAGTTCAATGGATTGATTCCTAGCGTACGATCTGAATTTATGTTGTGTAGACAAATCCTACGGACACAGAGCTAAAATGCTTGAATTAGACTCTTGACAGTTTAATATCAAGCAAGTATGTTTCTTTTGGGGGAATACTTAATGGATGAGCTCTTGGCTGGCGACCCTTGATACAGTTGGGCTCTGACTTGGTTTTCTTTCAATATGGAATGTTTAACAGGGTAATTTATGAGGATTAGTAATCAAATATGAATTTAATGGTAAACGAACCATTGTAACCTTGCTACTGTCCATGGTGCTGAAATGACACCCCCCTTCCCCCAGCAAGGATGTATAAGCCAATTCAAAATCTCTTTATAGTTTTTTCTATGTAAAATGATGGTTTCATGAATGTTTAGTCCAGCTGCTGTTTTATCTTTAGGCTATTCTACTCAACCTGTTTTGAGTAAGGATCCAAGGAATGGAGGAATTTACTGAGTGTAGGCAACTATATACTGTAAGCAATAAACTTTGTTGTTGTTGAAGTTGTCTCTGAAAGGTTGCAAACCATGAACCTTACAGGATGCTGCAATCAGTTGTAAATATGAGTTGGTTGCCGAGCGCTTGAATTGCGATCACGCAACTGCAGGGACGGTGCGACGGTCATAACTCAAATAGCTCAACAGGCTAGATAGCCTGTTATTAACATCCAGCTGTCTGCAATTATTGCAAGTTCGAGCTCAAGGTTGACTCAGCCTTCCATCCTTTCTAAGGTAGGTAAATTGAGGACCCAGTTTGTGGGGGCAATAAGCTGACTTTGTATAAAAATATACAAAAGTATGAAGGCTATTGCTTAACACATTGTAAGCCACCCTGAGTCTCCAGAGAAGGGGGGCATATAAATCTAATTTAAAAAAAAAACACCGCAAGGACAGGTTGTAAATCCCATTGTTTTGAGGCCATCTGAACCATTCTTAAACAAAACAGTTGTAAGCTGGGGACCACTTGTATCTCATTTCACCATGATAGATGGGATACTGTTGGCTTATTGTTATAGGTGAGTGTGGTGATTGTTTCTAAACAATCAGAAGTGGTCCTCTACAATAAGGCAAACACACACACAAGCACAGTGACACAAATTCAAGGCATTAGACAGAATAGAATAGAATAGAATAGAATAGAATAGAATAGAATAGAATAGAATAGAATAGAATAGAATAGAATAGAATAGAATAGAATAGAATAGAATAGAATAACAGAGTTGGAAGGGACCTTGGAGGTCTTCTAGTCCAACCCCCTGCCCAGGCAGGAAACCCTACATCACTTCAGACAAATGGTTGTCCAACATCTTCTTAAAAACTTCCAGTGTTGGAGCATTCACAATTTCTGGAGGCAAGCAGTTCCATTGGTTGCTTTAACTGTTAGGACATTTCTCCTTAGTTCTAAGTTGCTTCTCTCCTTGATTAGTTTCTACCCTGTTATGGAGGGTTATCCAACCTTATCTCCTTGCAATTCACCAAACAGACAAGTCTCAGAAGAGTTTAAACTAAACTGTTTTTATTTACATAAATAAACGAAAGTCTACTAAAAGAAAATCCAAGGTCAGTTTCCTTTTGCAGTGTCCGGTCAGCTTTCTGCCATCACTCTGTGCGACTGGAGTCCGGGTCTTTCTTCCTCAAAAGGAGGAGGCTTTAGTGACTTCAGCTTTGCCTCTGACCCCGAACTGAACTGCCTGCTGGCTAGCAGCTCTTTATATACTGTCTCAGGGGCAGTTAGTGGCTGTCAGGCAGTGGCTGTCTCAGTGGCACTTTGAAAAGCCCAGGAGTTAGAAAAGCCTGGGAGATTCAAAGCTAGGAACTGCGCTCTGATTGGCTTATTCAATTATCTAAGCCAAAAGTCATTAATAGGCACACCAACTGGGAGGGAATTCTTTTCTCTCACATACCCATTGCTTCTTGTCCTGCCTTCAGGTGCTTTGGAGAATAGCTTGACTCCCTCTTCTTTGTGGAAGACCCTGAGATATTGGAAGACTGCTATCATGTCTCCCCTGGACCTTCTTTTCATCAAACTAGACATACCCAGTTCCTGCAACCGTTCTTCATATGTTTTAGCCTCCAGTCCCCCAATCATCTTTGCTGCTCTTTATTTATTTATTTATTTTATTATTGTGATTTATATGCCGCCGTTCTCCCGAAGGACTGAGGGCGGCTTACAGTACAACAATCGATAATACAAAGCACAATACAGATTAAAATCTCCATTAAAACCAAATTAAAATTATTACAGTGTACAAACCCCCAACGGATCAGTCCGTTTGGTGATAGAGCCACGTCTTCAGTTCGCGGCGAAAGGAGAGGAGGTCAGGGGCTGTCCTGAGCTCGGTGGGCAGACCATTCCAGAGGGTCGGCGCTCCGACAGAGAACGCTCTCTTCTCCCTTACTGGAGTAGTCCAATCTTGCTTCAGCTGTACCTTGTTGGTCTAAGAATCCAGGAGCTCATCTCTCAGAGACTAAATATAGTTCTAATTAGTATCATATTTCATAACCCTTTGCTTTACTATAAATAAAGATAATTTAAGGGAGATATCACAACTGTCTAAATACCCGTCTGAAAGGAGGCATATTACATATCTATCTGTTAACATGTAAGGGTTTTAGCTCCAACCCCTCAAATATTTTCTATCCATTAGAGGTGGAAAGGAAAATTACAGGCTGGAGACAAGCTATATTGTTTCATGGCGAGGATTTACATGATCCGTTCTGGTTAATGGAGAGAGAGTTATTTTTCCCCAGTTGCATTCCCATAGCAACAGTTAAACAGTAGCACAGAAGAAGCCAACGAATCAATCAGCTCTCGTTGCTGGGTTTGTATTTTTGCATAGGTACATCCGATGAAAAGTGATTTTCTTTTTCAAGAAAAGAAAGCACGAGAAAAACTTCAGCGGAACAGAGCTGTATTACCTTTTAAAAAATCATTTGTTGTTTTTTTCACTCGGGAGCGGGCTCCGGATTTTCATGTTTTACTGACCTAAAATGGCATTGCAATGAGTATATTAAGGTAGACCCTAGGTGTCTCCCTCCATTGAGTAGAAGAGTTTACTGAATAACTTTGGAGGACTTCTAGTCCAACCCAAGTATTGTATGCAATACCTAACTCTGACTGCAAGTGACGCAATTCAAGCTATCCAAATCCATAAATAATCCATGATTCAGAATGACTTGTATTTTCACCTTTGGTACACTGCTCACCAGCTTCTGGGCACCAGCTTCTATGTGGCACCTCAACATGTCCAAGGGAAATGTGAAGATTTATGTTGCATAGCATCTACAAACAGGGCTACACCTTATATTTCGCTGCTGTCATCTTAAAGCCAGGAAGAGTCTTCATGCTGAATCTTGGAAGAAGAAGCTATGAATTAGGACTGGATAAATGGCATCAGATGGCATCAAAAGCGGACACGGTGGCTCAGTGGCTAAGACGCTGATCTTGTTGATTGAAAGGTTGGCAGTTCAGCGGTTCGAATCCCTAGTGCCACGTAACGGGGTGAGGTCCCGTTCCTTGTCCCAGCTTCTGCCAACCTAGCAGTTCAAAAGCAGGTAAAAAATGCAAGTAGAAAAATAGGGACCACCTTTGGTGGGAAGGCAACAGCGTTCTGTATGCCTTTGGTGTTGAGTCATGCCGGCCACATGACCACAGAGACGTCTTCGGACAGTGCTGGCTCTTCGGCTTTGAAACGGATAGGAGCACCGCCCCCTAGAGTTGGGAACAACTAGCACATAGGTGCAAGGGGAACCTTTACCTTTACTTTTAAATGGCATCGGGTTCAACGAGAGGCAATTGAGCCCAACATTTATGGTGGTAAACGAGACATTTGTTCAGTGGATTTTGCCCCATGTCACAACCTTTCTTGCCACTGTTGTTGAGCGAATCACTGCAGTGGATAAGTTAATAACCCAACTGTTAAAGGGAATCTTGGCTTCCCCCTTGTCTTTGCTGGTCAGAAGGTCGCAAAAAGGGAATGATGTGACCCCAAGACACAGGAAAAGGTCATAAGTTTAGGAACCAGTTGCCAAGCATCTGAATTTCGAGCCCATGATCACGGGGAATGCTGCAAAGGTTGTGACTGTGAAAAACGTTTGTAGGTCACATTTTTTGAGGGCTGTTGTAACTTGGAACAGTCATAAACGAACTGTTGTAAGTCGAGGACTACCTGTATTGTAGTGGCTAGCATTTGAGGTGTATCTGAGGAACTTCCTTTTAAATCTCTGCTTTTAATCAAGGAGACTTGGGGCCAAGTGTCTGTCTGTCTGTCTGTCTCTCTCTCTCTCTCTCTTTTTCTCTCTCTCTCTCTCCCTCCCTCCATCTCTCTCCCCTTCTCTCTTTCTCTCCCTCTCTTTCTTCTCCCTCTCTTTCTTCTCCCTCTCTTTCTTCTCTCTCTCTCTCCCCCTTTCCTCTCTCTTTCTCTCCTTCTCCCTCTCCTTTCTTCTCTCTCTCTCTCTCCCTCTCTTTCTTCTCTCTCTTTTTCTATTTTTCTCCCCCTCTCTTCTTCCCCTCTTTCTTCTCCCTCTCTTTCTTCTCCCTCTCTCTCCCGCCTCTCTCTTTCTCTCCCTCTCTTTCTTTCTTCTCTCTCTCTCTCCCTTTCCTCTCTCTCTCTCTCTCCTTCTCCCTCTCCTTTCTTTTCGCTCTCTCTTTCTTCTCTCTCTCTTTCTTCTCTCTCTCTTTCTTCTCTCTCTCTCTCTCTCTCTCTCTCTCTCTGACATTGTAGGAAGAAAATGAGGAGATATTCCCATGTATGTTGCCTTGAACTCCCAGGAGGAAAGGCAGGATCTAAATGCAACAAGACATAAACAAACACAGCTGTTCTAGCTACCCAACCCCCAAACCTTCTGGTTGTGAGTAAAATTGCCAGTAGCGTTATCATTGTGATTAGTTCCCTATATTCAGAAGATCGGCTATAAATCATGAACCTCACCTTCCTTCCTTCCTTCTTTCTGTTACATTAATTTTCATTGTTCCTCAAATCAGGCCAAGGTTTCTTCCTTCGGTGCGCAAGGAACTTATCTCTATTTTGCAGTCTATCTTTTTTCTCCCCCATCTGTATTGCACATCTATGGTAAAGGTAAGACGATGCCATTTAAGGGTACAGGCTGAAATGAAATTATGGAAATGATTCATTGGCTCAGTGTCGGGCCCAATAAATCAGGAAGCAAGTGGGGTTCAGACGACTATAGTTTATTGCATGCTAGCACTCTCTACAAGAATCTGATGGTCGAAGCAAATTGGCGGCAGATATGACATGATAGCCGTATTTCAACATCTCAGGGGCTGCCACAAAGAAGAGAGAGTCAAACTATTCTCCAAAGCACCTGAGGGCAGGACAAGAAACGATGGATGGAAACTAATCAAGGAGAGAAGCAACCTGGAATTAAGAGAAACGTCCTAACAGTGAGGACAATTAACCCGTGGAACGACTTGCCACCAGAAGTTGTGGTGCTCCATCACTCGAAATTTGTAGGAAGACTTTGGGCAGCGTTTGTCCACAATGGTAAAGGGTAGTAATGGTGAACCTTTTAGGCGCAGAGTGCCAAAACTGGAAGGCGCGTATGTGCATGTATGAATGCATGCCAGAGCACCAGAAAGCCGATGACCACCTGGCTGGCATGCCTGTACACCTTGGAAACTTGACAACCAGCTTACTGGCATGCATGTATGCCTCGGAAACCTGATGACCAGCCCGCTGAGCTGGAGTGACGGTGCGTGTGCCCAAAGAGAGGGCTCTGCATGCCATCCTCGGGCACATGTGCCATAGCTTCACCATCATGGATATACGGTCTCCTGCCTAAGAAGGGGGTTGGACTAGAAGACCTCCAAGGTCCCTTCCAACTCTGTTATTCTCTTAACAGTTGCAAGGATTACTTATGTCTAGTTTAATGAAAAGAAGGACTAGGGGAGACATGATAGCAGTCTTCCAATATCTCAGGGGCTTCCACATAGAAGAGGGAGTCAAGCTATCCTCCAAAGCCCCTCAGGGCAGGACAGGAAGCAATAGGTGGAAACTAATGAAGGAGAGAAGCAACTTGTAACTAAGGAGAAATTTCCTGACAGTTAGAACAATTCATCAGTGGAACAACTTGCCTCCAGAAGTTGTGAATGCTCCAACACTGGAAGTTTTTAAGAAGAGGTTGGACTGTTCTAAGTCGAGAAGTACCTGGACTTATCTAAATCAATCAATCAATCAATGACATGGCCAAGATAGCTCCCCAAAATAATGTTTTGCTTAGGAACATTCTAACTTCTGGAATGCTAGGGACAAAAGTTCAAGGTCAACTTTGTGGAAATATATGGATTTTTCCTGCTGGATTTTTTTTTTAAAAAAATTCTCTCTTGGCACTGAGGGAAGAACATTTTACCTCAGGAATGTCACTGAAAGGCCTTCAGGAGTCATTCGAGAAGAAAGAGGGATGTTCTAAAGTAAAAAAAGAAAAGAAAAAAAAGAGCAAAATTTGCTGGAATCTTGTTTATGCTGTTCCCTATACAGTTGTGGAACTCTTTTGCCAAAATGGAGGTGGCAGTTTGTGAAAGCCAACTGTTTCTGGCTATTTCTGCTCTTTCCTCTCCCAGTAGCACCGTTTGGCAAATCGAGATAAACAACCATTCACTTTCCACATATGCGCAGAAGCATAATAATATGTTAAATCTCCACTTTAGGTAACGTCCCTCCCCCATTTTTCTTTCTGTAAATCGGGGCTCCCATACGGGATGATGTGACTTGGTTTTTCCAGCTGCAACGACCCCATCATCTTTGACCCCGGTTAATGTTTCATCTGTTCAGCAATCTGTAGAAATCGAAATTTCCTTCTGGAAGAGCTGCAACTCAGCTGCAATTCTTCTCATGAAATATCTCTGGACACATTCAATTGTATTAATGTCCGATATGCAGTGTGGGTTCCAGGCAGATGAGCTGTATTCAAGAATTGGTCTAGCAAAGGTTTTGTATGCTCTAGTTTGCAGTACAATATTACCAGAAAAGAAGCTTCGCAAGATTAGCTTAACTACTCTTAATGCTTTTTTGGGATTAAATAATTTAAAAAATTGTAAGGAGCTGCCCAAAAACTGAACCTACAGCATAGGAGGGATGTGCAGAATTCCATTATGAAAAAAAAAATCATTAAAAGTTCTCTTTTTAAAGTCTCTCAGTGTTTCTCTAGGGTTCATTTGTAAGTGTGAGAAACGGTTTATAGTGTTTCTAAAATATTTACAGGCTAGGTAAACAAATAAGGCATTTTTTCCTATGCCTTCCCTTTCCACGACTTATATATCCAGTTATCTTAATAAAAAAGCTTTTCTCATCAGTGTTTTAATTAGCGGCTGTGAACATGACCAGTAAGGGCTTCTCTTTTGTCTAGCTTTATTTTTGATCTTTGGTTAACAAAAAGAAACAAACAAACAAACAAATCCTACCCCAACTTGTTTATATCTCTTTACAGTTGACGGATGTGATGGATGATATAATAGGAAATGCAGAGAAATGGCGGGTTAGCATTTCAAGGGGGCACAGAATTGTATTGCTAGAAACATAAAGTTGACTAGGATGTTGTCTCCCTCAGCCCGTAAGGTTTAAATTTAAAATTGAATGAAAAGATTAAAGATTGCAAACTGAAAAGTTCCAGAAAGTTTAGGTACATAATGTTCAGCCCAATAGGCAATGAAAACACTCATCCAACTGTGCAGCTCGGAAAACAGTAAATTGTTATTTGTAGGATGGAAGATTCATTAAAGCAGCTTTCTCGGTCCAGGTTTTCTCCAGATAAATTGTGTTACCGAAAAGAATATTTGTAGCTCAGGGTTGAATTGTGGGGGGTCCCTGGTGGTCTCTGAGCTTGAAAGTTTTCCTGCAGATGTTTCATGACCCAACTAAATAACACCATCAGAGTTAGCTTGAAACATCTGAAAGAAAATCACCAAGTTCAGAGAGCATCACGGATCCCACAAAAGATATTATATTGTGGTAGGGTCCTGTTGACATGAACAAGGATGAAGGTTGCTGAGAGGTGTAATGTTGAACCTTCAGTTAAGTTGCTTTTGGGTTTTATTGACTTTGTACCTTCACTTATTACCGTATTTTTCGGTCTATAAGGCACACTTCCCCTCCTCAAAAGTGGGTGGAAATGTCTGTGCGCCTAATAGAGCAAATGTTGCTGAAGCCCTGCCCACCCACTGGCCCCCACCCTTTGGCTGTTTTTGGCCTCCATGTGTCTCATTTTTGGGCCTTTGTGCGCCCCATTTTTGGGCCTTTGTGCATCCCATTTTTGGCTCGTTTCAGGCGCTGGGGATCACCGCCATCACTGCCTATCGCCGCTACCCACTGCTATCGCTCACTGCCTACCTCTGCCACTTGCCGCTGCTGGTGCCACTGCCACTACCACTCGCCACCCTTCGCCACTGCCATTCGCCACCGGCGATAGGCAGCAGTGGCAATAGGCAGCGGTGGTGATCCCAACCACCTGCAATGGGCGGAAAATGGGACGTACAGAGGCCAAACACAGGACACCCAGAGGCTGAAAATGGAATGCAGGGAGGCAGCAGTGGTGGCGACGGTGGCGATCGGCGACAGCGATCCCCGCTGCCTGGAACAGCTGATTGGCGGTATTCCTGGAGGTGGATCCAACTGCCAATCAGTTGCTCATACTAAATCAGGCTGCAATAATTTGCTGAAGCTAACTGGGATGTTTGCTGCAAGGATGCTAACCAGATGAATACCGATGGATGCTGGGAGGCAGAGGCAGATTTTTTTGTTGTTGTTTTCCTCCCCAAAAGCATCTTATGGTCCGGAGTATCTTATAGTGCAAATAAATAAATAAATAAATATGGTATTTCTCAGCCTTAACTCACTTGAGCAGACTGGTGCTCTTTAAATAATGTCCCAAGAAAATCTTAGAACTCAAAATAATGAATCTTTCTTGACCGAGGTTAGGAGGCCCATATAATTTTAGTAATTACAGTTGATCGAAAACCAGTTCTATTTTAGTGAGACTTAAAATAAAACCTGCCTTGTGCTTGATTTTCTTCCAACACTATATCAAGGATTGCGCACCTCCCTATTTTTGAGTGGGCTGGCCCGTTTCCATCTGTCTGCTGTTTTGTGACAGATTGTTCTTACCTTGCTTTATAAAAAAAAAAAAAACGGTGTGAGAACTCGCTCTCACACCTCTGATAGTAGATTCCCAGAAGTTATTTCACTGTTGGCCACTTTGTTGGTAGCTACTTCCTGTTAACGTTTTGCCCACCTGAGAAATTAGTTCTGTTTTCATCAGGAAAGTTATTCAGAATATGGTGCGTTAGGACTTGGATGACGAGAGCTGCAAATGATGGGGTGACTTTGTACATCGGGTGAAGAATTTTGATTCTGACCATGGTCAATTTTCAGAGCTTCTGATGATTCAGAACGGGGTGCAGGGAGTCCTCGACTTACGACCACAATTGAGCCCAACATTTCTGTTGCTAGGTGAGACCATTGAGTTTTGCCTTATTTTAGGACCTGTCTTGCCACTGATGTTAAGCGAATCACTGCCGTTGTTAAGGTAGTAACCTGGTTGTTAAGTGAATTTGGCTTCCCCATTGACTTTGCTTGTCAGAAGGTCGCAAAATCCCAGGACACTGCAACCGTCATAAATAATTGCCAAGTATCTGAATTTTGATCACGCAACTATGGGAATACTGCAGAGGTTGGGAAAATCAGTAGTAAGTCACTTTTTTCAGTGCTGTTGAAACTTTGAACAGTCATTAAAGGAACTGTTGTAAGCGAGGACTATCTAGCTCAAGCTCAGCCTTCCATCCTTCTGAGGTCGGTAAACTGAGGACTCAGATTGTTGGGGTCAAGAGGCTGACTCTGTAAACTGCTTAAAGAGGGCCGTGAAGCATAGTGAAGCGGTGTATAAGTCTAAATGCTATTGGTATTGCCCACCCACTCTCCCTCCCTCCCGTTAGAATACAGTATTACAGGCTAATTCAGTTCACTGCCAGGAGTTCAATCATGACTGGTTGAAGGTTGACTCAGCCTTCCATCCTTTTGAGGTGGGTAAAATGAGGATACAGATTATTGGGGGCAAGAGGCTGATTCTGTAAACTGCTTAGAGAGGGCTGTAAAAGCACTGTGAAGCGGTATATAAGTTTAAGTGCTATTGCTATTGCTATTGCTATTGCTATTGCTATTGCTATTGCTATTGCTATTGCTATTGCTATTGCTATTGCTATTGCTATTGCTATTGCTATTGCTATTGCTATTTCCTTCCTTCCTTCCCTCCTTCCTTCCTTCCTCCCTTCCCTCCCTTCCTCCCTCCCAGTGGTTAGAATGCAGCATTGCAGACTAACTCTGCCCATTGCCAGGAGTTCGATCTTGCCTGGCTCAAGGTTGACTCAGCCTCCCATCCTTCCGAAGTGGGTAAAATGAGGACCCAGATTGTTGGGGGCAAAGAGGCTGACTCTGTAACTGTTTAGAGAGGGCTGTAAAGCACCATGAAGCGATATATAAGTCTAAGTGCTAATGCTATCTGTAATTTCTTCCTCAAAATGATGGAGAAGCCAACTATCTATTTTGGGTAATTATGTTTAGAGAAAGTTCTTTTTGAAGGAAAAAGTCCCCACATGGTGATTTTATGTGTCTTAAGGTTTCAGATTGCCCGTGCATGATTTTACCCAATAAATGGACAAAAAAGATGCAAGCAAAAATTTCAGATTAGTTACCATGTTATGTGTTTCTGCCGGTTTTACAAATGCTAATACGGTTTCTATAGACTGATCATTAAAAAAAACATGCTGCCTGACTAGCAGCAATCTGTTAAGCTTGCCTGCTTTCCTTCAGGTATACTTGTCTTAACAATTTTTTTCACTGTTGCCATTGCTTTCGTTCAATGTCTTCCTGTCATCTAATTTCTAATTAATTTTTTTCTGAATTGACAGCTGCCATTCGAAATAGCTGAGGTGGCACTTTAGGGTTAGAGTAAAAGTTTTCCTCCTCACTCGGCTTACCAGATTAGAGGGGAAAAAAGACGATCAGAGAAAAAGGGGGCCAGATGGATATTATCTTTGAGGGGTTTTTTTCTATAATACTTTCTCCCAATTTATTAATTATTATTATTATCATTGCACTGCATGTAGTTTAAAAAAAACACACACAAAGGTATTAGACACAGTCTTTGACTGATCCAGACCAAGTGTGTAGGCAGATCATATAAAGTTGAAGAAAAAATCAAAACTCTAGGCTAACATGTATGGATGTATGTATATATGTATGTATGTATGAATAGATAGATAGAGATAGATAGATAGATAGATAGATAGATAGATAGATAGATAGATAGATAGATAGATAGATAGATAGATAGATAGAGTTAGGCACTATGGACTATGCAAAATAAACCAAAGTATTTGGGGTTCAGACAAGAACAGATTGTATAGGGCAGTTCTTTAAAGTCAGTTCAGCACCATGGAGAGCTGCCTGGTTCAACGGCCACATTTCCATTTCAGGACCAAGGACAGCGCACTGATATTCTCCACTCTATTTTTGCACACTGTCTCAACCCTATTATGAAATGCTATTCTTTTAGTAAACTTTATCTTATCTGCCTGAAAAACCTTTATTTACAACCTAGTAGTAGCATATTATCCCAGTAACTGTCACAGAAACTGGATCAAGAGAAGCCCTTGGAGGTAGCCAGAATTCTGGTTTACTCCAACCTATGAGTTCTTGTGCCAGGAGAGTTCTGGCAATTTTCCTTATGTCACTGGGCTCTTTTCCAGACAGCAGTAGGTGTGCGTTGAATACTCAGCTGCTTAGCATTTTGGGTGTGTGCTCTAAGCTGGCAGGCAGATATTTCCATAATTTTTTTTAGCACCGGGCTAGAAATCATGAAACCGTGAGTCTGCCTTAAGCACAAAGCCGACTGAGTGCAGAGAAGAGCAACAAAGCTGATTAGGGGCCTGGAGGCTAAAACATATGAAGAACGGTTGCAGGAACCTGGCATGGCTAGTCTAATGAAAAGGAGGACTAAGAGTGACATGATAGCAGTCTTCCAATATCTCAGGAACTGCCACAAAGAAGATGGAATCAAGCTATTCCCCAAAGCACCTGAAAGCAGGACAAGAAGCAATGGGTGGAAACTTATCCAAGAGAGAAGCAACTTAGAACTAAGGCGAAATTTCCTGACAGTTAGAACAATTAACCAGTGGAATAACTTGCCTCTAGAAGTTGTGAATGCTCCAACACTGAAAGTTTTTAAGAAGATGTTGGATAACCATTTGTCTGAAGTGGTGTAGGGTTTCCTACCTAAGATGGGGGTTGGACTAGAAGAACTCCAAGGCCCCTTCCAACTCTGTTATTCTATTCTATTCTATTCTATTCTATTCTATTCTATTCTATTCTATTCTATTCTATTCTATTCTATTCTATTCTATTCTATTCTATTCTATTCTATTCTATTCTATTCTATTCTATTCTATTCTATTCTATTCTATTCTATTCTATTCTATTCTATTCTATTCTATTCTATTCTATTCTATTCTATTCTATTCTATTCTATTCTATGACTAACTTTGGGCCAGTCACTTTTCTTTCAGCCCTAGAAAGAAGGCAATGGCAAACCCCTTCTGAAAAACCTTTCCCAAGAAAAATGCAGAGACTTCTCCAGTCTCCAGGCAATCTCCGAGAATTGAACATCACTGAATAAAAGAAGAAGAAGGGAAGGGGAAAAAAACTCATACCCCTGCTGTTCTGTATCTCAAACATTTGTTTCTGAAGGATTGACTAGGCAAGATTCTGAAACTGACCATCCGTTGATTGAATTTTGCTGGGAGTGGGAAGTTTAACCCAAAAGAACCTCAGGGAAAGTTTATACTAATTCTTCTGTGACTTCACTGCTGATTATTATGTTCAGAGAACACATACCTAACCTTTGACCCAATTAAATACATTGACATTAAGACATTTGTGGTCTTGCCAGCAGAATCTTTCCAGAAGATTGACTCTGCAGCTAGGTGGGCATGTTATTCGAAAATCAGAGATATTGATTCCACTCCCCCCTCCACAGAACTGCTGTCAACTGTTTCCTAAATTTCTTGATCTTAAGCACACACACAAAAAGTCCAGAAACTTTCTAAGGCAGGATGCAGATCATTTTTGTGTATCTTGAATTGGCCATCTCCTACAGGATATTCTAGCTGAATGGGGTAGAGTGATGTTCTGTAGAGCTGGTCCAATGATTGATGGAGTCAATGAATGATATGCCGATGCTTTGTGTTTGAAGCTTTTGATTTGATCCCTCAACAACCCCTGATTGATTATGTGCCATCGAGTTGTTTTTACTCCTGGCAACCACATAGATAGATTTTTCTCCATGATGTGCTATCTTTCAGCTGGCTTTTCAGATCTTTCAAAGTCACATCCATGGCCTCAGTAAATGAGTCCATCAACATTCCTGTTGGCCATTCTCTTCTCTTACCTTCCAACATCCAAGCCTTTTTCAGAGAATTAGGTCTTCATATAATGTGTCCAAAGTATGTTAATTTGAACCTGCTCATTTATGCCTTAAGTGAGAACTGATTAGAGGTGATTAGTTTGATGATTCATTTAGCAATAGCAATAGCACTTAGACTTATATACCACTTTATAGTGCTTGACAGCCCTCTCTAAGCAGTTTATAGAGTCAGCCTCTTGCTGCCAACAATTTGGATCCTCATTTTACCCACCTTGGAAGAGTGGAAGGCTGAGTCAACCTTGAACTGATATGGATGGATGGATGGATGGATGGGGAAGGGAAGGGAAGGGGAAGAAGTAAGTAAGTATAAATAAGGAAGGAAGGAAGGAAGGAAGGAAGGAAGGAAGGAAGGAAAGGTAGCAACAGCACTTAGACTTACATATCACTTTACAGTGCTTTACAGCCCTCTCTAAGTGGTTTAGTCAGCATCTTGCTCCCAACAATCTGGATCCTCATTTTATCAACCTCAGAAGGATGGAAGGTTGAGTCAACCTTGAGCCTGGCGAGATTCGAACTGCCAAATTATAGTCAGCCGGCAGTCAGCAGAAATAGCCTGCAGTACTGCACTCTAACCACTGCGGCTCATTTGTTTGTTTGTTTTCTTGGCTTTCCATGATCTTCTCAAAAGACTTTTCCAACACCGAAGCTGAAAAATGTCAATACTCTTTCCTATCCCCTTTCTTCAAAGTCCAACATTTGCTTCCCTAGACCATCACAGGGAATACCATGACTAACATGAATGTTTTTCAGGTACAGCCAGATATCTTTCAAGGTATCATGTAGTCCTAGACGTATAACCGTTCGTTTAGTTAGTGACTGTCCCAAGCTACAACTGTGATTTATTTTTCACACTGTTGCAACATCCCCATGGTCATGTGATCAAACGCTCGGCAACTGGCATGTACTTATGACAGTTGCAGTGTCCCGGGGTCATGTGATCCCAGGGGTGAAATCCAGCAGGGTCTGACAGATTCTGGAGAACCGGTAGCAGAATTTTTTAGTAGTTCGGAGAACCGGCAAATACCACCTCTGGCTGGCTCCAGAGTGGGGAGGGAATGGGGATTTTGCAGTATCCTTCCCCTGGAGTGGGGTGGGAATGGGGATTTTGTAGAATCCTTCCCCTGGATTGGAGAGGGAATGGAGCTTTTACATTATCCTTCTCCTGGAGTGGGGTGGGAATGGAGATTTTGCAGTATCATTCCCCTGGAGTGGGGTGGGAATGGAGATTTTGCAATATCCTTCCCCTGCCACACCCACCACTGACCATCCTGGCATCTTCGAGAGAAGTGAAGGGTGCTTTTGATGTGAGGGGAATGAGTTGATTTCCAATTTCCTCCCCCCACCCTCAAATTTTGAGAGCTTCTGCTTTGCTAAGGTTTCCCCTCCCCCACCCCAATGAAGCATTGCATTCCCCCAATCCTGAACATTAATGATACTGTAAGAGTAGAAGGTAACAGTCAAAACAGACCTCAATTGACTGGCTTTCATTAAGGGATACTGTACCCAGTTCCTATTACGCGCTGTTGTTTCCCTTCCGTCTTTTGTTCAATTTTCGAAAGCACTTAGCCCAGAGGTGGAAAAACACTCCGTTCTGCAGTTTTGCCAAATTATCCAGGAATCCTCAAAGAAAATAAAGCACCTTGCACGCTTTTTCTCCCCGTGACCTACTTCTTTGGATACATAGAATGTTTCTTGTAAAAAAAATTCACCCGATAAGAGCTGAATTCACACCATTATCTTACAGCTGTATCAGCATATCCTTCAGTATATGTTCCCTTTCTCCCAGCCCTTCCCCCCCCACTCCATAAGATTCCTCCCTCCCCTCCATTGATCCACAATATTGTGCGTTTGTCGTTCTCCCTTGTTGTGCGTCTACAGCGTGCCATCTTATTTCCCTAAGATCTGGAGGTTTTTGTGGTTTTTTTGATATTAGCCTTTTTAGCACCAGGAGAACAGGAAAGGTCAACAGAAAAGACAAATGTTTTCTTTAAGAAAGTTGCAAGGGTTTTTTTTTCTTTCTTCTTCTTTTTTTTTTTGAGAAGCGCTGTTCAATAATGCTGCTTCCTTTGATCAAATCCCTGCGCCGCTGTTCTTCTATGCAGAACAGGCATGGATGAAAAAAAATATGCTCGGAATAAGGGGCCTTTTGGTGTTAATTTTCATTTATTCAATTAATATGCCACCCATCTCACTGACAAGCGATTTTGGGTGGCTTACGAACACGATAAAAACAAAGGTACCGAACATGAAGACATGAAAGGGAGGGAGGGAGTCAAGCTATTCTCCAAAGCACCTGTGGGCAGGACAAGAAGCAATGGGTGGAAACTAATCAAGAAGAGAAGCAACTGAGAACTAAGGAGAAATTTTCTAACAGGTAGAACAATGAATCAGTGGAACAACTTGCCTCCAGAAGTTGTGAAAGCTCCAACACTGGAAGCTTTTAAGATGTTGGACAACCATTTCTCTGAAGTGGTGTAGGGTTTCCTGCCTAGGTAGGGGGTTGGACTAGAAGACCTCCAAGGTCCCTTCCAACTCTGTTATTCTCTTAACAGTTGCAAAGATTACTTATGGCTAGTCTAATGAAAAGAAGGACTAGGGGAGACATGATAGCAGGCTTCTAATATCTCAGGGGCTGCCCCACCTGTGGCATGTGTGTTCGCCATCCCGGCTGTAGGATAATTTGGGCTAAATTAATTTCCTGTAGCCTTCGTGAATGGGTTTATTGAGAGGTATCCATCCAGTGGATCAAGCAAGGGCATAGAAACAAACAAATGTAGGAGCCTGTGTAGCCTAGTGGGCTAATGCCTCCTACTAAAGGCAGCAATTAACACCAACTGCCTGTAATTTCTGTGAGTTCAATCCTAGCCAGGCTCAAGGTCGACTCAGCCTTCCATCCTTTCTAAGGTGGGTAAATTGAGGACCCAGTTTGTGGGGGCAATTAGCTGACTTTGTATAAATATACAAAAGTATGAAGGCTATTGCTTAACGCATTGTAAGCTGCCCTGAGTCTCTGGAGAAGGGCGGCATATTAATCAAATTAAAAAAAGAAAAAGGAAGGAAGGAAGGAAAGAAGAAAGAGAAAGGAAGGAAGGAAGGGAAGGAAGGAAGAAAGGAACGAAGGAACAAAGGAAGGAAGGAAGGAAGGAAGAAAGAAAGAAAGAAAGAAAGAAAGAAAGAAAGAAAGAAAGAAAGAAAGAAAGAACATTCAGCTGCCTGCAATTACTGTAAGTTCAAATCTCACCAGGCTCAAGGTTGATTCAGCCTTCCATCCTTTCTAAGGTAGGTAAATTGAGGACCCAGTTTGTGGGGGCAATAAGCTGACTTTGTATAAATATACAAAAGTATGAAGGCTATTGCTTAACACATTGTAAGCTGCCCTGAGTCTCTGGAGAAGGGCGGCATATTAATCAAATTAAAAAAAGAAAAAGGAAGGAAGGAAGGAAAGAAGAAAGAGAAAGGAAGGAAGGAAGGGAAGGAAGGAAGGAAGAAAGGAACGAAGGAACAAAGGAAGGAAGGAAGGAAGGAAGGAAGGAAGGAAGGAAGGAAGAAAGAAAGAAAGAAAGAAAGAAAGAAAGAAAGAAAGAAAGAAAGAAAGAAAGAACATTCAGCTGCCTGCAATTACTGTAAGTTCAAATCTCACCAGGCTCAAGGTTGACTCAGCCTTCCATCCTTTCTAAGGTAGGTAAATTGAGGACCCAGTTTGTGGGGGCAATAAGCTGACTTTGTATAAATATACAAAAGTATGAAGGCTATTGCTTAACACATTGTAAGCTGCCCTGAGTCTCTGGAGAAGGGCGGCATATAAATCAAATTTAAAAAAAAATGTTGTAATGTTGTGTGGTTGTCTGTCCACCAGACTAAAAAAAAGAACCTGCTTTTCATCGCCGGTTCTATTTCACAAAATACACACAGAGCAATTAAGTGCGTAGATGTGTTTTCTAAATCACGGCCAGTATGTTTCCTTCCCGTTTTATAGCCACGCCATTACTGGAATGACCCCCGATGAAAAGGAAGGAGGAAATTGGTTTGGCTTCTCAAATCAACCAGCCATTAAATAAGGGGACCGTAATCTGGAGTGGGAATTTGGCATATCTAATTAGCTTGGCAGCCCGCTGCCTCTTCCTTAACTGCTTTCAAGATATTACGCTTTTCTGTACTGCTGTTTTGATGAGATGTTTGGCCTGGGTACCTGTATTTCTTGGTATCGATTTTTCACACCTGGCACGGTTAGCCCGTCCATCAGATTCCTGGCGTCTGTTCTAGCCTGGCTGAAAATCCTCCACCTCGGTTGGAAAGGTAGCTAGGCTGTTGTGACGCTCGTTTCATTGTTATTCTTTCTTCCCAGGAAGTCCTGGGCGGCTTGTGGATCCCTTGGGATTCAGGCATGGATGGCAAGTAGATTCCACAGACTGTTGGAAAGGAATTCCAGTTGGGCTAGAATTTAACCAGAGCTCAGACCCCTTCCTTCCTTCCTTCCTTCCTTCCTTCCTTCCTTCCTTCCTTCCTTCCTTCCTTCCTTCCTTCCTTCCTTCCTTCCTTCCTTCCTTCCTTCTTTCTTTCTTTCTTTCTTTCTTTCTTTCTTTCTTTCTTTCTTTCTTTCTTTCTTTCTTTCTTTCTTTCCTTCCCTCCCCTCTCTCTCTCCCTCCCTCCCTCCCTCCCTCCCTCCTTCCTCCTTCCCTTCCCTTCCCTTCCCTTCTTTCCCACTGTCCCTCTCCTCTCCTTTCCTTTCCTCTCCTTTCTTTCCCCTCCCTTCTCCTCCTTCCCTTTCCTTCCCCTTCCCTTCCCTTCCCTTCCCTTCTCTCCCTCTCTCCCTCTCCTCTCCTTTCCTCTCTTCTCCTTCCCCTCCCTTCCCCTCCCCATCTTTCCTTCCTTCCTCCCTCCCTCCCTTCCCTTCTCTCCCTTCATCTCCTCTTCTTCTTTCCTTCCCCTCCCTTCCCTCCCAACATCTCCTTCCTTCCTTCCTTCCTTCCTTCCTTCCTTCCTTCCTTCCTTCCTTCCTTCCTTCCTTCCTTCCTTCCTTCCTTCCTCCCTCCCTCCCTCCCTCCCTCCCTTCCCTTCCCTTCCCTTCCCTTCCCTTCCCTTCCCTTCCCTTCCCTTCCCTTCCCTTCCCTTCCTTTCTCCCTTCCTCTCCTTCCTTCCTTTCCTTCCTTCCTATCCCTCCTCCTCCCTCCTCTTCCTCCCTCCTCTTCCTCCCTCCCTCCCTCTCTTCCTCCTCCCTTCCTCTTCCCTCCCTCCCTTCTCTCCCTCTTCCCCCCTTCCTTTCTTCCATCCATCCATCCACCTCATATACATGACTCTGGGCAGCTAGCAGTTAAATCAGACTAGAAACCAAGTCAAAGAAAGAAAGAAAGAAAGAAAGAAAGAAAGAAAGAAAGAAAGAAAGAAAGAAAGAAAGAAAGAAAGAAAGAAAGAAAGAAAGAAACAACCAGCATTAGAAACAACATGAAGAACATAAGAGCAGCCAAGAACACTCCTGACATCACACTGTCAATATAACCATGACCACGGCATCCTTTAATTACACCGTCTCATCCACATTCTTCAAGGAGCATCTCCTGCTGTCTCAAGAACAATGTTGCCAGGAAGCTTAAAGATTGCAGAATTCAAGATGATAAGGAGAAGCCCCTTTGGAGTACGGTTATGGGTTATTCATCTTATTTATTAAAAATGTACAGTCCTAGACACAAAAAAGGGGCTTATTTAGAAAAGCCCCATAGCTCTTTCTCTTGTTCCACGGTCTGAGCTAGCTGGAGGAGAATTCTTCAGTTGCTCACATCCCTGGTTTTTGGTTTTGGAAAAAAAAACAAAGTTGGAAGCAAAATCTGTTGCTCTCTCCAGGGGAGGGCTTCAAAACCTTTAGCAACGGTTCCTCTGCCCGTTGCTGGGTCATGGTGGGTGTGGCCATGGTGGGTGTGGCCTAGTTGGCCTCCTGCACTACAGTGGGATGGTGGGATTTGCCCTCCCCAGACTTCGGAGGTTTTCCTTGAGCCTCCGGGAGGGTGAAAACAGCCTCCCCAGGCTCCGGAGGCCCTCTGGAGGCTGGAAACGGGCCTGTTTCCGGCCTTCCCGAACTTCCGGTAGGCCTGTTTTTCTCCTTCCCTGAGCCTCCGCACGTGCACTTACCTGCATCTAAAACAGGCCACTCAGGGGCCAGCCAGAGGTGGTATTTGCCGGTTCTCCGAACTGCTCAAAATTTCCACTACCGGTTCTCCAGAACCTGTTAGAACCTGCTGGATTTCACCCCTGATGTTATACACTCAGGTGCCACACTGTTCATGCATTGATACGTTTTTAAAAAAATAAAATGAAAAATGAAAAACTTGGGGTGTGTGTGTGTGTGGAAACAAAGAAAAAACAAGGAAGTCCAGATGCTTCCTGAAAAAGCACCGGGGGGGCGGGGGAGGGGGAGCATGGTTTTCTCCTTGGCAGTGCCTTGATTAGTGCTTTGTTTTCTGCTTGATTGTTTGTCTGGGGTGAATCCCTGCTTATCTAGATTGTTTGTTGCCGGAGAGAATGCGGTTTGGTTTTAAACAGGGAGTGAACCAGTGGTGGGTTGCTACAGTTCGCCCCGGTTTGGGCGAACTGGTAGCGGCAGCGGTGAGAGGCTCTGCTCACTCGCCTGGACACTTTTGTGCACGGGTGAGTGAACTGGTAGCAAACTAAATTGAAAACCACTACTGGAGTGAACTACACGCTCACCAGCCCTGATGAGGTTATCTAGTGTGGCAATGAAACGTCTACAAAAAAAACAACGTCTACAAAAAAAACAACCAAGCTCAGGGAGAACCAAGGACCCCACAGTCCTCCTCCTCCCCACAAACCCCATTCCCTTTTAGCACTGATGACGTTGCCTAGTTGGGTAATGAAAAGTTTGCAAGAAAACAATTCAGCTCAGAGAGCACCAAGGACCCCACAAGAAACAGGGGTCCTCTCTCTTCGCGCAAGAGAAGCCTTTGGCAACCCGTTGCATGTATAGAAAAAGGGTGAGATGTCCTGTTCTATTCTCCCCATGGTAGCGGGGCAGTCTGAGTTTAGCAAGCTGAGGTCCGGCAAGCTGGACTTCTCGGTAGGATGAGTTTTAGCCATTTCCAGCCTTTCTTTCCAGTTTTCAACAGTTCTCTTGTCAGACACGTTTGGCCGATAGTCATTGCAAAATTCCCCTCCTGTTCATTTAATCAGAAGCCCTGGAAATGAAGCCTGACCTCGGGGATCATCCGAGAATGGCCTCTGGCATCAAATGGAAATCATTTCAAAGTTGTCAAAGGAAGAGACAAGCGACACGCGGTTTCTCCTTTGCCCTGCGCTGATTGAATTGTTCCCTTTAAACCCACCCCAGAAGGGAGGTCAACTCTGCAGCTCTTGTTAGTTTAAACTAACGCTGAGTGGTCACTGCAACATTTTCTAGCTTAGATCCCCGACCTGGTGCCTGTGGGCACCCGTACCATCATGGGCACTTTCCTTGGCATTAGCCTGGCTCTTAAAAAAGAGCATCAAACGGGCAGCTTGATATTTAACCACTGCTTCTAGCAATGTATTCGTGTCTGAGCACTTAGACTTATACACCGCTTCACAGTGCTTTACAGTCCTCTCTAAGCACAGAGTCAGCCTCTTGCCAACAATCTGGGTCCTCATTTTACCCACCTCAGAAGGATGGAAGGCTGAGTCAACCTTGAGTTGGTCAGGATCAAATTCCTGGCAGTGGGCAGAGTTAGCTTGTAATACATTCTAACCACAGGAGGGAGGAAGGGAGGGAGGGAAGGAGGGAGGGACAAAGGAAGGAAGGAAGGAAGAAAGAAAGGAAGGAAGAAAGGAAAATAGCAATAGCACTTAGACTTATACACTATTTCACAGTGCTTTACAGCTCTCTCTAAGCAGTTTACAGAGTCAGCCTATGGCACCCAACAATCTGGGTCTGAATTCTACTGATCTCAGAAGGATGCTGGTCAGGATTGAACTGCTGGCAGTGTCAGAGTTTGCCTGCAATACTGGGAGGGAGCCAGGGAGGCAGCGTAGGAGGAAAGGATGGACGGACGGACAGAAGGAAGGAAGGAAGGCCAATAGCAATAGCACTTGGACTTATATACCTCTTCATAGTGCTTTACATCCCTAAGTGGTTTACAGAGTCAGCCTCTTGCCCCCACCAATCTATGTCCTCATTTTACCCACCTCGGAAGGAAGGATGGAAGACTGAGTCAATCTTGAGCCTGGTGAGATTCAAACTTCCAAATTGCAGGGAGCCGGCAGTCTACAGAAGTCACCTGCAGTACCGCCCTCTAACCGCTGCATCACCACGGCTCATAAAGCTGAGAAGGCTTTTGAACGTCCCATCTTGGAAAATCAAAATGGTGGCGGTGGGGTTTATTTGGCGATGAGTCTTCTTGTTTAGGGGGCAAAAAGAAAAAAAAAAGAAAGAAAGACTAAAGTTAAAGCGATCGGACGGAATGTGAAGAGGCTGGGAAGGGACGACGCACAAAAGAGACAAAATAATGAAGTGATAGCAGAGAGCGGGATCAGGTTGACGACGTTCCTTAGAAAAAGAGAACAGATTCACCGAGGTGTCATGGAATCCAGAAAGGTCCATTTCAAGAGCCTTCGTTGGAAATAACTCCTTAGAACCGACTCGGGGAAATTCCTTTGATGTTTTCTGAGGTTTTGTGTGTTTATTTCCAACAAGAAAATCTCGAAGACCTGCTTCCTTGACCTTGAGCAATTGTGTGAGGTTTCACAGCTGGCACCCTCAGAAGCCAGTCAGATGAAGCCCCCAGTGTGGGTAGTCCTCGACTTACAACCGCAATGGAGGCCCAAATTTTATGTCGTGAAGGGAGACATTTGTTAAGCGAGTTTTGTCCCCATTTTGCGACTTTTTTTGTCGCCGTTATTAAGCGAATCACCGTGGCTGTTAAGTTAGGAACCCGGTTGTTAAGTGAATCTGACCTTCCTCGTTGACTTTGCAGATCTGAAGGTTGCAAAAGGGGGTCACGTGACCCCCCGGGGGGGTGACGCTTGGCTTTCATAGCTAAAGCAGGACTAGAACTCGCCATCTCCTGACGATTGGCCCAAAGCCACCCAGCTGGCTTTCATAGTGAAGGCAGGATTTGAACTCACCGCCTCGTGCTTTCTAGCCTGGTGCCTTAACTACTAGACTAAAGGGCTTTCCTATCCTAATCAGACAGCTTTCTACATTGGGATGGCACAGTGGCTTCTATTTAACACAAATAGTTTAGAGAAGGGATGTCAAACTCCATTTCATTGAGGACCGCATCATGTTTGACCTTGGAGGGCCATCGTGGGCATGGCCAGCTCAACACCACTCGTGTTGGAGGCGTCTGTGGTGGCCAAGTGCTAAGGCAGGGCTTCCCTGAGACCCTCCCTCTCTCTCATTATATCCTTCCTTCCTTCCTTCCTTCCTTCCTTCCTTCCTTCCTTCCTTCCTTCCTTCCTTCCTTCCTTCCTTCCTACCTACCTACCTACCTACCTACCTACCTACCTACCTTCTCCTTTCTTCTTCCTTCCCCTCTTCCCATCTTTTCCTTTGATTGTAATTTCTCCCTTGAAGGTTATCTATGAACCTTCCTTCCTTCCTTCCTTCCTTCCTTCCTTCCTTCCTTCCTTCCTTCCTTCCTTCCTTCCTTCCTTCCTTCCTTCCTTCCTTCCTTCCTCCCTTCCTCCCTTCCTCCCTTCCTCCCTTCCTCCCTTCTCCTTTCTTCTTCCTTCCCCTCTTCCCCTCTTTTCCTTTGACTTTCCTCTTTCCCTTTCTCTTTTCCCATCCCTTCTTGCACGCTCAAATGCAAAAGGGGAAACATTTCTCCTTTCGTTTTGTTTTTAGTATGTTTTGCTAGCCCTCTGCCAGTGAAAATGGGGCGCAGGTGGGGCCATGCGTGAAGAGGCACCGCAGGCTGGTCCTTTGCTGTTTTCCAAGCTGGCCCCGCATGCCAGATCTAAGCACTCTGCAGGCCGGATCTGGGCCCCGGGCCTTGAGTTCGACATCCCTGGTTTAGAGTTTGGCCAAACCAGGAAAGTGCATCAACTACAACGAATTTTTGTTGTTGGCACTAATAACGATATTTTAAAACCTTATTCACATGCTTGTAGGCTGTTTTTTTGGGGTGGGGTAGGGTGGGAGGGGTGAATGGAAAAAAAGTGACCGCAAAGTTTATTATTTATTTATGGGGAAGTTGGTGGAATGAAAGCTCGTACCCATTGTAAAGTGCTCGACGCTGGCCTTTGATTTCCTCTGGATTTGTGACTAAGCAGCGGGATTACGACCACTTATCTGCTTCCATCTGCTTGCTGAAAATGTATGTGAGATCTTGCCTTAAATTATTCAGAAGGGAAATGAATCAAAGGTTGAGTAGACATAATAATACCTACTTCCCAATGCACAAAGAAAATGTGTCTAGCGACATCTTTGTCTGAGATTTAGAAGGTTGCAAAAGACAAACACGTTGTAGTAACTAACGGGCCTAAGAACGATAACCCACCTGCAAAATTTAGGATTTCAAAAATCCCCAAACTGAGTGAGTTTGGCTGTAGATCAGGGGTGAAATGCTCCCGGTTCGGACCGGATCGCCTGATCCGGTAACGATGGAGGTGGGTGGTTCAGAGAACCTGTAGCAAAAATCCCTGCCCCCACCTCATGCCCAGCTGAGCTGCACAATCATCAGAGGCTTTTTTTAATTTTTAAAAGCATTTTTTCTACAACCTCTTTGGCTGAAAAAATGCTTTTATAAGTTAAAAAAAGAAGCCTCTGATGATCATGCGGCTCAGCTGGGATCATCAGAGGCTTTTAAAAGCATTTTTTCTACAACCTCTTCGGCCGAAAAAATGCTTTTAAAAGTAAAAAAAAAAGCCTCCGATGATTGCACGGCTCAGCTGGGATCATCAGAGGCTTTTAAAAGCATTTTTTCTACAACCTCTTCGGCCGATAAAATGCTTTTATAAGTTAAAAAAAAGCCTCTGATGATCACGCGGCTCAGCTGGGATCATCAGAGGCTTTTAAAAGCATTTTTTCTACAACCTCTTTGGCCAAAAAAAAAATGCTTTTAAAAGTTAAAAAAAAAAAGCCTCTGATGACCGTGCGGCTCAGCTGGGATTGTCAAAGGCTTTTAAAAGAACAAAAGCCTCTGCCGATCAGGCAACTCAACTGGGATCGTCAGACCCTATTGAAAGCCTTTTTTAACAACCTCTTCGCCAAAGAGGTTGTAGAAAAAATGCTTTTAAAAGTTTTTTTTAAAAAATTGGCCACGCCCACCCAGTCACATTACCCCACCACCACCAAGCCACGCCCACAGAACAGGTAGTAACAAATTTTAGATTTCACCACTGCTGTAGATACGATAATATTATACAGCAGTACATATTCATCAAGTGAATTAAATATTTCTAACTCTCCTGTTTCTAAAAGGACATTCATATTTCATGGTCGTCTAATTCCAAGCTTTTTTTGAATCAGAGAATCGGATCCCCAAGCGGTTTGAATAAAATCAGTCATTTCTAGAGAACGTGCTTTGGCGAATGAAATAGCCCCCAAATCCAACTTTTAGATCTGTGATTAGGTTGTCGTAAACATTGATCCAGAAGTTGATCTCTTGTGAAAAAACTGTGCGGGGGGTGGTCTTCGTATCAGAATAAACCGACAGATCAGTTCAGTTGATTCAGCGGTGATGCCGAGATTTCATCGGATTGAAGTTTTGGATTGGATCGTTGATGCAAAGCTTACCCAAAGGTACCATTCCCAGCAAGGGGGGAAAAAGGAGAAAATGTTGGCTGATTAAACCAGACAGCTTTTTCGCACATTCCAAAAATGGCTCCATTACCTTGGCAGATAATTCATAAGATCCTCTTGTCGTTATGTAGTCTCTCCCACACACGTGAGCTCAGATTTCAATGGCAGGGCGCATTGAGAAATATTTTTTAAAAAAAATAGTTTCCCAAATTGTTTTAAGTTAAGTTTAAGTCTGTAGTTACGGTACCCACAGAGTTGCAAACAGAGGTTGCAATCTGATTCTTCCGTATTAAAGGTTTAGAATATTTTCCTACTTGCATTTTTTTTTTACCTGCTTTCGAACTGCTAGGTTGGCAGAAGCTGGGATAAGTCACGGGAGCTCACCCCGTTACGCGGCACTAGGGATTCGAACTGCTGAACTGCCGACCTTTCGATCGACAAACTGCGTCGTAGCCACTGAGCCACTGCGTTCCATATATTTCTGTTACTACAGTCTTAGTCGATTGAAGGTATGGAAGGAAGTGGGACGCGAGAGAGAACGCTAATTTATTGAAGATGTACTTCTACCTCTGGTTATTATGGGCCAATTTGTAGGAAACAATGAAACAGATGCGAACTTTGAAACACTCACGGTGATGATTTTGAAGTGTGTGTGTCATTACCCAGCTCAGCTTTTCTTCTTCAAACTCAATAAGTCTAAGGATCGTAGGGAAGAAAAAAAAAAAAGGCCATCTTGACTGAAAGTGTCATTAATCCCATTTCAGAAGTCAGGACTGAATGACGGATGAGTTACCTCAAGTGTTTCACTTTTCACCAACCTCGTTATTTTGCTTTTGAGGTTTTAATCTGCTCGGTCCCATATGCTCCGAGAAGGCTGAATAAATTAAGGCGTGCAGAACAGACTCTAATGTAAAGAGAGAGAGAGAGAGAGAAAAAAATTGGCTCTCACAAGGAAAAGATCCCGGCGACAGACTCGGCACACACAATTTTTCCCCATTGGGGTTTGTATCTTCTGAACCACAAATGTTCTTAGGGTTTTATTTTGGTAGGCAATTTTTATCCTGACGCATGAATATGCATTTTTTTTCCCCAAGAAAAGCAAAGCAACCTGATTACGTTCCCGAGAGAGTGATATTCATTACTTTTTTTTTATTTTAAAAAATGACAGATGGATGAAAAAAATGGGGCAGAATGGATTTATGAATGAGCACATTGACCAATGAAACACAGGTAGCTGTCTCTTGTTTTTTTCAAAAGGCAACTGGACTTTCTTGATGGCTGTGGAGATTCTCAGTTCATCCAGGTTATGGTTGTCCCAAAGGTGCTTTTTCAAAAGGCAATTGGGTTTTTGAAAAAAAGCACTTTTTGGACTTCCTTTGTTTTTTCCCCTTAAAGACAGAACCACCCCCCCAGAATAACATAGTTGGAAGGGATCCTGGAGGTCTTCTAGTCCAACCCCCTGCCTAGGCAGGAAATCCTACACCACTTCAGACAAATGAGTGTCCAATCTCTTCTTAAAAACTTCCAGTGTTGATGCATTCACAACTTCTGGAGACAAGCTGTTCCACAGATTAATTGTTCTCACTGTCAGGTGATTTCTCCTTAGTTCTAGGTTGCTTCTCTCCTTAATGAGTTTCCATCCATTGCTTCTTGTCCTGCCCTCAGGGGCTTTGGAGAATAGCTTGGCTCCCTCTTCTTTGGGGCAGCCCCTGAGATATTCCCCTACTCCCCTAGTCCTTCTTTTCATTAAACTAAGGTAAAAGGTAAAAGTTCCCCTCGCACATATGTGATAGTTATTCCTGACTCTAGGGGGCGGTGCTCATCTCCGTTTCAAAGCCGAAAAGCCAGCGCTGTCCGAAGATGTCTCAATGGTCATGTGGATGACATGACTGAATGCCAAAAGTGGACAGAATGCTGTTACCTTCCCACCAAAGGTGGTCCCTATTTTCCTACTTGCATTTTTTACATGCTTTCGAACTGCTAGGTTGGCAGAAGCTGGGACAAGTAATGAGAGCTCACTCTGTTACATGGCACTAGGGATTTGAACCTCCTCACTGTCCGTATCTGCTGCCAGATACGGACAGTGTATCTGCTGGCTGTTGACGGGCCACAACACAGAGCTGGTTTTGCTTCTTCTGTGCCCATGTGGCTTATTCAGTCAAGTTTTATATTTTTGGTAAAATAATGTCCCAGGAATTTCCCTTTCTCTGTGTTCGCCAACTGGACATTTGTCACCCTTGTTATCTTCTTCAGGGTCCCCTGGGATTTTGAGGGTAGCAACACATGGGCCGTCCTAAAAGTGGAAATTGCGATTAGTGTGGTTTTCTGGAATTCGTGAATCACCAGATTCCTAAGCCTGTTTAATCGTGGGGTGTGACGAAGAAATGAGTCTCTGGAGGCTCCTTCTCTTTTCCAGCGAAGACGTCGGGGTGGGAGAAACAGTTGGGATGCAGCCGTTGTCAGCAGAAAATATTCCCACTAGGGAGGGTTGGGTGCGCATGAGCACCCAACAGTGAGACCCCAAGGCAGCCCTTACGCTTCGCCAACAGATGGATTGGCTCTCTCCTTCTCACAAAACCCGTCCTCAGTGTATTGCTAAGTGCCATGGCTTCAACACCGCAGAGAGTTAGAGATGTAGACGTAGGTAGACCTTAATTTACAATCATTCCGTTAGCCACTATTCAAAGTTAGAAAGGCATCCCCACACTTTTAACAAAGATTGCACTATTCTCATGATCAGGAGTAGTATTCACTTACCTTTGCTACTGGTTCGCAAATGTGAGGGCGCGCACAGGACCTTCCGCGGATGCGCAAAGCATCAAAAATGGAATGTGATTATATCCGAGCGGGTGGGCGGAGCATCCCCCGCCACTACCAGTTCACCCTGAACCGGATGGAACCAGCTGAATATCACCAATGCCCACAATCACGTAACTAACAATTGGGCATTTGGCAACCAGCATATATTTACAATGGTTGCAGGATCCTGGGGTCACACAATCACCGCTTTGCGATGTTCCCAGCCAGCTTTTGACAAACATAGTCAATGGGGGAAGCTGGATTCCTTTAACTACAATTACCAGCATCCACCACTGCCATACTAGTTGGATTTCAGCTCAGGCGGAGAGACAGACGGTCCCAGCTCAGGTTGAGAAACAAGAAAGTCACATCAGAAAGCTTTACGAAAATCTCTTGAAAGGAAATAGAGATAGTCCTCTACTTATAACAGTTCGTTTAGTGACCATTGAAAGTTACAATGGCACTGAACAAAAAGTGGCTCATGTCGGTTTTTCACACTTATGATTTTTGGATTTCTCACGGTCACATGATCAAAATTCGGAGGCTTGGCAACTGGCATGTACTTATGACGGTTGTAGTGCCCCAAGGTCATATGATCCCTTTCTGCGACCTTCTGACAAGCCAAGTCAAGGGGGGGGGGATGCCAGATTCACTTAACGACTGTGTGACTCATTTAACAACAGTCGTGATTTGCTTAAACAACTGTGGCAAGAAATGTTGTAAAACATATTTAACAAATGTCTCACTTAAGGACAGAAATGTTGGGCTCAATCGTGGTTGTAAGTCAAGGACTATCTGTATGTCAATGAAGACTCAATCATCAGGCCAAAAATATCTAAAACAGTTAAATCATGGCAAATGGACCAAAGTTTGTTAATCCGAGACATTTTCGTTTTGAAATGAAGGATGTTTTGAAACAGGAAGGGCGACGAGGGACTCTCTGTTTATTTGAAGAATCCGCCTAATTAATTAGATTTGTCTTAGTTTCTTTTTTTGGGCCACAATTCCTGAGCTGACAGCAATTCATCCTCTCCTTCATGGCAAGGTTCATCAGCAGGACAATAAAAGCTGTTGACAAAATTGAGTGTGGTGGGTGTGAGAAATACAAGAAGACAGATACGCACACGGGGCATGGAAACAGTGGGGCGGTCAAGGAAATAATTGGATAAATGCCCCACAATTTGTGTTTTTCTTACACATAGTATGTAGACTTGTATTTAAGCATCCTAACTAGACTGAGAAGTACGAAAGTAGGAAAATGATTGTACCTAATCCAGAAATGAAATAACCGGGAGAGTTTGGATCTGTAAGAAGAGGAACAATTGTGAATACAGGCGGGAGGTTGGATTAGATGATCTACAAAGTGCCTTCCAACTCTGTTAATCTATTAATTAAATAAAAAAAAGTTACGACCACAATTGAGCCCAAAATTTCCATTGCTAACAACCATCTGAATGTAAACCACCTGACCAATTCATTGGACTTCATTGTTGGATTGTATTTTTATGCAACAACTACAGTAGAACAGAGAGCTGAAGAAGCTTCTTGGATGAGAAGTGAAATGTCTTCAAAGAAAAACCAGAAATTCCAGTTGCCTCTTGAAAAAACTTTGGGACAACTATGACCTGGATGACTGAGAATCTTCATAGACTAGAATAGAATAGAATAGATTTTTTTTATTGGCCAAGTGTGATTGGACACACAAGGAATTTGTCTTGGTGCATACGCTCTCAGTGTACAGAAAAGAAAAGATACATTTGTCAAGAATCATAAGGTACAACACTTAATGATAGTCATAGAGTACCAAATAAGCAATCAGGAAACAATATCATTATAAATCGTAAGGATACAAGCAACAAAGTTACAGTTATACAATCATAAGTGGAAGGAAAATAGAGTAGTATTTAGCCAGTAGATGGCAGTGTTTACAAATTTGGATCTATGGTATATATACTTTTTTACTTTTTTGTTATAAGTAGAGTTTCCTGTTTCCTGTTACAGTTATATAGTTGAGCAGTAAAGCACATGGTGACTGTACTCTTTTGTTTCTTCTGTGGTGTTATATATAAACAGAATTTCTAACATGGATGTTTGGGGATGCTGTTACATAATTATCCTTTTTTGCGGGACACAGCAAGGTTGGAATTCCAAAAACAACAGGTGTGCTTTGACTACATCTGTTGTGAAGGTACCATTCCCGGCGAAGGAAGGGAAGGAAAGGAGAAAGCATTTGCTGATTGAACCTGACAGCTTTTTTGCACATTCCAAAAAGGACTCCATTACTTTTACAGATAATTTATAAGGTCCTCTTGTCGTTTTCTAGTCTCTTTCGCCCACGTAATCTCAGATTTTAGTGGCAGGGCACATTGAGAAATTTTTTTTTTAAAAAAATAGTTTACCGAGGACCGGGGAGACCTTTGAAAGTGGCCCGCATCGCTTGACATTGGCTGAACGAGACGGAGCATTTTAAAAGCTTTTTCGTTTGGCCTTCGGTCTCTGGAGTCAAAGTTTAGGCTTTTGATGGAATAGTGTGGCGTGATTTGCTTCTCTAACCTTGAACAAATGATACTTTCCCTTTCGAAGGTCACCAGAAAGAAAAAGAGACTTTCCTCTTTGCAGATGTAACTTCAGAAGGGGAAAATTTGGGGGGTGGGGAGGAAACCATGTTGCACTGAGGTTGAAGTCAGCAGAAGTCATAGTTAGAAGGAGTTTTGAAATGGATAGCTTTTAAACTATACCACAGGTAGTTTTCAAGTTCATTTTTTGTTGTTAGTTGTGAAGTCGTGTCCAACCCATCGTGACCCTATGGACAGTGTTCTTCCAGGCCTTCCTGTCCTCTACCATCCTCTGGAATCCATTTGAGCTCACGCCGATTGCTTCGGTGACTCCAGCCACGACATTCTCTGTCATCCCTTTCTTCTTTCACCTTCAATCGTTCCCAGCATTAGGCTCTTCTCCAGGGAGTCCTTCCTTCTCATTAGGTGGCCAAAGTATTTGAGTTTCATCTTCAGGATCTGACCTTCTAAAGAGCAGTCAGGGTTGATCTCCTTTAGGACTGACCGGTTGGATCGCCTTGCAGTCCAAGGGACTTGCAGGAGTCTTCTCCAATACCGTAGTTGAAAGGCCTCCATTCTTTGGCGCTCAGCCTTCCTTATGATCCAACTTTCACAGCCGTCCATTGCAACTAAGAAAACCATAGCCTTGACTATACACACTTTTGTTGGCAGGGTGATGTCTCTGCTTTTTAGTATGCTGTCTAGCTTTGCCATAGCTTTCCTCCCCAGGAGCAAGCGTCTTTTAATTTCTTGGCTGCAGTCTCCATCTACGGTGGTCTTGATGTCCAGGAAAATAAAATAATGACATTCAAACTTACAGTGGCACTGAATAAGTGGCTTATTACCATTTCCCACATTTACAACTATGGCAGCATCCCCATGGTCACATGATCAAAATGGAGAAGCTTGGCAATGCACTCATATTTATGACAGTTGCAGTATCCTGGGATCAACTCGGATCATTTTTTTTTGCAACCTTCTGACAATAAAGTCAATGGGGAAGAGGTTTTTAAGAAGACACTGGACAACCACTTGTCTGAAATGGTATAGGGAAGGGGTCAGCAACCTGCGGCTCTGGAGCCGCATGTGGCTCTTTCAGCCCTCTGCTGCGACTCCCTGTCACTCAAAATATGTGTCACAACCACCAATGTGCGACACCCACCGACACACAATGTATTGAGCTTTTCAACCCCTGGTAGGCCAACCATGGATAAATCCAAGAAAAGAAAAATTTCAGAAGAAAATAGAATGTTTAGTTAAACTACATGTGCTAGTTTTGTGGCCGCTCAAGAAATAGTCAGGCACGGGAAGGGTTTTGTGGCTCCCAGTGTTTTCTTTTCTGTGGGAAATGGGTCCAAATGGCTCTTTGAGTGTTTAAAGTTGCAGACCCCTGGTGTAGATCTCCTACTTGAGCAGAGTGTTGGATTAGAAGATTTCCAAGGTCTCTTCCAGCTCTATTCTGATTGATTGATTGATTGATTGATGATTGATTGAAATAACATAAAACCTCATAGACAGGAGCAGGACATAAGATAACATTTCCACCTCTGCCTTGAGAGCTTAAGGAAGGTAGACTCCGTAGGATCAGTGTTTTTCCAACTTGGCAGCTTGAAGTTGCGTAGGCTTCAACTCCCAAAATAGATCATTCTGGGAGATTCAAAATCCTCAATCCACGAGATGTTTAAATTCTACACCTCAGATTGAGTCTGATTGCCATCCATTGAGAGGACAACCACTATTTTTCATTTGACAAGATTGTATCAGGATCCAGATACCACGGGTGTTCTACATTTCCCTCCTACGCAGATTAAAATGCGGAGTTTGCTTATCCGGTACGACATCGTAAAGGTTTACTGAAGTTCTACTGTAACTTTAATTAACAGCTTCCAGCGGTAGCTCCTTCTTCCTTTTTCTGTCTTCCAGGCTCAGCACGGCTGGAAGATTTAATGTGATGACTTATTATCTTAATTTGTTATATTCATAACAAAATAGCATTATTTAATGTTGAACCGAAATAATTAGGAAAGGAAGGCAGTAATTAATCATCCTTCCCAGAGGCAGACTAAACAAGTGGGTCTCATCGCTGGTTCTTCAACCTTTTTGCAGAAGAAGATACAAAAGGGTCAGAAACTGCAAATAGGAAGGCACTAATTAACTTTGCTGCCGACCTTAGCGGTGCAGTGTGTGTCGTTGCGAGAGCTCGCCTACGAGGGAAGGCCTTGCTGGGTTATAAAACAATATACTATTTTTCAAGTGTCACATAAAGCTGGAAAGCAGAAGAAGGCTTTCACCATTCCGATTTTAAAGCCGAAAGGGAGTTTAAAAAAAAAAGGAAGAATTAAACACAATCCATCCATTTCACCCTACTTCAAGGGTCCATATAATCAAAACTAGGGGTGGCCTTCAAAAATTTTAGCAAGGGGTTCTTTCCCCAGTTGCTGGGTGGGCGTGGCCATGGTGGCATGGCCTAGTAGGCCTCCTGCACCACGATGGTAGTGGTGCGTGTTTTTGCCCTCCCCAGGCTCCGAAGGCGTTTCTTGATTCTCTGGGAGGGCAAAAACAGACTCCCCAGGCTCTGGAGGCCCTCTGGAGGCTGGAAATGGGCCCATTTCCGGCCTTCCTGAACTTCCGGTAGGCCTGTTTTTGCCCTCCCTGTGAGTCCCCACACGCCCTGCACTTACCTGCATCCAAAAGATTGTGTCCACTCAGCTTGCATTTTGTGTTCTGGTTCTTTTTGCCGATGTGTAAGACTTTCAGTTCCCCGATTTCTCACAGTTTCAACGCTCTGGTTCCAAACGTATTTCAAAACGACGTCCTTTGCAAAAATCACATTTCACAGCAACAGCTCAGCAGGATTACAAATAGTTCTGATACACTTTGAAATCTTTCTATCTAAAACGTTGGTTCGTGTAGCTTTCTAGGGCCTGCTTTTTTCACTTACTTATTGATTCTAATAGATCAATAGGTGTTTCCCACAGCCCAAACACCTCCTGCAATAAGGCTACTTTTCTTGGTAAGGTAGCTGGTGTCTGTTGAGCTGTACATTAGCTACTAGTGTATAGCTACTAGTGGGCTGCAGGGGTTCAGGAGAACCTCTAGTTAAGATTCTGTGCAGTTCAGAGAACCCCCAAATCCCACACCTGGCTGGCCCCACCCACCCCACCTCACCCCTCCCAGGAGTCCCCACGCGGCCCATTTTGGATGCAGGTAAGTGCTGGACGTGCGTGGAGTCACAGGGAGAGTAAAACACAGGCCTACCAGACGTTTGGGAAGGCCAGAAATGGGCCAGATGGCCTCCGGAGCCTGGGGAGACTGTTTTCGCCTTCCTGGAGGGTCAAGAGAAGACTCCAGAGCCTGGGGAGGGTAAAAATGCCCCTCCCCCCACCGTGGTGCAGGAGGATGACTAGGCCATGCCCAGCATGGCCACGCCCACCCAGCAACCGGGCAGAGTACCCCTTGCTAAAATTTTTGAAGCCCACTCCTGTGTTATCCATCCACCTCAAAGATCCAGAACGTCAATGATCCGGAACCTGAAAAGATCTGGAACCTTTCCCATTCATACAGTTAGATGTGACCACGGCACGGTTGCTGTCTATCTCTGGGCTTGTTCTGAATGAGTGAATAAAGACCTTCCCTCACATGTCACTTCCACCCCCTTAGGCACCAAAACTTTGAGATGACATCTCTGTGATCTAGAGCTTCTAGGATTCTGAAGCGTGGAAAGATGTTTGCGAGGAGTTGGATGAAGCTTGAAACCCGTAGTGAGAGCGTTTAGCAGATGAACTGAAAATAATATTTTGGAGATGGTTGTCAGTAAATTTTTTTTTAGAAAGCACATGATGCTTTGCAGGCGGTGTGCCAAGCTTTTTGCTAGGGTGTGCCAATCTTGCATTTTGGAAGCTCAGTAAAGGGAACGGCAACAGTCAGATACTTATGGATTATTTAATTATGAAGCCCTTTTGTTAATTTTTAGTAGATGTGAGTGTGGACGTGTGCAGAGATATCATTATCATCATCGTCGTCATTGTCATTTAACAACCCCACAATCCCTTGCTGCGTGGAGTCTGGACAACTGAATGAAGCTAACAGAATGTTTCCTGGCCAGATGCCCTTCCTTTCACCAATGCAGCAGATATATTCTCCTTGTGCCCAGAGAGAGAAATACCTGCCTATACCTAGGATGAAACATACCTATCTCCTATCTCTCTCTCACTCTCTTGCCATCCCTACCTATTTCTAGCCATCCCTATCTCTCTATCTCTCTCTATCTCTCTCTTTCCTATCTCTCTCTCACTCTCTCTCTCATCATCCCTATCCATTTCTAGCCATCCCTACCTACCTACCAACCTACCTATCTCTCTCTCTCTCTCTCCTATCTCTCTTTCACTCTCTCGCCATCCCTACCTATTTCTAGCCATCCCTATCTCTCTATCTCGCTATCTCGATCTCTCGCTATCTCTCTCTCTTTCCTATCTCTCTCTCACTCTCTCTCTCATCATCCCTATCCATTTCTAGCCATCCCTACCTACCTACCAACCTACCTATCTCTCTCTCTCTCTCTCCTATCTCTCTTTCACTCTCTCGCCATCCCTACCTATTTCTAGCCATCCCTATCTCTCTATCTCTCTATCTCGCTATCTCGATCTCTCGCTATCTCTCTCTCTTTCCTATCTCTCTCTCACTCTCTCTCTCATCATCCCTATCCATTTCTAGCCATTCTACCCATCCCCTACCTATCTCTCTCTCCTATCTTTCTCTCACTCTCTCTCGCCGTCCCTATCTATTTCTAGCCATATCTATCTATCTATCTATCTATCTATCTATCTATCTATCTATCTATCTATCTATCTATCTATCTATCTATCTATCTATCTATCTATCTATCTATCTATCTATCTATCTACCATTATCTACCTACCTACCTATACATATATTATAGAATCTTGTTTTTTACCACTAAATGCCACTTTAGGGAGGAAAAGTATTAATATGCTGGTTAAAGAGTCTATTCATGCTAGATTAGCATTGTTAGACAGGAATAATAAAAATAGCTGGGCCTGATTAATATCATTGAAAGTTTCTTAAAATGAACGACATAACTCTTTGAATTAAGCAGCTTGAACTGTAGCTAAGCATTCCTGGGGAGCGATTTCTATTAAAAAGTTAAGACCTCCGCTCTTTTTTTCTAAAGGGAAATCTATCATCCGTGCAGGAATTACATAGCATTCACTGGAAGGCATATAAGGAAAAGCACTTCATAGACCATAAAGTGTAATAAAAGAATATCTAAAATTGACTGTCATGTTAAGCAGATTATTTATGTCTTTCCCTCCATTTCAAACCGGAGAGGTGAGGACTTTCTGATCTATAGTTATCGTTTTTCCAACAGAAGCATCGTTTGCTTTCGGAGACTGGCAGTATTTTGAAGACAAGGCATTTTTATTTCTTTATTAATTTATTGGGTGTAAAACATCCGGAGGTGGCTTAAGGATCACTGGGTTGGGACTGAGCTGGGGGCGACGTGTGTCGAAAACTGGAAATCGTATTCCATTTCTCCCGGCAAATGGAACCAAAGCGTCAAACCCAGGATCGTTCATGAGCTGGAACAAGACAGACGCGAGAGCAGTGTTGGTGAAACTATTCGGCACTGTTCACATGCGGGGGTAGCACCGGAAACTGGAAAAGCAGCTCCCCAGTGTGCATGCGTGCCAGGAGCCTGAGCTTCCGGTTTGTGGAGCTCCCGTGCACACAAAGACCAGGTGGTGGAACCTGGAAGAGCAACAGATGACGGCTGGCGTACCCAGAGAGATGGCTCTGTGTGCCACTTCCGCCATGCTTGCCATAGGTTCGCCATTACTGGGATAGAGTAATGTGTCTCAAGTCTTGGCAGCTTTAAGAGGGGTGGACTTCAACTCCCAGAATTCCCCAGGTGCCACACTGCAAGGCGATTGAGAGTTCTAGTCCCAGTTTAGGCATGAAAGCTAGCTGGGTGACTTTGGACCAGTGGTGGGTTCCTCCCGGTTCGGCCCGGTTCTCCCAAACTAGTAACAGTGACAATATGACGTCGCCGAACCGGTTCTGCCCCGCCCCCCACTGCCATAGGGTCCATAGTTGCCCATCCATCCCTGATCGCGGAATCACTTTTCACAAAGTGTGTATTTGATCTCACGCAAATGGAAGGACACTTCGATTCCCGCCATGGATGAATGGTTGCAGAAGCTGATGGAGTCGGCAGAAATGGCAAAATCGACTATTTTGATTAAAGAAAAAAAGAAGAAGATAAGTGCTTTTGTTTCCACATGGAGGCCACCTCTGAACTTTGTGCTCGAAGTGGAAGAGAATTAAACTTTGATTTTGGGTTTTACCGATTCGATTGATCGATCCTAAAAAAAAGAAATGGCTAGTTTATATTATCACAAAAGAAGCAAAAAGTTGTGGTTTGGTGTTGATTGCTTTATTTTACTGCAACAGAGGGAGCTGGAAGTCAATGCTTCTTTTTCTTTTTCCCAACTCTTCCTCACTTCTCTTCGGGCTCCTTCCTATTGCTCTCCCACTTACTTTCATATTTTGTTATCTTATTTTATCTTATAACTTAATAAAATGCTAAATGGAAACAAAGCATTATTGGATCTGAACTGCTTTAGACTTTCCGGAGCAATTAATAAAATGCATCATGGATTAAGTACAGGGAGTTAATCAAGGTAAGCAAGGCAATTGTTCAATGCACCCAATTTTGGGACTTTTTTTATTGGCAATGGTTGTTAAGTGAATCACCACATTGTGATTGTTCAGGGAATCGTGCAGTCATTCAGCAAAACCCGCTTCCCTCCATTCACTCGTTTGTCGGAAGGTAGCTGAGAAGGTTGCAATTGGCCATCAGCGATGCGAGATCCTGCAACTTTCATAAACACACAGGCTGGGTACCAACCGAGGGCCCTAATGCTGATCAGGTGACCTGAGGATGCTCTTTTTTTTTTTGAAAAAAGGTTTTTATTTTTATTTTTTCATCAACATGTTTAAATGTACAGTCTTCTATCCATCCTTATACGTTGTTCGTTCATCTTCTTCTTTAACTTTCATTAGGTAATTAATTAATTATTTGTTCAGCCTTTTCCTTCTACAGCCTTTCCTTTTTCCCTTCCCTTCTTTCTGCTCCTTTCTTTCTTCTATCCTCATTCCTCCTCTCCTCTTCTTTCCTACTTCCTTTCCTCTTTCCCCGCTCCTCTCTTCTTCCTCCCCTTCTTACCCTCTCTCCTGCTCTTCTTTCCCCTTTGTTCTTCCTCTCCTTTTCCCATTCTTTTTTTCTCTTCTTCTCACCTCCCAACTCTACTCCTCCCCTCTTTTCCCCTCTACTCCTCCCCTCTTTTCCATTCCTTCGTTGTTTCCTTTTTTGATTCAATCTGAGATGGTATTCGAGCAGACCCAATTTCTATTTACATACATCTTCATTTCCAATTTCATTCTTTACTTTACTATTATTCCTCTAGTATTCCTGTACATTTTTTATCAATCCATATATCATCTGGGTATAACATTTGTGCTATCATCTTCAAAGTTTACCATTATTTCTTAAAATATATATTTATCTTTCCTTCTTTCATTTAATTTTAATATACTACAGCATATTCATCTCAAAGTTCTTGTCTTCATCCTGTTTATTATCTATACTCACTTTCTAACCATTGATAAAATTTCCCCCAAATGTTGTAATACTCCGATTCTGTTTTCTCTTTAATTGCCAATGTCAACCTATTCATTTCTGCACATTCCAATGTTTTCTTAATTACCTCTCCTTTTGTAGGGATTTTTTCTATTTTCCACTTTTGTGCAAATATCATTGTTGCTGCCGTTATGATATGTATTATTAAATATATATGTCCTTTACCTTTCTGAAAAAATACCCAACAGAAACAATCCTGGTTTTAAATCAATATGTTGCTGAGTCATCTTCTCTAGCCATATTCTACGTCTTGCCCAATATTTTCTCGCTTTGGGACATGTCCACCACATATGACCACCTGAGGATGCTCTTATGGCCTGAAGAGCAAGGACGGGTCACCAGTGACTTCTGTTTTCCTTTGCACCATTGCAATTTCAGACGATTTGCTAAATAATAAGGTCGTAAGTTGTGAGCGTGTTCTCTCCAGTTGTAGTTCCAACAAGCTAAAAGAGCATCTGCCTTCAACCTAGTTTTCTAGTCATCCGGAAGTAATTTTCGTTCTTGTCACTTATGTCGAAACACCAAGAAAGGCTGGTCCTTTGTAGATTCCACTTTTAGATGTTCTGACCTTTCGTAGCGGCAGTGGCGGTGAAGAACACGTAAACACCTCAAGTCCTTTTTCAGAGTTAGCCGTCTTCTCGTTTGGAGGCAATTCATTTCCTCTTTGCGTCAGCTCGGGGAATCGTGTTTTTCTGCAGTAATGGATGATAATTGGAAAATGTTGAACAGGTTTTATGGGCTCCTGCTTAGTTCTCAGAAAATGAGAAATACGGCACCGTGTTTCCACTGGAGAGGATCTTAGGATCTAGAGATCGAAGGCTTGTGGTTCCTTCTGATTGGCTTTCAAAGCGGGGTACTGTTCAAGAAGCCAGTATTTTAACCAAGTCCCATTGACTTCACTCCTGACAGGAGGAAACTGGACTTTCTGATTTTTTTCTTTTGAAGTGGTTTCGCTTCTCCTCCAAGAAGCTTCTTCAGCTCTGACTGGTTGGTGGGGAATGGAAGGGTTGATCTTCCTTGCAGACAACTGGTCCTTTGCATCCTTTTAGAGGGTCGTTGAGGCCACTATGAGGTTTATCTGTGTCCTCAGGGTCACTATCTGTCTTCAAAAGAAAAAAAAACAAGAAAGTCCAGTGGCCTCCTGAAAGAAGCACCTTTTTTAAAAAAATTTGATTTATATGCCGCCCTTCTCCGGAGACTCAGGGCAGCTTACAGTGCATTAAGCAATAACCTTCATACTTTTGTATATACCTCCTTAATAGGGCTTTCCCCCCCCTCCTCCCAAGTGGAGTTCTTTTTTATACAAAGTCAGCTTATTGCCCCCACAATCCGGGTCCTCATTTTACCTACCTCGAAAGGATGGAAAGCTGAGCCAACCTTGAGCCTGGTGAGATTCGAACTTGCAGTAATTGCAGGCAGCTGGCAGCTAAGTGCTATTTAACAGTGCTGTGCTGTTAAATATTTAACTTTTTTAAAAAATTTGATTTATATGTTGCCCTTCTCCGGAGACTCAGGGTGGCTTACAGTGTGTTAAGCAATAGCCTTCATACTTTTGTATATTTTATACAAAATCAGCTTATTGCCCCCACAAACTGGGTCCTCAATTTACCTACCTTAAAAAGGATGGAAGGCTGAGTCAACCTTGAGCCTGGTGAGATTCGAGCTTACAGTAATTGCAGGCAGCTGGTGTTAATCACAATGCTTTTAATCTGCTGAGCCACCAGGCCCTCCTTCCCCTGGAGTGGGGAGGCAATGGAGATTTATTTTTTTAAAAAATTGATTTATATGCCGCCCTTCTCCGGAGACTCAGGGTGGCTTACAGTGTGTTAAGCAATAGCCTTCATACTTCTGTATATTTATACAAAGTCAACTTATTGCCCCCACAAACTGAGTCCTCAATTGACCTACCTTAGAAAGGATGGAAGGCTGAGTCAACCTTGAGCCTGGTGAGATTCAAACTTACAGTAATTGCAGACAGCTAGTGTTAATCACAATGCTTTTAGTCTGCTGAGCTATTCAGGCTCCTATACCTTTATACCTTTGGGACAACCATGACCTGGATGATGGATAATCTCTACAGACCTTTAGCTATACAATTTGGGACAGACACCCTTTGAATGGTGTGGGGACTAGGAATGGATTTCCAGAGGAAAAAAATGCAGACTACAGGAACCATTTGCACTGCTCAGGTGACCCTGAGGACACAGATAATCCATCAAGTGTCCTCAAGGACTCTCTAAAAGGATGCAAAGGACCAGCTGCCTGTCTGCAAGGAATATAAATCCTTCCCTTCCCCACCAACCAGTCAGAGCTGAAGACGCTTCTTGGATGAGAAGCGAAACCTCTTCAAAAACTGGGAAAGTCTAGTTGCCTCCTGGAGAAAAACACCTTTGGGACAACCTGGATGATGGAGAATCTCTACATTTTCATCACTGACACTTAAAATTATATCCACGCGAGGATTCTGTACCTGCCTCGTTTTGCATTCCTGAATATTTCATTCTCGAACGTTTGCTCGGCCAGCCTTTCCTTGTTCTATCAGCACTTTGTATGAAATGTGTGAGCGGGCTCCGTATGGCGTCAGAAAGCAGGCGAAGAAATCAATAAGCAATTTATCTAATAATTAATGAAGGTGCCGGAGTGAATCCCTGTGTCCCCCCCCCCCAAAACCTCCCGATTTCGGTTGGAGTGCTTTTTTTGATTTAGGAAGTTGTCGGTTTTTCAATTATAGTTGGCTGGCTATTTTTTAAGAAGTTGGTGGGGGGAGTGGGGGGAAGAAGAAATGACCACAGGTGAAGACTGGCAGCTGGTGGGAGGGGGTGTGGGGGGTGTGGAGAAGACCATGTTATACAAAATTGCATGACATGCTCTGCTATTCTGGATTAATTCGGTGCCGAAGGAAATTCACTGCCGCAGAGAGGCTATATGCTGAGGCTGCAGTGATGAGCTTGATCTATTGTATAAGAAAATATTTTTGCATTTGTGGGAGAAGGAATTGTTTTGCTGATAGGCTCCGGATTTGTATTATAGCGTCACTAAGCTGAAAAGAATCTAATTTTGTCTTGTTTTGGAGGAGCGGGGGGTACGATACCAAAATATACCTTTTTTGGTTCTTTTCTGTCATGGAAAATAAAAATGCTGGGGTCATTCATTCATTCATTCATTCATTCATTCATTCATTCATTCATTCCCCTTTCTTATCTTCTCTGTTGTCTCTGGGGTTATAGAAATGGGATGAGGCTTCATTAGAAAGAGGCAGGGCATTGGCCAACTCAGAGTGCATCTGGATGTTCAGAAATAGAAAATCTGAGGTCATCCATTTGCAACTAGAATTAGAAAGAGTGCAGAGAAGAGGAACAAAGGTGATTAGGGGACTGGAGGCTAAAACATATGAAGAACGGTTGCAGAAATTGGGTATGTCTAGTTTGATGAAAAGAAAGACTAGGGGAGACATGATAGCAGTCTTCCAATATCTCAGGGGCTGCCCCAAAGAAGAGGGAGTCAAGCTATTCTCCAAAGCCCCTGAGGGCAGGACAAGAAGCAATGGGTGGAAACTAATCAAGGAGAGAATCAACTTAGAACTAAGGAGAAATTTCCTGACAGTGAGAAGAATTCATCAGTGGAACAACTGGCCTCCAGAAGTTGTGAATGCTCCAACACTGGAAGTTTTTAAGATGTTGGATTACCATTTGTCTGAAGTTGTGTCACACTTTTGGCCTGGAGAACATTGCATCAAAGATCGAAAATCTTTGTCTCTTCTGGTTCTCCAAAGTTGGCAACCTTTCCTTTTAACCTAAAAATTGGTCAAAAAAAAAAAGTGCATTGTGGGGTAGTTTTGGTTAAGGAGATTTGTCAATTGTGTTGCAAGGTGCATGCACTAACCTGAGTGGAGTTTTAAGATCTGGGTATGGCAGTATTAGGGTGCTACTTTTTAAGGATGTCAGGCCAAGCCATTAGTTTGTGATGTTAAAGAACTGAGGGAAGATGAGATTGCTTTTTGATTATTTTTCTTCCTAAAGGATTTTTATAGGGGGAGGGGGAAGTAAGAGGCTGTATTTTTTTTTGTTCCCCCCCCCCCCCGCCCTCCCTTTTGATTCCAAGATTTCTTTGATTCATTTCAAACTGCGGAACTGCAGGCCCAGGGTGATAATGAAAGCTAAGAAATGATGGGTAGCCAGCCTAAATAAGTCCTCTTCTATATTGGAGTATCAGTTCAATTTAATTCCCTCAGAAGATCTTGGAAATAATTATTGGTGAATGTTGTTTGTTCTAATCTCTCATTATTCCCTCAAGTATTTCCTTCTTCCCTCTCTCCTGCTCTCCCTTTTTCCTTCCTCCCTCCCTCGCTCCTGCTCTCCTTCCTTCTTTCTTTCCTTCCTTCCTTCCTTCCTTCCTTCCCTCGTCCCCTCCCTCCCTCCTGCTCTCCTTCTTTCCTTCCCTTCTTCCTTTCTTCCCTCCTTCCTTCCCTCCCTCCCTCCTGCTCTCCTTCCTTCCTTCCTTCCTTCCTTCCTTCCTTCCTTCCTTCCTTCCTTCCTTCCTTCCTTCCTTCCTTCCTCCCTTCCCTTCCCTTCCCTTCCCTTCCCTTCCCTTCCCTTCCCTTCCCTTCCCTTCCCTTCCCTCCCTCCCTCTTGGTCTCCTTCCTTCCTTCCCTCCCCTCCCTCCCTCCTTTCCTGTACCCGTCCATCAAAAGCCAGTGACTCTGGCTGAAATTTTCTCATTTGACTGCCAGTTTAGTCAGGCACCATTTTGGTGAACGAAAGAAAAGACTTCCCCAGGGTCTCTTCCAGCCCTATGACTCTATGATTATATGGCACGGATTCAAGTCTATGCTCTGCCCTGGAAGCTCCATGGGTGAGTGGGAACCAGTCCTGATCGCATAGCCTAATCAACCCACAAATCAACGATCCCTTGCCCTAATCCATCCCCCCGCAGATAATCCTCGACTTATGACCCCCATGGAGCGCCCGATTTCCATTGCTGCGCGACCCAGTTATTCAACGAGTTTTGCCCCGTTTTACAACAGTTGTCCCCATCGTTAAGCGAATCGCCGCAGTTGTTCATTAACCGTTACGAACAACCTTGTTAAATCAATCCAGTTCCCCTGTTGACTTTGAAGGCTGTAAATGACAATCACACGACCTTGGAACCGTTCAACCGTCATAAGTACGAGTCAGTTGCCAAGCATCTGAATTTTGATCACCTGACCATCGGATTGGCCATGATGGTCCTAAGCGTGTAAAACAGTCATATGTCCCTTTTCCCCCCAGTGCCGCTGTTACTTGAAATGGCCACTAAATGAATTGCAGTATGTCGAGGACTACCTGTGTTCGTGAAAACGTTTCTCTACCCCTTTGAGCTCCCAGGAGAAAAGCCGAGGTATATATCTACAAAACGAATCATCGCCGGCTGGAAAATGATTACAGAACCTCGCAAATGAGATCAGTCAGAGGGGGCATCATGCATTATTTACATTTTAAAAGAAAAAAAAAAAAGGCATGGAAACCAGCTCTCCAGTTATAAAGACAAACTCTTTCGCCGTTCAGTGTTAGCCAGGCTCAGCAGATTTATTTTTATTTATTTATTTATTTATTTTAGAAAAGCAAAAGCAGATTGCGTTTGACAGGAATTGGCTGGGAAGCCATGAGAATTGAATGAAGATAACCCAATTTTCCAAAAACTATTGGACAATCTGCTTTACGAGCTTCGCGTGAAGGAATAAAAGATGAAGGACCATTTCATAGAAGAGGCCCTTTCGGCCAGAAGCCTGGGGTTTCCATCAGATCTGAGATATTCCAGAATAAAATCTAATGGGGCAGGGGGGGCAGGTCGTAACCCCCACGGGGCATTTTTGCGCCCCGGAGGCTGCAGGGAGGCTCCTAGGCCAAAGATGGGGACATACAAATGGGGAATTGGGGAATTCGAAGTTTGATCGTCGTCAGCAAATCCAGCCGAAGATTATTTTGTGGACTCCTGAACTTCTCCTTGTCTTGAAATGGCCAGATTTTTAGCCTGGCTGGTTTGAGGAACATGTGAGAATAGACAGCATTCAGGAAAGGTGATTTAATTAATGGATTGGATTTATCGATAACAACTCATATGGCCAGACAAGGAATAATGGATGGAAACTGACCAAGGAGAGATTCAACCTGGAAATAAGGAGAAATTTTCTGACAGGGAGAACGATCAACCCATGGAACAGAAGTTGCCTTTGGAAGTTGTGGGAGCTTCATCACTGGAGGCTTTCAAGAAGAGATTGGACCAGGGGTGGATTTCAGCAGGTTCTGACTAGTTCTGGAGAACCGGTAGGGGAAATTTTGAGTAGTAAATACCACCTCTGACTGGCCCCCTCCCCCATCTATTCTCTGCCCCAGAATCCCAGCTGATCCAGAGAAAATGGGGATTTTGCAGTTTCCTTCCCCTGGAGTAGGGAGGGAATGAGGATTTTGCAATATCCTTCCCCTGCCACGCCCACTAAGCCATACCACACCCACCAAGCCACACCCATAGAACCAGTAGTAAAAAATTTTGAAACCCACCACTGGATTGGGCTGTCATCTATTAGAAATGGTGTAGGGTGGGATTAGGTTCCTTCCAATTCTGTTGATCTGTAATCTGTATATAAGATTCTCGGTGGCTCACAACAAAATCAACACAAGCAGGTAAACAATCCTATCACCCATACAAAGGATATCACACTTTCCATCATGATATCCATCAGCTCAACTTCCATTGGGTCCTTCCTGTCCTAATCCTTGGCCAAGACTAGATCTTCTCAGTCATCCAGAAGGCTAAATGGGTAGGGGATCTTCAGATCTTAAGTTCCAAAGAACTGAACATATCCAACGTACAGTATCTTCCTCCTCCTGTCTTCCCCACAACAACAACCCTGTGAGGGAGATTGAGCTGTGGAGAAGATACACCACCAAGATTCCCAACAGTTTAGAGCCTCAAATAGCTCAACAGGCTAAAAAGCCTGTTCTTAACATTCAGCTGTCTGCAATTATTGCAAGTTCAAGGCTCAAGGTTGACTCAGCCTTCCATCCTTTCTAAGGTAGGCAAATTGAGGACCCAGTTTGTGGGGGCAATAAGCTGACTTTGTATAAAAATATACAAAAGTATGAAGGCTATTGCTTAACGCATTGTAAGCCGCCCTGAGTCTCTGGAGAAGGGCGGCATATAAATCTAATTTTAAAAAAAAACAGTTTTGAACCCAGGATGCATCCACTCCACCTGACCTGGTGGGTAAGTTTTCAGTTTTGACCAGCAGATACCAAAGAAGTTCTCCCTTCAGTCATGGTGGGCAAGACTCCTTGTTGGTAAACACACAAAACTGCCTTTAATCTATCTATCTACCTTCCTACCTTCCTACCTTCCTACCTTCCTTTCTTCCTTCCTTCCTTCCTTCCTTCCTTCCTTCCTTCCTTCCTTCCTTCCTTCCTCCCTCCCTCCCTCCCTCCCTCCCTCCCTCCCTCCCTCCCTCCTTCCTTCCTTCCTTCCTTCCTTCCTTTCTTCCTCCCTCCCTCCCTCCCTCCCTCCCTCCCTCCCTCCCTCTCTCTCTCTCTCTCTCTCTCTTTCTTTCTCTGTCTGTCTGTCTGTCTGTCTGTCTGTCTGTCTAAGATGGTAAGTGGAAAAGAGTCCCAGAAGTGAGATTGCATTTGTCTCTGGAGAGAAATTGTGAGCCGCCATCTCTTCTCAAAGCGATATTTACAATCCTCTTAGAAACTGCAGTGCGGTGAAGGTATACATCTGCCACACTTCATTATTTTTGTGGAGGGCTGCCTGGGATGGTATTTTTTTCTCCATATCAAAACATCACCGGGTTTAGACATCTGGCTGTTGCTGAGCTGTTGCACGATGAAAAGAAACTCTGTTCATTAAACTCCTGCATGTGAAATCTAGAGGAGAAATCCAATTATATTACGGGAGAGTCTGGCTGGGCTGAAGTTGTGGTCTGGAAGGAACGAGGTGCTCGCTCGCTCGCTCGGTGGGATGGGCGTGGGGGTGGGAAGTCAACGGCTTCCATCCCAGCTAATTCCTTTGAGAACCTCCTTCCAACCATCCTGTGAAATGGTTGCCCAATGTCATGTCTTCTTTCTTGGACAAGTCTTCATGGGAGAGGATGACTAAATGAGCATCTAAGAGCCACAGTGGTGCAATGGTTAGAGTGTGATACTGCAGCCTACTTCTGCTGATCACCAGCTGCCAGCAGATTGGCAGATCGAATCTCACCAGGCTCAAGGTTGACTCTGCCTTCCATCCTTCTGAGGTGGGTAAAATGAAGACCCAGATTGTTGGGGGCAAGAGGCTGACTCTGTTTAGAGAGGGCTGTAGAGAGGGCGGTATATAAGTCTAAGTGCTGTTGTTACCTTCCTTCCTTCCTTCCTTCCTTCCTTCCTTCCTTCCTTCCTTCCTTCCTTCCTTCCTTCCTTCCTTCCTTCCTTCCTTCCTTCCTTCCTTCCTTCCTTCCTTCCTTCCTTCCTTCCCACTTAGCAATAACACTTAGACTTCTATACCACTTCACAATACTTTACAGCCCTCTCTAAACAGAGTCAGCCTCTTGCCCCCAACAATCTGGGTCCTCAATTTACCCACCTTGGAAGGATGGAAGGCTGAGTCAACCTTGAGCCTAGTGAGGTTCGAACTGCCAAATTGCAGTCAGCCGGCAGTCAGTAGAAGTAGCCTGCAGTACCGCAGTCTAACCACTGCAGCACCTTGGCTCTGACCTATCCCTTTGTTGTTTGCGCGTACACCGAGAGCTTAAGTGCGGGAGACAAATTCCTCGTGTGTCCGATCACACTCGGCCAATACTTCTTCAATTTCCTTTGCCCTTGGGACGTCTGCTGGAGTTGGCCCCTCACGTTACCTACTCTCAGTTTCGGAGGATGTGCCAGACATCTCATATGTGTACCAGCTTTTGAAAAAAGTCAAAACACCCCTCCGGGAGATGTTTAAATGAATTTCGTATAACAGTGAGAGGAAATGAAGCTTTGAAGTCCTTTAAAACGGGTGCCTTTCTTATTGTTGGTGATCAAACGCCGTGGACCTCGCTATCTTTTTCTAAACTTGAAAGAGCCACGGATTCTTCAAACCTGGAGAAAGCTCAGCAACGTTACCTCCTTTCCCCGTAATTTTTTTAAATTTTATTTTTGCAGGAGAGAGTCGCGTTGCATCTAGTTACTCCAGAGGCCTGACACAATTACTGCCGAGAACAATGGAGCTAAAAAGACCCTGGCAGGGTTTTTTTTAAATGGGGGGGGGGGGCGAGGAGGGTCTGGGGGTGGGGGGTGGGCATTAGAGCATTAGAGGCAAAGTTATTGTTCTTCCTTGAAACTACCTACAGCATTCCAGCTTTATTGCAAACCGTCCTAACGCGTTTGCCTTCCAGGAAAGGTTGGAAATAACGGCGGAAAAGAAATTTAATATTTCTCTCTTGTCGATTGCAAGATTGTCCCCTGCAGATGTAAGAGACTTAAAGTCTGGGGGAGTGTGTGTGATTAACGAGGGTGGGGTGTAGTGGGGTGGGGGCATTGCCAGCATCCCACGGCCAACGAGGCGGCCATTTCAAAGTATGGATCCTGCATTTCGAAACGAAATGAGTCGATTGTTTTCCAATAAACTAATTGGTCTAAACAGAATCGTGAGTGATATACTTCAGCGTTTTGCCTTTCCCTGGTTATGAGACCACTAACTGGTCTCTAATGGTTGAAAAAAGAGAGAAAGAGAAAAGAATGGACTTTTGTAAGATGAATATGATGTTGAAAGACTGGGTTGAATATGTTGTCATAACTACTAAGTCCTGTTTATAATCAATTGATCAATTGATCGATCGATCGACCTACCTACCTACCTCTGTCTGTCTGTCTATTTGTCTGTCTGTCTACATCTATCTATCTATCTATCTATCTATCTATCTATCTATCTATCTATCTATCTATCTATCTATCTATCTATCTATCTATCTATCTATCTAGCTATCTAGCTATCTAGCTATCTAGCTATCTAGCTATCTATCCTTGGTGGCGCAGCGGACTAAAGTGCTGTTAAAGTAGCACTTAGCTGCCAGCTGCCTGCAATTACTATGAGTTCAAATCTCACCAGGCTCAAGGCTGACTCAGCCTTCCATCCTTCCAAGGTAGGTAAAATGAGGACCCGGATTGTGGGGGCAATAAGCTGACTTTGTATATTAAAAAAAGAACACCGCTTAGGATGGGCCGAAAGCCCTACTAAGCAGGTATATACAAAAGTATGAAGGCTATTGCTTAACGTATTGTAAGCCACCCTGAGTCTCCGGAGAAGGGCGGCATATAAATCGAACCAATAAACAATAAATAAATGTCATTATAGAATTCCCTCCTATCAGCTTTGCTCCTATAAATTTCATGGCCAACATTTAAGGATAGGAAAATCACACTTTGGATTATTTTGACAATTGTCGGATTGTTTTCTTTATAAGTCTCACCTGGATGTGATTATTTCAAAACTGGTTTTTCCCTTTCAGCTGTTTGTTTCTCCTGTCTTTTCAATAATCATCAATTCGCATCTCTGATTTAGGAGCAAAGGTGAGAAGGGAGCCGAAGACAGGAGAAATTGGAAAGTAAATAGAATAACAGATTTGGGAGGTAACTTGGAGGGAGACCATATAATGGCTGTCCAATCTCTTATTGAGGTTCTTCAGTGTTGATACTCGTACAACTTCTGGAGGCAAGCCGTTCCTCTGGTGAATCGTTCCCATTGTCTGGAGATTTCTGCTTAATTCTAGGTTGGATCTCTCTTTGTTAACAAGTAAGACTTTATAATAAATTCCAGTTTTCAGCTACCATTCCTTTAAATCAGTGTTTCCCAACCTTAACAACTTTAAGAGGCCTGGACTCCAACTCCCAGAATTCTCCAGCCAGCCTGCATTTCCCTGCTGGTTGGGGAATTCTGGGAGTTAAAAATTCAGACTTCTTACAGTTTCCAAGGTTGAAAAAACCCCCATTGTTTTACACATTGAGTTCTGTTTAAAAACGGTAAGGTAAAGATAAAGGTTCCTCTTGTACATATGTGCTAGTCGTTCCTGACTCTAGGGGGCAGTGCTCATCTCTGTTTCAAAGACGTCTCCATGGTCATGTAGCTGGCATGACTAAATGCCAAAGGTGCATGGAACGCTGTTACCTTCCCACCAATAGTGGTCCCTATTTTTCTACTTGCATTTATTTATGTGTTTTCGAACTGCTAGCTTGGCAGAAGCTGGAACAAGTTATGCTCACCCTGTTACGCGGCGCTAGGGATTCGAACCGCTGAACTGCAGACCTTTCGATCGACAAGCTCAGTGTCTTAGCCACTGAGCCACTGCATCCCTTGAAAAAGTGTAATTCTCCACAATCTTTGCAAACAGCTTAAAATGCTTCCTTTTCTTAGGGAGCACAGCAATGCAGCAAGCGATTTTTCATATTTTTATATGAAATTTAAGTAATGGCCAGGGAGATATATCGCCTTTATTTTTTATTTATTTTTTATTATTTTTTGCTTTCTTTTTGATGGCTTCCTACCTGCGAGGGAAAACTCAATAGCCAGCTTTCATTACATTACAGGTTAGAGACGATATCAAATTACAGCTTTACATCTTTGCCATTTCCAACTACAAAGTAAGTACTGAGGTGGGAGGAAAGATCTCCGGTGTAATGTTTACACTGGCTCGACAAAAATAGGAAATTGTAATCTGCCGGAAAAATCATTTACTCTTATTTTATGGTTACTTGGAGGAATTCCTTAATTCTAAGGAATAGTTTTTACTCTCTTTATCACAAAGGTGGCCTCGGCTGAGAGATGCCCCTGGCTTTCGAACCGTGTATTCATTGTCAGACTCACGGTTCAAATCATTAAATCTTCATGTTGTTTTGCAGAGGTTGATTCTAGAGAATGGAAGAGAGAAACAGAAGACAAGGAAGGCATTGAGTAGCACAAGGATGTGCTTGAAGGGGGAAGGGAAAGATGGAGAGAAGATAAAGCAGCAACTGGGGAATTAGGAGAGAGAAGGGAAAAAGAGTAATATTCTGCCCGAAAAAAAAATCTCAAAAGCAAATTCCCTTTAGTCCCATTATATGGTAGCGTTGTAGCCTGCCGATGGCCAGCAGAGCTGGCAGCAGAGTTGGACAGTGAGTAAGTTGGGGAGGAACATGGGCAAGTCCTGGAGGCTGGGGAAAACTCGGACAAGGGCTCTGTGTTGGAGGCAGGTAGGGAGATAGACAGCAGCGAGGCAGAGGAACAGTTGGAGCCTGTTCCCAGTGTGTGAATGCACAGAGCTGCCAGGAGACAGGAGCAACTTAGAAAGCAGGGTCAACTTGGGAGTAAAGCCACACCTCCCATAGGAAACAAAAGAGAAGCGAATGGGGAGTGGGCTTTTGCAGGAAAGAATTTTTTCGTTTGGTCGTTGCAAGAGTGGAAAGTTCTGTTCGTGATTCTTAGAGACTCTGTGCCAAGTTTTGCCTTACTCTGCGTTTGGAAACAAGTTACGTGGCAGCTTGCCAAGCGAGATAAGGTCTGTGTTGATAAAGATTCCTTTGAAAGACTGTTTGCCCAGCCTTGCTGACTGTGAATGAAAGGAATTCACACTCGTGTAAATAAAAGAGGTTTTGCCGGGACCAAGACTCTGCTTCCTGCTTTTTAAGGAATCCTAGGTCAGAACAGGTAGAATGTAGAAGAAGAGGCAGAACTGGAGGCAGAGTCAAAAGAGAACATAGCTTAGAATTGCTACCTGTCCACGAACATTCAAAGTCCTTTGAATTCCATTAACTCTTATGTAGCATCGATTTAACGCTGACCATTAGTTGACTAGATTCTTGTGTAAATATTTGAGTAAAAAATCTGAACTGGAATTTAAGGTTTTTTCCTGATTTTTCCCACCTGACATAAAAATGAGGCAGGAGATTCCCCCCCACCCCCGATCTACGTTAACCGTATCTCACACTACAGTAACTATAAAAACCTTTGTTTATTTTCCTCTGAATCTTCGGATTGTGTCTCCTTCATCATTTATTTATTTGTTCGCGTATTGATTCAACTTCTTTCTAATCCGGCCAATTTACTGTTTGGAAGGAAGAGGAAAGCAAAGAACTAAAAATAAAGACGAGAATAAAATCGCCTAATATTATAAACCTTTGGAGCACACAAAGCACCCTAGGATAACGTGGGTTCAATAGCAAGATGCGTAGCATATAAATCAGTGGTGGGATTCAGCCGGTTCTCTTCAGTTCAGGCGAACTGGTAGCGGCGACTGCGGGAGGCTCTGCCTACCTGCCCAGACGTAATGCGCGAGTACTGTGTGTGCACAGAAGGCGGCATGTATGAGTGTACCGAGCATGCTCACATTTGCAAACCAGTAGGGAAGGTAAGTGAATCCCACCTCTGATATAAATATAATCGAGAAATTATTAAATAATTATTAAATAATTAAATGCACGGGAAATTGTTTCCCTGAAATTGTTGACTCTTGTGGTTATAAGGAAACCTTTTTGTGGTGAGAGGCTCAAAAGAGATTCAAAAACATTTTTTTGGTTAAAGCTGCATGCCCAGTTTTCTTGAGAGACCTTTTGACCACACTCCTCAAATCCATATTCTGTCTCGATAACGCTATAATTGAGCCAAAGATTCATGTTGACCTGGACTTTTCCATCTGTTGGGAGAATCCGCTCAGGGCCTCAGTTGTGGGGGGAGGGGGAAGGACAGCTAACCTCAGCCACAACAACAAAAGAAGAGATTTCATTAAAATTCATCTTGTTAGGAGGTTTTTGCTTGGACACATTTTTTTCCCCCTTTTGGGATTTCCCAAGCAATGCACTGAAAACTTGTATTGTGTGCGTGGGAAGAAATATCCATATCTGGTTTAGTTCCAAGTTGGGAGAAAGACACTGGAAACATGAAGGCTGATTAGAAAGATGGTTTAATGATGAAGCAGAACGACATGGGTTTATGGTTCTGGTGCAGCTGACAAAAATGGAGTTGAGGGTGGGGTTTTTTAAATACCTTCTTTGGGCTTTGCACTTGAGCTTCCTGTTCCTGTGCAAGAGCATGTTGTCAGATTCCTATGGGGTCATGTACAGGTTATGTAGAGGTCATAGCTGGCTCTATAATGCTTGAATATAGAATAAAAGAGTTGGAAGGGACCTTGGAGGTCTTCTAGAACAACCCCCTGCTCAGGCAGGAAACCCTACACCACTCCAGATCAATGGCTGTCTAATCTCTTCTTGAAAACCTCCAGTGTTGTTGAATTCACAACTTCTGGAGGCAAGTTGTTCCACTGATTAATTGTTCTCACTGTCAGGAAATTTCTCCTTAGTTCTAGGTTGCTTCTCTCCTTAGTTTCCACCCATTGCTTCTTGTCCTGCCCTCAGGGGCTTTGGAGAATAGCTTGGCTCCCTCTTCTTTGTGAGATATTGCAACACTGCTATCATGTCTCCCCTAGTCCTTCTTTTCATTAAACTAGACATACCCAGTTCCTGCAGCCGTTCTTCATATGTTTTAGCCTCCAGTCCCCTCATCCTCTTTGTTGCTCTTCTCTGCACCCTTTCTAGAGTCTCCACATCTTTTTTACATCGTGGCGACCAAAACTGGATGCATAGGCAAAGAGCAAATGCAAATCTGAGCTAATCTGGTCAACCTCTGTCCTATTGTTTATCTGAGCTCTCAGGTGCTCAGGTTTGGGCTGCTCTGGGATGGTGCAATGAAGAGTCTTGTGTTCTGAAAGGGTGTTGGGCAATTCCTATGGTTTGTCCTGTTAATGGCTTTGTCCTGTTTTAGATCTTGAGTGAGGGGGCTGCTTCGAATCCTACCATTCTGCCTTTGTTTCAAAATATCCTGTTTTGACTGGGATGACCAAATCTGCATTTCTAAAAGCTGGCCTCCTCAGTTTTTGCTCGGGGGGCAGGGAGACTGGGGCTGCTTCCTGCCTCTAAAAAAAACCATGTTTCTCCATTTCTCATTTAGGGAAATATTTTCCCACTTTCTAGTTTCCCATGTGCGTATACAGCCTACCTTTGCAGCAAGAAAGCCTTCCAACCAGGGGTGGCATTCACTTACCTTTGCTATCTTCTGTGCATGCACAGAGTATCAAAAACGGGTCGTGATGACATCAGGGCAGGTGGGCAGAGCCTCCCGCGGCCACCGCTATTGGTTCACCCAAAACCGGATCAAACCGGCTGAATACCACCACTGATTCCGACACACCAGCATTGCAAAAATATTTTTGTGTATTGTGAAGCATTTTTGCAAACGGTCAGAGCTGCTCCCTCCTCTGCTGAAATTCAACAGTAATTTTTTTTGGGGGGTGGTGGTGGTGGCAAATGCAATTTCTGAAATGTCCCCCTTCCCCTCGCAAATTATATCCTAATAGAAGGGCATTAAATCCCCTGGGAAATTTCACACAACGGTCTGTCTAACCCCCACAAACCTCGATTTTTTAAAATAAAAAAGTGAACCTGGTCAGCTCTGCCTGTGCGGCTTTTAAAAGCAAGTCCAAAAGTTTTGTTTAAAAAAACAACAACCCAGTTACTACAGAGCAAAAAGCGAAGAAAGCAGTGGCGGTATTCAACCGGTTCTATCTGATTCAGGCGAACCTATAGGGGTGACTATGGGATGCCCCGCCCACCTGCATGGATGTCACGACGTCCCATTTTTCCACATTTTTGAGGTCAGAGGTGGGTTTCAGCAGGTTCTGACCAGTTCTGGAGAACCGGTAGTGGAAATTTTGAGTAGTTTGGAGAACCGGTAGTAAAAATTCTGACTGGCCTCGCCCCCATCTATTCTCTGCCTCCTGAGTCCCAGCTGATCAGGAGGAAATGGGGATTTTGCAGTACCTTTCCCCTGGATTGGGGATGGAATGGAGATTTTACAGTATCCTTCCCCTGGATGGGATGGGAATGGAGATTTTACCAGTGGTACAATGTAAAATTTGTTACTACTGGTTCTGTGGGCATGGCTTGGTGGTGTGTGTGTGTGTGTGTGTGTGTGTAATGTGACTGGGTGGGCGTGGCCACCTTTTTTTTAACTTTTAAAAGCATTTTTTTCTACAACCTCCTCCGCTGAAGAGGTTGCAGAAAAAATGCTTTTAAAAGCCTCTGACGATCCCAGCTGAGCCGCAGGATCATCAGAAGCTTTTTTTTTTTTTACTTTTAAAAGCATTTTTTCAGCTGAAGAGGTTGTAGAAAAAATGCTTTTAAAAGTAAAAAGAAAAAGGCCTCTGATGATCGTGCGGCTCAGCTGGGCGTGGTGGTGGTGGTGGGGGCAAGGATTTTTGCTATCAGTTCTCCGAACCACCCTTCGCCATCGCTACTGGATCGGGCGATCCGGTCCGAACCGGGAGCATTTCACCCCTGGATTTTACAGTATCATTCCCCCAGGAGTGGGGAGGGAATGGAGAGTTTACAGTATCCTTGCCCTGTTATGCCCACCAAGCCATGCCCACAGAACCAGTAGTAAAAAAATTTAAAACCCACCACTGTTCGAGGTGGAAGGCCTTGCGCATGCGCACACACAAACACACACATTTGTAAACTGGTAGAGAAGGTAAGTGAATAGCACCCCTGGATGAAAGACTTGTGTGTGGCTTTGTTCCTTATCATTTTTGAATGTTTTTACGGTGCTTGCTGTGTTTTTTGGACAAGAGTCACACAATATTTGGTCCCGACAATTGACACAGGTCTGCCAAGAGCTCAGCCTGGATTTCGAATGCTAATTGATTTTATTTAGTCTTCCTCCCTGGTGCATTTGTCACTGTCAGCCTTGTCATTATCTTAATGTTGTTGTAGCCCGTGAACTTTTCCGTAAAGTCATTTTAAAGGCAGGGGTCTTCCAGCACAGATGCGCCAAGTGTAAACTCGGGTTCCTCCGAGACCCGCAGAATTGTCCAAAGGCGACCCGGTGGAAAGGCATCTGCTGGAAGAACAGGGCTGGCCCATCTGTCTTGACTCTCTGCTAATCGAAGGAAACCTGCTCGTGCTTCAGTCCCCTGGCAGCCTGGAAGCTACAGCCAAGGCTCTTGCCATTGGCTGAGGTTCAAAAGGAGAATGCTTGGAAGCAGGAAATTTTTGCAAAGGTCATTACTTTTAATAAAGCTCCCTCCCTCCTTCCTTCCTTCCCTCTCTCCCTCCTGCCTTTCCTCCCTCCCTCCTTTTCTCCTGCCTTTCCTTCCTTCCTCCCTCCCTCTCTCCTTCCTTCCTTTTTCCCTCCTTCCTGCCTTTCCTTCCTTCCCTCCCTCCCTTCCTCCTCCCTTTCCTTCCTCCCCTCCTTCCCCCTTGTTCCTGCCTTTCCTTCCTCCCTCCCTCCCTCTCTCCTTCCTTCCTTTTTCCCTCCTTCCTGCCTTTCCTTCCTTCCCTCCCTCCCTTCCTCCTCCCTTTCCTTCCTCCCCTCCTTCCCCCTTGTTCCTGCCTTTCCTTCCTTCCTTCCTTCCTTCCTCCCTCCCTCCCTCCCTCCCTCCCTCCCTCCCTCCCGCCTTTCCTTCCTCCCTCCCTCCTCCCTCCCTCCTGCCTTTCCTTCCTTCCTTCCTTCCTTCCTTCCTTCCTTCCTTCCTTCCTTCCTTCCTTCCTTCCTTCCTTCCTTCCTTCCTTCCTTCCTTCCTTCCTTCCTTCCTTCCTTCCTTCCTTCCTTCCCCTCCCACCAACACTGATAGGACAAGCCACTAGTATATAAAACGGGAGCAAACCCCCACTCTCTTCTAAGCACTGAAGATGTCACCAGTGCTTAATGAAATGTCCGCCACCAACCCTCAAAGAACACCAAAGCCTCCACAGTATTGGCAGGGTGGTATAATTCATTATTTGTTTTGTTTTCTCAAAGGCCCCAAATATTAGACTTTTGCTTCCTCTTGCAACGTGTACTTCCAACCTCAACCTTGAGGAGCTTGAGGAGTCGAAAGTTGCTGAAGACGTTTCTCTCCTTCCGTCTTTTGGATTTCAGATAGGATGGAGATAAGAGACGTGTGATATACCTCCTTCAGCAATTCGGGACCTAGCAAGCCTCCTCCTTTGTATTCATGACGCTTAGCCCTTTGCAGCGTCAGCACTTTCATCCTTTCTTCAAAGATGGCTTTTTCTTGAGGTCATTTAAAACCAAATTGAAAAGCCACAACGGCGCGAGCTTTTGACCTAGAATGCGTCTGACCTCCCTTCTCCCCACTGGTGAGACACTCACACGAAGCCACTTTTGCTGATGTGCGGCATAAATTCATCGTTTATCCTTTGTATCTCCTTCCACGCGAATTGGAGGGGGTGAGGAAAAGAACCCTAGGTTTTGACGGGAGCTGAGGAGCATCGTCTCCGGCACATTCTCGCCTGGACTACTGTAATGCTCTCTACATGGGGCTCCCCTTGAGGACCACCCGGAGGCTCCAACTGGTCCAGAATGCGGCTGCGCGGGTGATTATGGGGGTGACTTGGCGCTCCCATGTGACACCTCTCCTGCGTGAGCTGCACTGGCTCCCAGTGGTCTTCCAGGTGCACTTCAAGGTCTTGGTTCTCATCTTTAAAGCGCTCCATGGCTTAGGGCCTGGATACTTACGAGACCACCTTCTGCCACTGATAACCTCCCACCGGCCAATACACTCTCATAGAGAGGGTCTCCTCAGGGTGCTGTCGGTCAGGCAATGTCGACTGGCGACCCACAGGGGGAGAGCCTTCTCTGTGGGGGCTCCCACCCTCTGGAACGAGTTACCCCCGGGGATTCGATTAATCCCAGACCTCTGCACTTTCCGCAAGGCATTACAGACTTTTCTATTCCAGCAAGCCGGGCTGGCTTAACATAGATTTTAATGGGTGAATTTTATGAGGGGTTTTAAATTTGGGAAAGCCAAAATTTGATTTAATTATGTTTTAGATTATTTTAACTTTTATATTGCTTGTATTTTAATGCTTGGCTGTTCACTGCCCTGAGTCCGTCAGGAGAAGGGCGGTATACAAATTTAATAATAAACTAAAAAACATTTGCGGTGTAGCCCCGCATGAAGATTTCGAACTACGTATGGAGAACACAGATTAAGCAGAAACCCTAACCTGGAAGACGGTTGTGATACTTTTGTCCTTGGCACCTTGTCCAGTTGATCTCGGAGCCAAGTCTGAAACCTGTTTCCCGGGGGAGATAGAAACACGTTTCGACTTTAAAATATTCAGTACTGACTCTTGTGTCACCTTGTGTTCACCTCTCCAGTTGCCATGGCCGGGCCAAGCCGTGTTGAGATCAAAATCAGGAACTGTCATTTTTCTTCATGGCTTCCTATCTGGGAGATTCCCTGCAGCTTGGAGCATGGACAAGGACCAATAGAAGATAATATTTGTAGTTGAGGGTTGAACTGGGAGGAGAGGGGTGTCCTCGGTGCTCTCTGAGCTTGGTGGTTCTCTCATTAGGTAAAAAAGGGTAGGTAAAATGAGGACCCAGATTGTGGGGGCAATAAGCTGACTTTGTATAAAAAAAGAACACCACTTAGGGGGGGCCGAAAGCTCTACTAAGCAGGTATATACAAAAGTATGAAGGCTATTGCTCAACGCATTGTAAGCCGCCCTGAGTCTCCGGAGAAGGGCAGCATATAAATTGAACCAATAAATAAATAAATAAAAGGAAGGAAGAAAGAAAGAAAGGAAGGAAGGAAGGAAGGAAGGAAGGAGAGTGGGAGGAATGGAAGAAAAGGAAGGAAGTGGAAAGCATAGAAGGAAGGAAGGAGAGTGGGAGGAAAGGAAGAAAAGGAAGGAAGTGGGAAGGAAGGAAGGAAGGAGCCTAAGGAGCCTTGGTGGCGCAGCAGACTACAGTGCTGTTAAGTAGCACCAGCTGCCTGCGATTACTGCAAGTTCGAATCTCACCAGGCTCAAGGTTGACTCCATCCTTCCGAGGTAGGTAAAACGAGGACCCGGATTGTGGAGGCAATAAGCTGACTTTGTATAAAAAAGAACACCGCTTAGGGGGGGTTGAAAGCCCTACTAAGCAGGTTTATCCAAAAGTATGAAGGCTATTGCTTAATGCATTGAAAGCCACCCTGAGTCTCTGGAGAAGGGTGGCATATAAATCGAACTAATAAATAAACTAGGTAACATCATCAGTGCGAGAAGGGAGTGGGGTTTGAGGAGAACAAAAGGAGGAGGATGATGTGGGATCCTGGGTGGTTTCTGAGCTTGGTGCTTCTCTTGTAGACGTTTCGTTACCCAACTAAGTAACATCATCAGTGTGAGAAGGGAGGGAGGTCTGAGGAGAACAGGAAGAGGAGGAGGATATAGGATCCCTGCTGCTTTCTGAGCTTGGTTGTTCAGACAATTACTTGCCCGAAATGGATACGGGGTCTCCTGCTTGAGGAAGGAGGTTGGACTAGAAGACTAGAAATCCCTTCCAGCTCTATTCTGATCACTCAAGATGGCTTCTCTGCAGTGATCCGTGAATAAGAAGCGAGCTCTTGATTGAGTTACAGAGGTATCCGTGCAATACGCTCTCCATGAGCCACGCTTGAAGGCAGCTTGAGACCTGCAAGTGATGCAGAATATCGTTGTCTGATTGCTAAATAAGGTGGCAAAATGGGAGACATTAAATCACCCATCTGTGGCCTTCTATTTATGGCCCTTGTGCGCCGCGCCACCAAAGATCGGAGAAGCGGTTGGCTATGGATTTTTTTTTAAGCGGAAAATTACGACTTCAAAGAAAAGGGTTTGTTTTTGGTTGTTTAGCAAAGGGTCCCTTTGGGTGCCTTGGCCGTGTTGATTTTTTTAAAAACGTTACAAAACGTAGCCCAAGGATGCCCTCCTGGGTGGACCAGCGATACTGTCCTTGGTAAAATTGCGGCATCAAAATGATGCAATAATTCTAAGAATGCAAAACCACTTGTGAATCATTCAACGGTGAAGTGTTGTTTAACTGTTGGAGCAAATTCATATTTGGACGCGTTGGACTGACTGAATGTATATAAAATAATATCCAAGGATAGGATAGGATAGGATAGGGTAGGGTAGGGTAGGGTAGGGTAGGGTAGGGTAGGGTAGGGTAGGGTAGGGTAGGGTAGGGTAGGGTAGGGTAGGGTAGGGTAGAATAGAATAGAATAGAATAGAATAGAATAGAATAGAATAGAATAGAATAGAATAGAATAGAATAGAATAGAATAGAATAGAATATTGGAATGAAAAATGGAATGGAATGGAATGGAATGGAATGGAATGGAAAATAGAATAGAATAGAATAGAATAGAATAGAATAGAATAGAATAGAATAGAATAGAATAGAATAGAATAGAATAGAATAGAATAGAATAGAATAGAATAGAATAGAATAGAATAGAATAGAATAGAATAGAATAGAATGAGATTGGAATAAGAATGGAATGGAATGGAATGGAAGAGAGATTGGAATAAGAATAGAATAGAATAGAATAGAATAGAATAGAATAGAATAGAATAGAATAGAATAGAATAGAATAGAATAGAATAGAATAGAATAGAATAGAATAGAATAGAATGAGATTGGAATAATAATGGAATGGAATGGAATGGAATAGTGATTGGAATAAGAATAGAATAGAATAGAATAGAATAGAATAGAATAGAATAGAATAGAATAGAATAGAATAGAATAGAACAGAACAGAACAGAACAGAACAGAACAGAACAGAACAGAACAGAATAGAATAGAATAGAATAGAATAGAATAGAATTCTTTATTGGCCAAGTGTGATTGGACATACAAGGAATTTGTCTTGGTGCGTATGCTCTCAGTGTACATAAAAGAAAAGATACATTAATCAAGAATCATAAGGTACAACACTTGATGGTAGTCATAGGGAAGCAATCAAATCATATTAGGAAACAGTCAATATAAGCCATAAGGATACAAGCAACAAAGTTACAGTCATAAGTGGGAGGAGATGGGTGATAGGAACAATGAGAAGATTAATAGTAGTGCAGACTTAGTAAATAGTTTGACAGTGTTGAGGGAATTATTTATTTAGCAGAGTGATGGTGTTCAGGAAAAACTGTTCTTGTGTCTTGTTGTTCTGGTGTGCAGTGCTCTATAGCGTCATTTTGAGGGTAGGAATTGAAACAGTTTATGTCCAGGATGCGAAGGGTCTGTAAATATTTTCACAGCCCTCTTTTTGACTCCTGCAGTATACAAGTCCTCAATGGGAGGCAGGTTGGTAGCCATTGTTTTTTCTGCAGTTCTAATTATCCTCTGAAGTCTTGTTGGGTTGCAGAATGAGTCAAACCTTCAAGACTATTGGCTTCCGGTATTACACGGTATCAGTTTATGTGAATGAAGTGACCAAAGGCGAGCAAGTCAATTAAATTTTAATTAGAGTCACAACCTCTGCTTTGTATTCTTCCCCTTCTCTGTTACTATTCAGAGAGCAAAAAAGAAAAAGAAAGAAAGAAAGAAAAACCCTTCCAGCTTAATCTTTTCTCTTCTACATCTCCATGCTAACCCTTTCTTTGTTCTCAAAATGAGGGACCCCAATTATTAGGACTATACACTCGTCAAAAATCATTTGTTAAAAAAGATTGTTAAACTTCCTGTCTGCGTTGGAAACAATTACTCCAAGGGATGAGAATTTAAGAGCTTTGGTTAATAGTATTTACTGAAAAGAAAAGATTGTAACACAAAAATTCGAATGAGTACTCCTGTAAATTTAGGTGCTTATCTATAAGTAAATAGGATGACTTATCTACTGGTTTCTTGCTTTTTCTATTAGGGGCACACTGGAAAAAGATCACATTTATAGGGTTAAGTGGCTAGTTTTGAGAGAGAGACAGAGATACACACACAGAGAGACAGAGACAGAGAGACAGAGACACACAGAGAGACAGAAACACACACACAGACAGAGACAGAGGGGCAGAGACAGACAGAGACAGACACACATACACATACAGAGAGAGAGAGACAGAGACACACATACACACACGGAAAGAAAGACAGAGACAGACAGACAGACAGAGACAGACAGACAGACACACACACACACACAGAGACAGAGAGACAGACACACAGAGAAAGAGAGACACACACACACACACTGAGAGAGACAGAGAGAGACAGAGAGAGAAAGACAGACAGAGAGACAGAGACAGAGAGACAGAGACATATATATATATATAGAGAGAGAGAGAGATAGACAGACAGAAAGAAAGAAAGACAGACAGACAGACAGAGACACACACACACACACACACACAGAGACAGAGACAGAGAGACAGACACACAGAGAAAGAGAGAGACACACACACAGAGAGACAGAAACAGAGAGAAAGTCAGACAGAGACAGAGAGAGAAAGAGACACAGAGAGAGAGACAGAGAGACAGAGAGAATGAGGAAATATCACCTAGATCTGGGATGTCCAATCTTGGTAACTTGTGGACTTCAACTCCCAGAATTTCCCAGTTCCCAGAATTCTGGGAATCTAAATCCACAAATCTTGAAGTTGCCAAGTTTGGACACTCTTCGCATAACTTCTGTACTGCTTGAGGGTGCCAATGTTGGTGCTGAATTGAATTCACAATGCTGGTGTTGAAGTCCATAAGTCTTGAAACTGCCAAGATTGGACACCTCTCCTTCTGTAGTGGATGACGGTGCAAACATTAGCGCTGAAACTGAATTCACAATATTGGCTTTGAAGTGAAGTCTTAAAGCTGCTAAAATGGGACACCCCTGACTTATCTCCTCTTTTTGTAGTGCACAAGGGTGCAAATATTGGTGCTGGCCCCAGTGGTGAAATTCAAAAATTTTCCCCACCAGTTCTGTGGGTGTTGTTTGGTGGGCGTGGCTTGGTGGTCATGTGACTGGGTGGGTGTGGCTTGGTAGTCATGTGACTGGAAAAAAATAACTATCATACTTTGCACAAAAATAACACAAAAACTACACAGCTGATTCACACACAATGCAAAAGCAGCTGGACTTCACACTAAAGGGCCCCTGCAACAAGCAGGAACCTCACAGAGTCACCAAGAGCTCAAAAACAAACTATCACACTTTACACAGTAAAGTGTACACAGTTTGGGCAATAGGTAGTAAAACAAAATGCTTTAAAATGTAAAAAAAAAAAAGTTCCCACGATCGTGCAGCACAGCTGATTGTCACAACTGATTGTCACAGCTGATTGTGGAACCTTTTTCTTTTTTTGCTTTTTTAAAGCATTTTTTTACTACCTATTGGCCCTAACCAGTCGTTAAAAAATGCTTTTTTAAAAAAAGTTCTGATGATCAGCTGTGCAGCGCGATCGTTGAAACTTTAAAAAAAAAAACTTTTTAAAGCATTTTTTTACTACCGGTTTGGGCAAACCGGCCCGAACCGGTAGCATTTCACTCCTGGTTGGTGTCCATTTGATTGTACATGTTGCAGGTCTTCAAAAGGGAAGGAGAGAGTTGGAGCCTCCACCGACAATTTATGTACCTTGCTTTACCGACTTAGGGAGATATTTATCAAGCTAAGGACCGGATTTCTGCTCCCCACTTTTATGGGTCCCAAGTCTACGGAGAACACAAGCCATTAACTTTGGGAAAGGAGTAATGTGTCTTAGAAAAGCTTGCTCCGCAGTGGCGTTCCTTGCCTGGCCTTTAATTTCTGCCCCAAATGCAATTAAGAAAATGATGCCTGGGTGATTAGCCTCCTCAAGTGGCCTGAAATATGTAAATAACTTCTGCGTATTCATTTGGTGGTGATGAATTGCCCGGTCTGTTCTGGCAAAATCTCAATGAATCCCATTTTTTTTCATTAAGTTGTTCTTCTATTTAAAAAAAAAATCAATAACATTTTCTTTAAATGGAAGCTGAGCCTGTTGCCAATTTAAATCTCATTAGCTGTTGATTGTAGACATTACCGTTCGGTGTTTGAGCGCTGGGGTTTACGGAAATCTCCGGCGGTAGCGTTGAATAAGAGGCAGAAATAACGTGTAAATGGTGGGTTATGTTCAAGCAAATTAGTGAAGCTTAATCCAGGCGACTTACTCTTAGAGCGAACGAGTGAAAAGCCCCTTATTTCAGAGTAGGCTTGGAAGAGGGTTTTGTTGGAAATGCCAAGATGGTTTCACTGGTTAGCAGCCCTCAGCCTCTATGTCAAAACCTACCCGTTTTGGTTTGGCCCATTGACCAACATTCTTCTTCTTCTTCTTCTTCTTCTTCTTCTTCTTCTTCTTCTTCTTCTTCTTCTTCTTCTTCTTCTTCTTCTTCTTCTTCTTCTTCTTCTTCTTCTTCTTCTTCTCCTCCTCCTCCTCCTCCTCCTCCTCCTTCTTCCTCCTTCTCCTCGTTGTCTTCCTCTCCACCTCCTCCTTTTCTTCCTCCTCCTCCTCCTCCCACTTCCTCTCCCCTCTCCCGCCCCTCCTCCTCCTCTCCTCCTCCTCCTCCTCTTCCTCTTCCTCTTCCTCCTCCTCTTCTCCTTCTCCTCCTCCTTCTCTTCCTCCTCCTCCCCCTTCCTCTCCCCTCTCCCACCCTTGCTCCTCCTCTTCCTCCACCCTTCCTCTTCCCTCTCCTGCTCCTCCTTCTCCTTCTCCTCTTCCACCTCCTTCTCCACCCTTCCTCTCCCCTCTCCCGCCCCTCCTTCTCCTTCTCCTTCTCCTTCTCCTTCTCCTCCTCTCCTTCTCCTCTCTCTCTTCCTCCTCCTCCACCCTTCCTCTCCCCTCTCCCCTCTCCCGCCCCTCCTTCTCCTCCTCCTCCTCCTTCTCCTTCTCTTCCTCTCCTTTTCCTCTCTCTCTTCCTCCTCCTTCTCCTCCTCCACCCTTCCTCTCCCCTCTCCCCTCTCCCGCCCCTCCTTCTCCTTCTCCTTCTCCTTCTCCTTTTCTTCTCTCTCTTCCTCCTCCTTCTCCTCTTCCACCCTTCCTCTCCCCTCTCCCGCCCCTCCTTCTCCTTCTCCTTCTCCTCCTCCTCTTCCTCTTCTTCCTCCTCCTCCTCCTTCTCCTTCTCCTCCTCTTCCTTCTCCTCCTCCACCCTTCCTCTCCCCTCTCCCTCTCCCTCCCCTCCTTCTCCTTCTCCTCCTCCTCCTCCTCCTCCTCCTCCTTCTCCTTCTCCTTCTCCTTCTCCTTCTCCTTCTCCTTCTCCTTCTCCTTCTCCTCTCTCTCTTCCTCCTCCTTCTCTTCCTCCACCCTTCCTCGCCCCTCTCCCGCCCCTCCTCCTCCTCCTCCATTTCAGAAATGAACTTACATAGTCTGGCATCAAATAATTGAAACCTACTGATCCATCCTGAAGAAGGAAAGCGGGAAAGCTTTGATTCTTATCACCTTGATTCTTATTATTATTATTAAAAAAAACATTGGATCTTAAACTGGCAAAAGATTACATTGTAATGGCAACGACAGCTGGGCTGACTGTCACAGAGACTCAAAATTTATCTCAGTTTTATTCACACAGAGAACTGCACGGCTGGGATGGGGGTTTTTTTTCCCCGGCACCTTATTATTTTCCTTCCATAAACATCAAGATATCACAAGCGCCAATTATTCTCAATTATGTCAAGTCTTAAAAGAGATTAAGACAAGATTTGGAGAAGCATCAGAGAAGGCTGGAAGCTGACAGCCCGACACAGCTTGATTTTTGGATTAGGCAAAAACTTGACACAAGTACGTTTACAAAAGGATATTTTTCTTTTTTTCAAAGTCATCCCATTGGAATCGTTTGCAAGGAGGACATCGTGATAACGCCTTTTATATGCAAATAATCCAAATTGCATTTATTACACTGTCAGGGCGCAACAGGAAAATATATTTTTTTTTGCAGTGGGCAAACAAAACAATTTTGCAATTTTTTAAAAAGTCTTTCTTAATTGGTTAAAAACAACCAACCAATGATAACCAACCAATGGAGGGAGAAAGAGAGAGGGAAAGAGGGAGGGAGGGAGAAAGGGAGAGAGACAGAGATGGAGACGGAGACAGAGATGGAGACGGAGACGGAGAGACGGAGAGAGAGACAGAGAGAATGAGAAAATATCACATAGATCTGGAATGCCCAATCTTGGTAACTTTAAAACTTGTGGACTTCAACTCCCAGACTTCCCCAGTTCCCAGAATTCTGGGAATTGAAGTCCACAAATCGTGAAGTTGCCAAGATTGGACACTCTTGACGTAGAACATGCTTCTGTACTGCTCGAGGGTGCAAATGGTGGGTAAAATGAGGACCCAACTTGTTGAGGGAAATATGCTGACTCTGTAAACCGCTTAGAGAGGGCTGTAAAACACTGTAAAGTAGTATATAAGTCTAAGTGCTATTGCTATTGCCCCAAAGAAGAGGAGGTCAGCTTATTTCCCAAAGCACCAGAAGGCAAGACAAGAAACAAGGGATAGGAACTAATCAAAGAGAGAAACAACCTGAAATTAAGGAGAAACTTCCTAATGGTGAGGACAATTAACCAGTAGAACAGAAGTTGCCTTCAGAAGTTCTGGGAGCTTCATCCCTGGAGGCTTTCAAGAAGAGATTGGACTTCCATCTCTCAGAAATGGTGTAATGTCTCCTGCTTGGGCTAGATGACTTACAAGCTTTGTTTATCTGTAATCTGTCTATATGATTCTCGGTGGGTCACAACAAAATCAATAAAAGCAGGAAAACGATCATATCACCCATACAAGGAACGTCACACTTTCCACCATGACATCCATTAGCTCTACATCCATTGGGCCCTTCCTGTCCTAATCCCTGGCCAAGACTAGATTTTCCCAGTCATCCAGAAGGCTAAAAGGGTAGGGGGTCTTCAGAAGGGGCTTCATCAATGGAGGTTTGATGGCAGTCAAACCTGGCAGTCACCTATCTGAAATGGTATAGGCCAGTGATGGCTAACCCTTTTGCCATCACGTGTCAGGAGAGGGAGTGGGTGGGGGAGGTTCGCCCACGCGCATGCCCACAACCATAATTCTATGCGCCCTACCCTGCGCTTGTGTGCGCAACCCCCCTCCTCCCCCTACTCCTGGCATGCGATGGCCCGATAGGCCCGTTTTTCTTTCTCATCTGGCTCCAGAGCCTCTCTTTGCATCTGGGAAGGGTGAAAACAGCCTTCTACACTCCTCCTCGGAGGCCTGAAATGGCCCATTTCCCAACTCCTGGTGGGACAGGAAGTGACCTTTTTTGCTGTCCCCAGCCTCCAGAGCAAGTCTCTCTAGGAGTTTTCTCCAGGCCTCCGGAGGGCCTCCAAGAGAGTGGGGAAGGCTGTTTTTACCCTCTCCAGATGCATAGAGAGGATCTGGAGCTAGGTGAGAAAGAAAAACAGGCCTCCCCCCCCCCCCACACACAGCCCTCCGGAGGCAGGAAACAGCCAGTTTCCCTACTTCTGGTATGCCAGAAAATCAGCTGGCCGGTGCGCCAAAGCTCAGCTGGCGTGCCCACTGATATGGCTATGTGTGCCATAGATTTGCCATCACGGGTATAGGCAGTGATGGTATTCAGCTGGTTCTATCCAGTTCAGGCAAACTGGTAGCGGCGGCTTCGGGAAGCTCCACCCACCCGCCCATGCTCACATTTGCGAACCGGTAGTGAAGGTAAGTGAATATAGGGTCTCCTGTTTGAACAGGGGGTTCGACTAGAAGATCTCTAGGGTCCCTTCCAGCACTATCCTGGTAGATTGGATCAGTCCTTTTGCTTTGAACCTCGCCGTGTTCTTCTCCATGGCCACCCAGCGTATCTTCGGTCATTGCGGGAGCTATTTAAATTCTGCAGCAGCATCCAGCTAATGAATTGAAGCGGGAGGAGAAGAAGAAATGACAAACCTCAGTCTTGGGGAAGAAAAAGGGTCAACATCTTTTCAAGCAAAGGTTCCCCCTGTCATTGGAGTGGAAATGTTAATTGGCTCCATTGCCGCGGAAATTAGCACTGCCAGATGTTGAATGGGAAGCTCTAAGCCAGAGCGGCGAAAAGAGACTCTTCAAAGAACAATGGGGGCGATGAAGAGGAGACGCGGGGGTCTCCTAAGCTTCTCAGGCTTATTGATCTGGATGAAATGATCGTGCTGCTTCGAAGCCAATAATTTGGGACTCTGGAATCCAGGAGGGTTGTGGGGTCGGTGGGGAAGGACCCACTCGGCAAACTGGAGGTCCAGAGGCCAATCGATACAGGGGGTGAGGGAAAAAACCTCTGGCTTCCAACTCAGAAGAGTCATTTCCTTTTAGGTGGGTCAACCTTAGGTCTGGTTTGATAGAGGACTCTTGTACGAGACTTTGGCTTCACGAGAAGAATGCTGGTTAAACCCAAGGAAAGGTGGGAGGAGGTTTTTGAAGTGTCTCTAACAGGGCTGACCGGTTCTGTAGCAGCTTTGTTTCCCCTCGGCCCTCCGTCTGGCAAATTCACAAGATTCGTTTTTCTCACCATGTACAAGTGTGCATCCAAGCTAGACTTTGTTTGTTTCTCTGTGACATATAATATATGTGGGTATATGCATACTTTTTGTATGTATTTATTTATCATGTCATGTTCATGTCATGTTCATGACCCTCCTTCCTTCCTTCCTTCCTTCCTTCCTTCCTTCCTTCCTTCCTTCCTTCCTTCCTTCCTTCCTCCCCACTTCCTTCCTTTTCTTCCTTTCCTCCCACTCTCCTTCCTTCCATCCTTCCGTCCTTCCCACTTCCTTCCTTTTCTTCCTTTCCCCCCACTCTCCTTCCTCCCTCCCACTCTCCTTCCTTCCTCCCACTCTCCTTCCTTCTTTCCTTTTCTTCCTTTCCTCCCGCTCTCCTTCCTTCCTTCCTTCCTTCCTTCCTTCCTTCCTTCTTTCCTTCCTTCCTTCCTTCCTTCCTTCCTTCCTTTCTTCCTTCTATTGATTTATTGGTTCAATTTATATTCCGCCCTTCTCAGGAGATTCAGGGCGGCTTACAATGCATTAAGCAATAGCCTTCATACTTTTGTATATACCTGCTTAGTAGGGCTTTCGGCCCCCCCTAAGCGGTGTTCTTTTTTTATACAAAGTCAGTTTATTGCCCCCACAATCCGGGTCCTCATTTTACCTACCTTGGAAGGATGGAAGGCTGAGTCAACCATGAGCCTGGTGAGATTTGAACTTGCAGTAATTGCAGGCAGCTGGTGCTACTTAACAGCACTTTAGTCTGCTGCGCCACCAAGGCTCCTTAGGTCCCTTCCTTCCTTCCTTCCTTCCTTCCCTCCCTCCCTCCCTCCCTCCCTCCCTCCCGGTTGGAAGCAATGTTGGACATTCTCAGGATTCCTAATACACTTAGGCATGTTCAAACAATAAAGTCACACATGTCATCTCGCTCATATTTCCTTATTGCCTTGAATTTAAACGTAGACTTGAGGTAACGAGGTAGACTGACATGTCTAACAAACGCCGCAGTTATAAATTGCTCCGGTGACAGTTGCTAACATAAACTATTACAGGCAGATTGAGAATGTAAAGATTATTCGGGGTGACAGCGAATGGCGGGAGGAATTGCTTGGAAATGGTGTACATGCTTGCTTATAATTGCTCATAAAATATGGTACGATTCAGGGCAATATGTGCCCAGAATCCTTAGACTGCTGAAGAGATTTTAAATATAAAGCCCCAGTCCATTATTTAAAAGATGGTGGAGGTTAATGCGTGTCATGCATTCTTTATTGGCAACAGGGATGGAGTCTTGGGCACAAGTTGATTGTCAAAGAAGTGAGAGCTTTTGTATATGTGCCCTCCAGAATTTAAGTTCTCAGGTTTTTCCTCTCGTCTTTCTGTGTTAATGGACAGTTGCCGCTTTGTTTAGTGGTCTTGAGAGACCGAGATATATTGATATAACAGTTCTCTTAAATTTGGGGAGCTGCTGGCATTTTCCTAATCACCTTTAGCTCCAGTCGTAGAAATACAAAAACACAGAAACACAAACAATACATACACAACACCTATCCAGTCCTCCCATCCTCATCCATGGCAGCAGTAGTAACAGTGGCAAAACCTGCAAATGGAGTTAAAAGAGAAATCAGCCTAGAATCCCTACATAGCCATAAGAGGACTAAGTCCAACTTTCATTGAATTCCATGGACTCTTGTCTTACTCTAATCAGGTGGTAACCTTTAGTTGAGAAGATTAATGTCCAACTAACAGATGGTATAAAGGTAAAGGTTCCCCTCGCACATATGTGCTAGTCTTTCCCAACTCTAGGGGGCGGTGCTCATCTCCATTTCAAAGCCAAAGAGCCAGCGCTATCCGAAGACGTCTCCATGGTCATGTGGCTGGCATGACTCAATGCCAAAGGCGCCGGGAACGCTGTTACGTTCCCACCAAAGGTGGTCCCTATTTTTCTACTTGCCTTTTTTACGTGCTTTCGAACTGCTAGTTTGGCAGGAGCTGGGACAAGGAACAGGAGCTCACCCTGTTACACAGCACTAGGGATTCGAACTGCTGAGCTGCCGACCTTTTGATTGACAAGCAGTTGGTACCTGCTTGGAATTAGAACAGAGTCCATGGAATTCAAGGGAAGTTGGACTTAAGTCCACTTGTGGCTACATAAGGATTCTAGGCTGCTCCCTTTTTTAACTCCACCATCCAGCTCTTCCACTCCTTCTCCTACATATATTACATTCATGATTTATAGCTATTTCAGTATGACTCCCTTTTTTGGAGGGGTCTCCAGTACAAGCTTTTCCTAACTTTCA
>CM075971.1:3484554-3489554 GCA_038048745.1 Coluber constrictor foxii
GAGGGATGAAGAAGGCATGCTAACCCAAACATGATTTTTGTAAGTCCTTTCTACGTCATGACAGCCTTGTTAATGAAAATGGATCCAGGAATTATATAGAGCTGCTCTATCTTGGCAGAGCTGTTAGAACTTCCCAAATTTTCCTCTGATGTTGGCTACATCATAAAGAAAACCGTAGAGCAGATCTGATCCATAAATAAGATAGAGCAGGGATCAGCAATCTGTGGCTCTGGAGCCACATGTGGCTCTTTCAGACCTCTGCTGCGGCTCCCTGTCACTCAAAATATGTGTCACAACTGCCAATGTGTGACACCCACTGACACACGATTTATTGAGCTTTTCAACCCCCAGTAAGCCAACCATGGATAAATCCAAGAAAATAAAAGTTTCAGAAGAAAACAGAACATTTAATTTAACTCCATATGCTAGTTTTGCGGCCGCTCAAGAAATAGTCAGGCACGGGAAGGGTTTTGTGGCTCCCGGTGTTTTCTTTTCTGTGGGAAATGGGTCCAAATGGCTCTTTTTAAAAAAATTTTTATTTATATGCCGCCCTTCTCCGGAGACTCAGGGCGGCTTACAATGCGTTAAGCAATAGCCTTCATACTTTTGTATATTTATACAAAGTCAGCTTATTGCCCCCAACAAACTGGGTCCTTTAAGTGTTTAAGGTTGCAGACCCCTGGGATAGAGTAAGAGCTGCATGATTAAAATTGTGTAGGTCCCCCCCCCCAATTCAAGTGTACACAACTGGGGAAGTTGTGTGAATATGGGGAAGTTATCAGGAGAAATCATCTATTCATTGAACAGCAAGGATGTTGCGTCCAGCTTTTCCAAGCTCCGCATTGTGGAGTTTTAATTGCCAACTTTTACAACGGGGATTTAATCTCGCTTTCGAGCGAGATTCATACAGTACTTGACTTTTTTGCTTCTTTTCCTTGAACACGTTGGATGTTCTCAGCTCCCCATCAGGCGTCTCTTGAACTTAACCTTTCTCAATACCATACACGATAATGGGTTTGAAATGAAAATTGACCAGAACCTGTCTGGGTTACAAGTGACTGTATTGTAATTATATTTGATATGCTGTGATTTGGAAATTAGTCCCCTAAGCCAGAGATCGGAAGGACTTTAAGAGAACTGAAAACAGAGAAAAATAATGAAGTGGTAGAAGGGACGTCTCAAAAGGATGGAGTTCTCGGAAACGCAGTCAGATCCTGTTTTAAGAGTTTTTAGCCAAGTCATGCTCAACCATGAAATATCAAGGGAGCTGTGCTCAATTGCCAGCTGGGTCTTGAGACTGGACAATTGTGATGACATTCTGCTCTTCCTCTTTGTTTTCAGTGGATGGCTGCATTGACTGGCTGGTGGACCTCAAAAAGTATATGGCTTTGGCAGGTGAGCCTGTGCGCGTGAAATGCGCTCTTTTCTACAGCTATATCCGCACAAACTACAGCATGGCTCAAAGCACGGGGCTGCGTCTGATGTGGTACAAAAACAAAGGGGATTTCGAGGAGCCCATTATCTTCTCGGAAGGGAGGATCAACAAGGATGAAGACTCCATCTGGTTTCACACCGCGGAAGTCCAAGACAGCAGCTTCTATACCTGCGTTTTAAGGTGGGTATCATGCAGGAGAAGGATGGGTAGATGCTTGGATGGATGCTTGGATAAATGGATGGCCGGGTAGATGGGTAGATGGGCAGAATGATAGACAGGTGGATGGATGGATGGTTTTTTGCTTGCTTGCTTGGATGGATGGATGGATGGATGGACAGACAGATGGGTAGATGCACAGATGGATGGATGGATGGATGGATGGATGGATGGATGGATGGATGGATGGATTGCCAATGGCATGTGTAGCAAGCAATGATGCTCCACATGATGACACTTGCATCAAGATGTGCCTGCTCAAGCAGACAGTGCAGACCGTGTCTTCTGATGTTAAATATGGCAAAGACATACATGACATCATTTCATGACTTTAAGAAACTTGTATCGTTCACCTTGTTTGGGAATGCCTATGACCTCGGCTATGTTTCGCAGGCTTGGGAAGTCTCCATCCATCCATCCATCCATCCATCCATCCATCCAACCAACCAACCATCCAGAGTTCCAGATCATCCTCCCTATTCAAGTGGTTGCTGCTGTTATTGTTGATCATCATTATTATTGTTGGTCAACATATTGAGGTTCTTGTTTGACCGTATTAAAGATCTAAGCTGTTCTGAGTAAAGATGCCTCTTGCAATTGACCGACAGAGATTTTGTCAATGCCAATAAGTGTTTAGGACATTTTGGGATGGCACACAAGGCGCCCTATTGGAATTAAGTTGGCTTTCTTTTTCCACCGTCATCCTACTTCTATTTGCCGGTCTTTGTATTTGTGATTTTGCCTCCATCGTTGTCATTGTTTTATTGTTGTTGTTATTACGAGCAGGGCTGGCCTTCAAAAATTTTAGCAAGGGATTCTCTGCCTGGTTGCTGGGTGGATGTGGCCATGGTGAGTGTGCCCTAGTCTGCCTCCTGTACCACAGTGGAGGGGGGCATTTTTGCCCTCCCCAGGCTCCAGAGGCCTTCCTCGAGCCTCCAGGAGGGCTAAAACAGCCTCTCCAGGCTCTGGAGGCCCTCTGGAGGCTGGAAACGGGCCCGAACTTCCAGCAGGCCCATTTTTTGCCCCTCCAGAGGCTCTGCATGCCCCTGCACTTACCTGCATCCGAAATGGCTGTGTGGGGACTCATGGGAGGGAAAGGGCAGGATGGGCATGGCCAGCCAGGAGTGGGATTTGAGGGTCCTCCAAACAGCACAGAATCTTAGCTAGAGGTTCTCCTGAACCCCTGTGAACCCCCAGCAGCCCACCCCTGATTACAAGGCTACCTGTTGTGATCTAGGTTTCCTGAGTCATTAAAACACACGAGTAATCCCAAAAACCTATTTTATTGCAACCGCTGTGAATTACGTTCATTCGCAGCTGAGTCCCAATTACAAAGTTCTTCGGGATAATCACCCACTTTATCTCCTTGACACTCTGCCAAAGACCTACTTGGCGAAGCCACATGGAGTCCAAAATCAAACAGAGATGCCGACTGGGAACAGAATTAACAACGTTGCTTTCCTGCAAAGGGCCCACGTGCCTTTGCTTCTCTTTTAAGCCTTATGGAGGGGCCAATCATCTCCAGGCCTTACTCCTGAGTCATCCCTTTTGTTTTAACTGCTCTTGCCTTCTGGCAGCTCTGCATATGCGCCCACTAGGAACAGGCTCCTCCTGTTCCTCTGCCTGTCTGATGTTCGACTCTGGAGGTTCTGGAGTCCGCACATCACTCCCAGATGGCCCTGGCTCCATCTCTGCCTCCAATGCAGAGCCCTTGTCTGGGCCTTCCCCAGACTCCAGGACTGTCCCATGTTCCTCCCCAGACTCCTCACTGTCCGACTCCGCTGCCAGCTCCACAGGCTGCTAGCGGAGCACAACACTGCCTCACCCAGGAACAACTTTGGGTATCTTTCAGTTAAAGTAGGATTCCATGTTGGGATGACCAACGTAACTCATTGACTGCAACTTAAATCTTCACTGAACTCGACGGATTTGAATTTCTGCTGAAAGAAGGAAGAAGGAACGGCCTTTCTGGATAAAGACAATGTAACCTGAGAAATACCTTTGCTAAACATACATTCGAGACCAGGGACCAAGGAGGTCAGAGCTATTCCTTTTAAAATGAAATGAGTCTGACTATAAATGGCCCTCAGAGAACTTTAAAATGCAAAGAGCTTGAAACGCACATTTCCAAGTTAAAAGTTTCTCGGCTGCAAGGGCAGGGAAACTGACAAGCAAACAAATGGGACAGCCCGGGGTCGTGACTCTGCCCCGTCCGTATCTGACCTCTGTCCATCGCGGTCTCTCCTGTGAGTTCTTGATAGAAACAGATTTTTTTTTGGGGGGGGTTATCTGAAGCAATTGGCGGCCCGTAGAAAAAAAAGAAGAGCCCGTGGAAGCCCGCAGTGCTATAAGGAATTGATTTGAGTAATATGTCTCTATTTAGATTGCAAAAGAGTTCTTGCCTTGAAAGAAAAAAAGAAGAAGGAAAAAAAAAACAATCCGGGTATTGAATTGATTTCTGCTAAACGGCCACAAGAGGAGCTAAAGGAATGGTTCTCAAACTAATGGCAATGTTAAGATGTGCAAACTTCCCATCCCAGAATTCTGGGAATAGACAGCCGGCCGTATATGCTGCCTGGGGAATTGTGGTAGCTGAAGTCCATACATCGGAGAACTCAAGAATCTCCTGGGGATTGGCCCAAAGTCACCCAGCCAGTTTTCATGACTAAGAAAGGACTAGAACTCACCATCGCCTTGTGATTAGCTCAAAGCACCCAGCCGGCTTTCATGCCTACATCAGGATTAGAACTCACCATCTCCTGGTGATCGGGCCAAAGTCATGCAGCTGGCTTTCATTCCTAAAACAGGACTAGAATTTGTCATCTCCTGGTTTTCCTTATGTAGGTCAATGCTTATCTCTGTCCAGACCATCCAATAGTGATTTTAGCATCCTTGGCAATGCTGTTCATCCTTCTCTCTCTCTCTCTCTCTCTCTCTCTCTCTCTCTCTCTCTCTCTCTCTCTCTCTCTCTCTCTCTCTCTCTCTCTCTCTCTCTCTCTCTTTCTCAATCTCCCTCCCTCTTTCTTTCTCTCCCTCCTTCTTTCTCCCTTCTCTCCATCCCTTCCTCCCCCCCTCCTTTTCTCTTTCCTTCCATCCCTTCCTCTTTCTCCACCTTCCCTTTCCATCTCTCTCTCTCCCCCTCCCTCTCCCTCCCTCTCCTCTCTCCATCTTTTCCTTCCCCCTCTCTGTCTTTTTTCCTCCATCCCTCCATCTCTCCACCTTTTCCCCCCTCTCTCTTCCTCCCTCTTCCTCCATCTCTCTCCTTCTTCCTCTCTTTCTCCCTCCATCCCTCCCTCTCCCCTTGTTCTTCTGGGATGTGATTCTCCTCTGAATTCTGAACCAGGTCTCT
>CM075971.1:3492054-3541812 GCA_038048745.1 Coluber constrictor foxii
ATTACGACTGCTGCTTCCCACTCTCATCCTTCTCCACATGATGGGAAAAAACCACAACACAACCTCCTACCCTTCCTTTCTTTCTCCAGTGCCTTGGAAGAAATACCTTGCTGATAACCCAGCCATAGAAAAAAGCTCAGGGGGATTAAATGTCAAAACCAAGATCTATACGGAACTTCGATAGTTGCCAGTGGTGACAATTTCCTGATTGCCTTTAAGCCAATTGGTCAATGGGAGATTTCTGTAGCATTTTAGAGAGGGCGATCCAGCAATTGGATTTTGCAAAAAATAAACAAACAAACTAACATTGAACTAGAATTCTAACCGCAGAAGGCAGCAGCGGTGAGTATGCCTTCCAACTGTATGGAATAGTAAATAAGATTAAAGGGAAATGTTGTAGAAGAACAGAAGAAGAAAGAAAGAAACCCTGACAGATTAAGGTGGATAGTAACACACACACACACACACACATATACATGACATACATATATATATACATACATATATATATATATATTTAGTGTAAATCTTGGTTTATGTAGGAAGAACTGGCTAAAGAGAAATACACATAAAGCCTACGAAAAGGAAAGAAAACAAATACTGTACCTTTACAGGGAGGATACATGAAATGAGGGTGTGGCTAACTGAGGAAGCTTAATAAGGCTGAAATAGATCTATCTTAGTCTCCCAATGGTCAGCAAAGAGTCTGCTGGCTGCCAGAAGGAATAAAAAAAAACCTAGAAACAAGTGGATTGTGATTTCACTGAACTAGGGCTGCATAAAATCTTGGTTTATGTAGGAAGAATTTCCTGACAGTTAGAATAATTAATCAGTAGAACTACTTGCTTCTAGAATAGAATAGAGTAGGGTAGGGTAGGGTAGGGTAGGGTAGGGTTAGAATGTATTTATTAAATTCATATGCCACCCATCTCACTCATCCTGTGAAGATGCTTGAGGCACCCATTTCACTCTTAAAACTTCCCTCCCAAAGCAGATCTCTGACCCCCACCTTTGCTTGGACCCTGGTCTTTAGAGAATGTTCTCCAAAGCTTGATGGTCTGTAGAGCTTCTCAGTCATCCAGGTCATGGTGTCCCCAAAGGTGCTTATTCTGGAGGCAACTGGACTTTCTTGGTTTTTTTCTTTTGAAGGCATTTCGCTTCTTCATCCAAGAAGCTTCTTCAGGTGACAGGATAGTGGGAATGGAAGGATTTGGATCAGTGGTGGAATTCAAATTTTTTTATTACCGGTTCTGAGAGTGTGGCTTGGTGGGCGTGGCTTGGTGGGCATGGCAGGGGAAGGATACTGAAAAATCCCCATTCCCTCCCCCACTCCTGGGGGAAGGATATTGCAAAAGCTACATTCCCACCCCACTCTGGGACCAGCCAGAGGTGGTATTTGCCGGTTCTCCAAACTACTCAAAATTTCCACTACCGGTTCTCCAGAACCTGTCAGAACTTGCTGGATTTCACCCCTAATTTGGATGTGGATTTGGATTCTGTAAGGATCCCTGACCTCACCTTTGCTTGGACCCTGGTCTTCAGATGTTCTCCAAAGCTTTATAGTGTCTCAACTGAAGGAGTTGTGTTGCCCTGCTATAGACGTTGCTAATCAGGTTTTGTAGCTTTTCATTGACTTAAGCGCTAAGGAGACTCTTGAGGCTCCGTTTAATGGCAGCCCTTTAATAATGACATAGTATTAAAAAAATGGAGAAAGGTTAGAGTTGTTCCTTTCACAAAGCTGTCTATCAATTAGCCTATAGACATCTTTTCAGTTAATGGTACTCTGTTTGCCACTGCAAACTAAGAGAATCAGAACTGATTGCTTGGCAGGTCGAGAAGCTTCTGGGTAAGATCAACTTTCAAGTGTGTTCATTGGTCAGCATTCTTGGCATCTTTCAATCCCAATTGAGTGCTCCCAAATATTTTAGGACTTGTGTTGATGGCTGTGTTTAAAGATGCTGAGCTTGTCATCTGGGAAACTGACGGGCTGGGTTCGAGACCCAAGGGCCATGCCACAGGAGCGAGCTCCTGTAGCTTGTTCCAGCTCCTGCCCGCATCGCTGTTCAAAAGCACGCTATTGTGAGTAGATAAGTAGGTACCACTTTGGTGGGAAGGTCACAGCATTCTGTGCACCTCGGCGTATAAGTCATCCCAGCATATAAGTCATGTCTTCAGACAACGCTGGCTCCCTCGGCTAAGAAACGGAGACGTTTGCTAGAGTCGGACATGACTGTACAGGGGAAACACTTTACCTGTGTTGATGAACTCGTGTTCTGGCCTAACTCCTCCAAACATGACAAACCATCTGAAGTGAACTCAAAGATTCCTTTATTAGGAGCGCTGGCAACCCTGGCAAAAAGTTTCTCTCTCAATGCAGGCTAACAAGTCCGTCCATCCGGAAGATGGAATAGTTGTCTGCCACACCTATTCATTTACAACCCCTGCCTTTTATCCCCAGAGCTAGGGTGGGGCTTCGCTAGCAGCAGTGGCTCTTCCGTCCCAAGGGACTGGCCCATAGATTCCACTGCTCTCCTCTCCTCTGCCCTCTGTGCATCTGCATGTCAGGCACTAGACCCAGCTGTTCCTCCTCTTCCTCATCAGCTACCTCCAGACCTGGGAGCTGTTGAATCTCCATCTGAGGGCTTGCCGGATGGCCCAGGCTCCACCTCTCTCTCTCTCTCTCTCTCTCTCCCTCTCTCTCTCTCCTCTCTCTCTCTCTCTCTCTCCCTCCCTCCCTCCCTCCCTCCCTCTCTCTCTCTGACAGCTCCATTTCCTCTTCCCCCTTGGAGTTCTCAGGTTGCCTTGATACTGATACTGATTCCCACGCTGCCACCTCCTCTGATTCAGCTGCTGTAGGGGCCAGTGGCCACAACATCCAGGACCTTCTTAAGAAAATGTTATTTGGAACAGGTGACACATTCTCTGTCTTATTTTTTTTTTCTGCGAAGACTTCCACTAGCAATTCTGCTTATGATAGAAGAGGCTTGTGCGTGTCATGTGTGAGTATGCCTCCTTCCCCTCCTCCCACCAGCTTCTACCTCTGGGAATATATTATGGATGTTAGAACCGCCGTAGTTTTATTCTTTTGCTCTGCCCGGGGTCTACAAACCCATTCATTTCCTTGACCTCCACCGTTCCTGCTCTCACCCAGGAAAATGAGACAATAATGAACACAAATACAAAACATCAACTCCCTTCTTGAGGTGCACTAACAGGGTAGCTTTATTATTATTATTATTATTATTCCAGCGGTACAAGGTGAAAAGCTGTTGCGATGAAACTAGCAACAGCCATTCAACAAATATACCATTAAAAGCATCCATCAGCTTCCAGATCAAGAGGGAATGGAATAATATGCAGGAAGGTAGAGAGACATTCATCCATTTTCTCAGGCATCTCTTGATGAGAATCCGGAACAAGACAGATGGGTGTCATGATGGGGAGTCCACACATTCACGGGCTCATATGTCTCCCTTCATACCCAAAACTAATTTACAGAATTTACACAGTTGCTCTGGGTTTTTTTTTTCTCCTCCCTGGGGAAAGTTCTGGGAAGTAGGCTCAGTGGAACGAGAATCTTCTGAAATTCTTCACTTGCCAGAGACTGCATGAGACATGATATTGATGAAGTCATGACATTACACCAGAATTTGTCTGATTCCCCCTCCACCCCCCAAAAATGGGATGATTTAAGAAAAAAAAAGTGTACAAAGAGGAGAGTAAGATCCTCTTCTGACAGTTTCTTGGGGTACAGATTTAATATTATGATGGCCATTCCTTGAGTACATCTGGTATCTGCATCTTTAATGAGGACTCAACTTTGTTTTATAGGGTAGAGTAGGGTAGGGTAGGGTAGGTAGGGTAGGGTAGGAGGGTAGAGTAGAGTAGAGTAGAGTAGAGTAGAGTAGAGTAGAGTAGAGTAGAGTAGAGTAGAGTAGAGTAGAGTAGAATGAAAGAACAGAACAGAATAGAATAGAATCATAAGGCAGGAAAGGACTACAGAGGTCTTTTAATCCCACCCTCTGCTCATGGCAGGAGACCTCATATCATCCTGGACAAATGGTTGTCCAATCTTTTCTTGAAAACCTCCAATGTTGGAGCTCTCACAGCCTCTGGAGGCAAGTCATCCCACTCATTAATTCTTCTCACTGTCAGGAAATTTCTCCTTAGTTGCAGATTGGATCTCTCTTTAACGAGCTTCCATCCATTGTTTTCTTGTCCTATCCTCAGGAGCTGTGTAGAGTAGGTCAACCCCGTCCTTCTTTGTGGCAGCCTCTCATATATAAAAGGAGAGCTATCTCATGACCCCTGGTTCTCCTCTTTGTTAGGAAGAATCAGTCGTTCTGTGTTGCTGATGTTAATTTTATTGCAAGCTGCTCAACAGCCTATACGTAGGCTGAAACCAACCAACCAACCAAACAAACAAACAAACAAATATTGACTATGCTAATAAAGAACAGAACAGAATAACAGAATGGGAAGGGACCTTGGAGGTCTTCTAGACCAACCCCCTGCTCAGGTAGGAAACCCTACACCATTTCAGACAAATCTCTTGTCCAATGTCTTCTTAAAAACCTCGAACGTTGGAACACCCACAACTTCTGGAGGCAAGTCGTTCCACTGATGAATTGTTCTCACTGTCAGGAAGTTTCTCCTTAAGTTCTAGGTTACCGTATTTTCCGGCGTATAAGACGACTGGGCGTATAAGACCACCCTCCTCAGAGCCATTTAAGGCTCGTCAAAGCCTTATGGGCTGGTCTGCCTGGTTACAGGAGAATGAAAACCCGGCGTATAAGACGACCCCCGACTTTTGAGAAGATTTTTGTGTGTTAGAAAGTAGTCTTATACGCAGGAAAATACAGTACTTCTTTCGTTGATTAGTTTCCATCCATTTCTTCTTGTCCTGCATTCGGGTGCTTTGGAGAACAAGTTGACCCCCTCTTCTTTGCGGCAGCCCCTCAAATATTGGAACCCTGCTATCAAGATAGTCTTTCCTTTCCTTAAAAAGAATCTTGCCCAACCCATCATATTGTATATCCTCTTCTTGGCAATTGGACCAGAATTTAAATGCTTCTTCTCAGGGTGATATGCATGGAATAGTCAAAACAAATCCCAGCTTAGGAAAACTAGGGAGTTGGTCATTGAGACAAGCCTTTATTGGGAGTTTACTAACTATTTTTAGAACGTGTGCAAATGTGTATTGTGCCGTACTAATCCTTTGCTAATGCATCTTCTCCCTCCAGGCAAGGTACATGCAATGTTTGACTAATCGGATGGTATGTTTCCTCAATCTGACTCTTACCTAATTGTAGCTAATGAGAAGAATTCAGCAGTTTCAGGTCGTTGTGCCAGAGAGCAATTTAAATAGAATCGTGCCCGAGGCGGTGTAGGGGGGGGGGGAAATGAATTAAATAATGCAAGATCATTAACCAATTGAGTTTGTCAAAAGGTGCTATTCGGCGGTCCCAGCTGCCTGTGTTACAAACTCTCTTGGTGAACTTATTCTTACCCCGACCTTCTCAACTGGCTGATCTTTCGGTGCTCTAATCAAGAAAATTCATAATCATTTGAGCTGAATTAATTATTAATAACTCTTCCAGGAGCGCCGATTGTAGAGATAACCAAATGAGAATGGCATGGGCACAGAGACAATGGTCTTCTCTGAAAGAACTAGGGGTCCGGTCTGGATAGGTTTGATGGGGTTGGCTCCAGGTTTGTAGAAAATGTTCTCTGTCTTCCTAGATTAAGGCCACACTTGGAATATTGCATTCAGTTTTGGTCGCCATGATGTAAAAAAGATGTTGAGACTCTAGAAAGAGTGCAGAGAAGAGCAACAAAAGGGATTAGGGGACTGGAGGCTGAAACATATGAAGAACGGTTGCAGGAACTGGGTATGTCTAGTTTAATAAAAAGAAGGACTAGGGGAGACATGATGGCAGTGTTCCAATCTCTCAGGGGCTGCCCCAAAGAAGAGGGAGTCAAGCTATTCTCCAAAGCACCTGAAGGCAGGACAAGAAGCAATGGGTGGAAACTCATCGATAGATAGATCGGTAGATAGGTAAGAGAGAGAGAGAGAGAGAGAGAGAGAGAGAGAGAGAGAGAGAGAGAGAGAGAGATAGGTAGGTAGGTAGGTAGGTAGGTAGAAGATAGATAGATGATGGATGGATGGATGGATAGATTGATGGATGATGGATGGATGGATAGATAGATAGATAGATAGATAGGAGATAGATAGATGATGGATGGATGGATGGATGGATGGATGATGAATAGATAGAAGATAGATTAGATAGATAGATAGATAGATAGATAGATAGATAGATAGATAGATAGATAGATAGATAGATATTTTAAAAAAGCAAATGTGATTAGGATTAGATATAAAGGAATATATCTTTATATTTTAGGTCAAAAGCTAAATTTAGTTTTTATATAATTGGCTATAATTAAATCTTACTAAAATCGTAATGAAATGAACCCAAGTAAACCTTAAAAATCAATTTGTTTAATGCAGCTAATGTGATTCCTCTCTGTTATTGTCTCCGTCTGCCAGATTCTGGAGAGGCGAATTATTTCTCAAATTCTTGCCTGGGATCAAATAAAGATGGGGTCAAGCATGCCATTCATCGTTATTTGATTTAACTTGCAAAAGATTAAGCGGGTCGCTGCAACGGGGTCCATTTCATTTTGCAACACTCCTTGAATTTTTAATTTTTTTTTCCTTAGTCAACTGCTTCTAATTTCAACAGTTGTTATAAGCCATCCACAGACTTTTTCAAGGGTTGGAGAGGTACAAGTAGTCCTCGACTAACGAAAGTTCATTTACTGACCGTTCAAGGTTACAAGGGCACTGGAAAAAGGGAATTATGGCCATTTTTCACACTTATGACCATTGCAGTATCCCCATGATCAAAATTCAGAGGCTTGGCAACTGACTAGTATTTATGTCTGTTGCTGTGCCCCTGGATCATGTGATCCAGTGGTGAAATTCAAATTTTTGTACTAGAGGTTCTGTGGGAGTTGCTTAGCAGCCATAAATTTTGGGCTCCATTGTGGTCGTAAGTCAAGGGCTACCTGTCCTTCATATGTGTTTGCACGCTCCGTGTTTAAAGGCAAAGGCGATTGATTCATGGGATGAATCGTGTTAATTTTAAGTTTTAACCAGGGCCACCTCCTGTTATTTCCCTGCAGAAACTCAACATATTGCATGAAAGTATCCATGTCCTTGACGGTCGCCGAAAATGAACTTGGACTTTGTTACAACAGCACAATTCGTTACTTAGAAAAATCAGAAATCACCAGAACCAAAGTCATTTCCTGCCCGGATACCGAGGATTACAAAACGGGCAAGCAAGAACCGGATATCATCTGGTATAAGGTGAGACTGTTACAAACAAACAAACAAACAAACAAACAAACAAACAAACAAACAAACAAACAAACAAATACACACATAGATGGGTGGGTGGGTAGGTAGGTAGGTAGGTAGGTAGACTGATAGGGATGAATGGATGAATGGATGGATGGATGGATGGATAGATAAATAGATATATGGATGGATGGATGGGTGGGTGGGTGGGTGGGTGGACGGACGGACGGACGGACGGACGGACAGACAGATAGATGGATGGACAGATGGATGGATGGATGGACAGACGATAGATAGAGGGATGGATGGACGGATGGATAGATAGACAGACAGACAGACGGACAGATAGAGGATGGATAGATAGATAGATTGATAGAGGATGGATGGATGGATAGAGGATGGATTGATAGGTAGGTAGGTAGGTAGGTAGATAGATGATGAATGGATGGATGGATGGATAGAGGATGGATAGATAGGTAGATAGGTAGATAGGTAGATAGGCAGATAGATGGATGGATGGACGGACGGATGACAGATAGATGCCATAATTAAGTGGGGGAAGAAAGATTGTATTTTAAAATGAATTTCTACTCTGCTTTTTCTGGCAACCCAAAGCAGCTAACAGGACCAACTCATTAAAAATATGCAGATGGGATAACAAGAAAATAAAGCTCAGAAAACAAAGCAAGGCTCAGAAGAGGGATGGCTCAGGAAGCTGTTTCTTGGGAGTCGGTGACCCCAAATTGCAAAACGAAAAAAAAAAATAGTTTCAAAGCTGTTCAACTTTTCAGGTTTTCCTAAAAAAAGAAAAGAAAAAAGAAAAGAAAAGGCAGTTCAAGCTTCACACTGGCGAAGAAAGCGCTTGGCGGAGCCTCTTTTCAGTGCGAGTTTTATAATAGGGGTAAAATTATGGAAAAAGACACTTTTAGTCGATGGAAATCATTGCCGTTCCTTTGATTTCCTTCTTTTATATATGGGCGACTTTTCACCCTAGAACAGCCTACATCTTTATTCCTGAGCTGGCCTCCTGCAAGCTGTTTTAAAGTCCTGTTTTTCTTTCATTTCATCTGGGATTCCTCCCTCCCTCTATTTCCTTCCTTCCCTCTCTTCCTCCTTTCTTCCTCCTTTCCCTCCCTCTTCTTTCCTTCCATCCGCTCTTGCTCCATCCCTCTCTCTTTCCCTCTCCTTCCTTCCCTCCCTCCTCCCTCCTTTCCTTCTTCTTTCCCACTCTCCCTCCTTCCTCCCTCTGTCCCTCCCTCCCTCCCTCCCACTCTCCCATTCTTGCTCCTTCCCTCCCTCCCTCTCCTTCCTTTCCTCCTTCCTCCTTACCTTCCTTTCTCCTTACCTTCCTTCTTCCTTCCTTCCTTCTTTCCCTCCCTCTTTCCTTCTCCCACTCTCCCTCCCTCCCTCTCCTTCCTTCCTTCCTTCTTTCTATTTGCTCTTGCTCCTTCCCTCCCTCTCCCCCCTCCCTTTCCTCCCTCCTTCCCCCTTCCTTCTTCCCTCCTGCTCTTCCTCCCTCTTTCCTTCATCCCACTCTCCCTCCTTCATTCCTCCCTCCCTCACACTCTTGCTCTCTCCCTCCCTCTCCTTCCTTACCTTCCTTTCTTCCTCCTTCTTTCTTCCCTCCCACTCTCCTTCTTTCCTTTGTTCCTTCCTTTGTTCATTTGTTCCTTCCTTCCATCTCTTTCTCTAACCTTCCTCCCTTCCTTCCTCCCTTCCTTCCTTCCTTCCTTCCTTCCTTCTACCACCACCTGCCTTTCTCCATGTCTTGCCATGGAAGCAGAATGAGGCAATTGAAACTTCAGCTGGTCAGCTTCACTTCCAATGTTGCAATGTTTGCAAATAATTTATCTGGAACCAGGACGACACGCAGAGCCTCACCATATGCCAGGAGAGAGCAGAGACCTTCTGATTCTTGGTCATATGTCAGGGAAGGCTGACAACATCCGTGCTGGGATGACAGATTAGCAGAAACCAAGGGGGTGTTGGGTTCTTGCTCTATTTGTTTGGGAGCAACTTTGCCCCCTGTGAGAAAAATATTTATCTGAAGCCAGTTTAGCAAAGGAGGCCATCGAAGGATGTCACTTTCCCGACGAGAGGAAGATCTTGATTAGAAGACAACGACGTGGCAACCTTCAACCTCCAGGGATATAAGCAGATTTTGTCCTAATCTCATGAGGCCTTTCTCCCGCTTTTGAAAACTGTCATCCAGAAAGCAGTTTAGCTTTTAGTAGTTTAGGTCATAGCTCACTTCCCTGCTCTCTCTCTCTCTCTCTCTCTCTCTCTCTCTCTCTCTCTCTCTCTCTCCTTCCCCCTTCTCTCTTTCTCTCTCCCTTCCTCCTTCCCTCTCTCATTCTCTCCTCTCCTCTCCTCTCCCTCCCTCCCTCCCTCTCTCTCATTCTCTCCCTCCTCTCCTCCTCTCCTCTTCACTCCTCTCCTCTCCCTCTCTCCCTCCTCTCCTCCTCTCCTCTCCTCTCCTCTTCACTCCTCTCCTCTCCTCTCCTCTCCCTCCCTCCTCTCTCTCCTCTCTTTTCCTCTCTCTCTCTCTGTGTATGTATCCGAGTGAGCCACACATTCACATACATTTAATTCTGTGTGTCGAAGGCCAAGTGAGTTTATAGCTGAAGCAACATTTCAACACAGCCAATGCTGAGGTCCTTTGCCTTGTTATTATCTGAGTTCCACCCATAAGTTACACCACATCTGCCTGATGGGTGACAACTAACAATTAAGTTGTCATCCCGATTAAACTGAGCAGAAGGGAGATTGCCCATTGAAAGAAGCAATGGAGCAATGACTGAATTGCAAGTCAGTCAAAGGATTGCAAGTCAGAAGTTTCGAGAATGAGTGGCGTGCAGGCAAGACAACAAAGCACATTGCAATAGCTTCTCCCGGGGTCAGGTTTTCCGCTTGGGGTTCTGGGACTACAGTCCCCAGAATTCCCAGCCAACATAGGAAATGAAAAACAGAAGGATTCCACCAGATATTCTTCTAATCTGCTCTCCAACGTTCATCCTCTGAGGTGTGGTAAATTCCCTCGCCTCAGAAATTCACAAGGTTGACCTGGGACTTGCAAGAGTCCCCTTCTTGGGTCACAACTGACATTTTTAGTAAATAAATAAAACAAATCATGCATAATTGAAGATCCAGTCAAGTTGCATTAGTGGATCGTGCGATCTCGTCGGCTCGAAGCACCGATCTCTTTGTGTTGTTGTTTTTTTTGCTTCCGTTTTTCCTCAGGAGTGTAAGCCCAAATTATGGAGAAGCGTGGTCGTCCAGAAAGAGAATACACTTTTAATAGAAGATGTGCAGGAGGAAGACAGTGGAAATTATACATGTGAGCTAAAGTTCGAAGGGAAGCTGATCAGACGCACAACTGAACTCAAAGTTACAGGTAAGGAACCTTACCTTCGGCGTGGAATCCGAAGACAATGCTTACAATGGGGATGGCCTGAAAATTTGATGGTGTGTCTTATTCCTCCTTGATTTACTGTGTAGATTATGTGCCACTCTGGCAGCTTTGCGAGGTCAATGAATCTGAGAAACGAAGGCTTGTCCAAAGGCATTTGTCAGGATTCCTAGTAATACATCCCATTCAATAAGAACCCCGAGGCAGGCAAATTCCTCAAAGAACATTTTAGTGGGACAGGTCAAATTGGCACCTTCCTGGTAGAAAACCGGCTCTAAATTCCTGCCGGTTTTCCACCTAATTAAAAGTAAAACTTGGTCACTTGCCCCCAGAGTCTCCAGTCACACGGTCCAATCCAGAGTTGGATGTCACTTACCTTTACTACTGGTTCACCCTATGTGCACATACTCACTTCACACATGCACATCAGGGGTGGGTTCTACTTACCTTTACTACCGGTTCGAAACGGGGCTGTGCTTGCTTGCTTTACGCTCTTCTGCGCATGCAAAATGCAGAAGCATTTTGAGAACGTTGGGGTCGGTGGGCGGAGCCTCCTGCTGGTTTTACTACCAGTTCTACAGAACCGGTGCGGACTGGGGACAACCCAGCACTGGAGCACGTGCTGTCTGTGCATGCCCCCGGCGTTCCACCATGCGCTTTGCTTGCTTGCATGCCTTCCGCGCATGTGCCCAGCCTCAAAAACATGCCTAAATAGCATGATATGGAGCTGGGGAAGGTGGTTGGGCCCACCCGTGATCACCGCTACCAGTTCCCCCGAAATAGTGCGAACTGGCTGAATCTTATCTCTGGTCCAATCAGCATACAGCCCAGTTGCTAGGTGATCTCCGTCTCTGCCTTTCGAACACCTGAACCAACGTCTGTCAGAGTTCCAAGGAACACTCCCAACGAAATAAAGCTCTGAGGCCTGAGGTTCCTTGAAGTTCCAATTTATTAGAGAGGTCATGTTGGCACATCTGAGAAATCCCGAATCTGAAAGCTTCTAGGTTTTCCACACCCAGCTAAGAGTTCACAGCCCTGCCCCACACCCACAAGTTCATCACATTTGTCCCATCAACTCTTCACACTCCGCTGGATACAATCTTCAGGCAGTCTCCATCAGACGCAGGCAAAAGTCCTTGAATACGGAAAGTTGTTATGACTAACTTTCTACCGCTCCAACCATAACCTCCTTCCCAACTTCCCCAGCTAAAATATGTGGCAGTTTAAGAAGCAAAAAAGAAAATTGTCTTCCAAAACTGACAAAGTCCTTGATTCCCAGGGGAAAGAATTTTATTTAGACTACAACACCCCAGCTATCTCTAACACACACCCCTCTCTGGCCCCTTCCCTCCAGGCTGTGTCAGCCCTGAAACCGTGAGAAGAGAAACCTCCCTAGAGAAAACTACCGAAAGAAAAGGGCCATAGTTCGGCCAACTTCAAGGTTTGACAGCATTGTTGAGTCTCCTTGGCCCCAGGCCCACTCTGATACCCATAAAACAGTGCGTGATGTCATGTAAAATCAAAGACTTCCCTAGAAAGGGAGGAAAAGTATTAGTTTTTCCATGAGAACCTGTCTACGTCACCCTGTTCTGCTTTCAAGCATGTTTGTTTATTATCATTTGATTTATTTGTGTCTCGCCTTTATTATTTTTAGAAATAACTCAAGGCAGTGAACATACCTAATACTCCTTCCCCTTCCTATTTTTCCTACAAAGATAGGCCCATGGGGTGAGGTGGGCTGAGAGAGAGGGACTAACTCAAACTCACCCAGTTGGCTTTCGTGACTAAGGTGGGACTAGAACTCACAGTCTCCTGGTGATTGGCCCAAAGTCATCCAGCTGGCTTTCACACTTAAGATGGGACTAGAACTCTCTGTCTTCTGGCCCAAAGTCACTCAGCTGTTTTTCATACTTAAGGTGGGACTAGAATGTTCTGTCTCCTGGCGGTTAGTCCAAAGTCACGCAGCTGTCTTTCACACTTAAGGTGGGACTAGAACTCTCTGTCTCCTGGTGGTTGGCCCAAAGTCCCCCAGTTTAGACAGCTGGGGGACTTTGGACTAGGCTGGACTAGAATTCACAGTCTCCTGGTGACTGGCTTAAAGTCAGCAGCTGGCTTTCAACACCTAAGGCAGGACTAGAACTCACCATCTCCAGCTCTCTAGCCTGGCTCCTTAACCACTGGACCAAACTTTTGCTTTCATCTCTTCATAACATCTCACACACTTCTAATTTGTGAGAGTATTATGGATTCTCCAACCTGTTCCTCCAAGCTATATTGAGCTTGGGCTGTGAACAGACATGATCTTTGCACACCCTGCTGTTTGTTTTCAAAGATGTGTGTGAGAAGCTTGTGTGTGTTTTGGCAACAGGGATTGAGGGGGGACTTCACCCCACTTAAAGATGACCCTGATTTTAGAGTGCACATGAATATTTCAAGATGTCAGGCAGGCAAGAACGGGAGAGGAAGATCTTCTCTGCAAGTTTCTGAGCTTTGCCTGGGGACTTATCATTGTCAGTTCTCATTCGGCGGCAAGGAGTCTTCTTCTAAGCCAGGCCTGTCAAATGGAATGAGGATAATTGATCTGTTGTTTCTCCAGACTTAACGGGGTTTTAACCATTTTGTATTCATTTTGTATCGGGAGCGTGGGATCTGTCGGCTCGGCTGGCCCTAGGGGAGGAAATAATAAACCCCCAAATGAATTGTGGAAAGAATCCTTACGATCTTGTATCCTTTCGATTTATATCGATATTGTTTCCTGATTGCTTATTTGTACCCTATGACTGTTATTAAGTGTTGTACCCTTATGATTCTTGATGAATGTATCTTTTCTTTTATGTACACTGAGAGCCTATGCATCAAAGACAAATTCCTTGTGTGTCCCAATCCCACTTGGCCAATAAAGAATTCTATTCTATTCTATTCTATTCTATTCTATTCTATTCTATTCTATTCTATTCTATTCTATTCTATTCTATTCTATTCTATTCTATTCTATTCTATTCCATTCCATTCCATTCCATTCCATTCCATTCCATTCCATTCTATAGATTTTTGACAAATGTATCTTTTCTTTTATGTACAACGAGAGTGTATGCACCAAGATAAATTCCTTGTGTGTCCAATCATACTTGGCCAATAAAAATTCTATTCTATTCTATTCTATTCTATTCTATTCTATTCTATTCTATTCTATTCTATTCTATTCTATTCTATTCTATTCTATTCTATTCTATTCTATTCTATTCTATTCTATTCTATTCTATTCTATGAAGAGGGGGAGGAGAGGGGAGAACAGGGATACGAGCTCTGGTGTCTTATTCTAATATTTTTTTCTCCTGCTGATTGTTGACTTATGCCCACTTTGTCCAGCATGGTCGGGAAGACAAGATGGTGGCCATATCCATGTGATTGGAACCCAGTTCTCCTCCAAGCTTCTTGGATGGAGAAACGAAACGTTTTTCAAGACAAAAACAAAAATCAAGAAAGTCCAGTTGCCTTTTGGAAAAACCATCTTTGGGCAGTGGTGAAATTCAATTTTTTTTACTACCGGTTCTGTGGGTGTGACTCGGTGGGCGTGGTATGGTTCTGTGAGTGTGGCTTGGTAGGCGTGGTGTGGTTTGGTGGATGTGGCTTGGTGGGCGTGACAGGCGAAGGATACTGCAAAATCTCCATTCTCACCCCACTCCAGGGGAAGGATACTGCAAAATCCCCATTCCCTCCCCACTCCTCGGGGAAGGATATTGCAAAATCTCCATTTCCACCTGACTCTGGGACCAGCCAGAGGTGGTATTTGCCGGTTCTCCAAACTACTCAAAATTTCTGCTACCGGTTCTTCAGAACCTGTCAGAACCTGCTGAATTTCACCCCTGCCTTTGTGGGTCCACCACGGCCTGAATGATGGAGAATCTCCATAGACAAGGTCAACAGTTGGGGATAACTGAAGCGGACATCTTAAAAATAACAGACAGAAGACCCAAGCTTAATGTAGCAAATGATTTCCCCCACTCCCCAAAAAAGGAGGGTCTCTTTTCTGATGGATTCCATTAGACAACTTGTCTTTAAATTTTAGTAGCTCTATCAAATGAGAAGGTTGGCCATGAAGCCAACTGATCCTACACTCATGGAGATGACAATTCTGCCAAGGAAAGGAAGATGGAGGTTTCCTTCAGAAGGCCTATAAAGACGCAGTGAGAAAGGAGCGATATGCTGCAGTCTATGAATTTATATATAATCCCAGTTCTCTGTTGCTTTGCTTTACAGCTTCCCAAGTAGAGTGTAATCGCATGCACCATAATTAGAATGGTAAATAATGTTCCCTTTTATCATTTTGTGAGGCATTCCTCCATTGCTTTTCCCCAGAGTCAACTCATTTACTTTACTCCAGTCTTAAATCACTAGATTTACTTGGTTGGCTCGTGAGAGAAATGTGGTCTCTTAAGTTTCTTTCTCTGTAAACATGTTTTTGTATTTATGCTCCTATCTCACAACTAAGAGGCATCATTGGATGGGCAGGGAATGATTGTTTCAGTTTCTTTATTTTTCCTCTTGTCAGCAGTGCTTTGGCCCCAATTTTAGCAAATTCTACTTTCACTTGGACGAATCTGAAAATTAGTTCCAAAATTGGGAGAATGAGTGCCTTGTCATGACATTTTTTAGTCTCTTCTATGCCTCATGCCATGCTTTTCAACCTTAGCCTCTTTATGAGGTGTGGACTTCAACTCCCAGAATTCCATGCTGACAGCGGAATTCTGGGAATTGAAGTCCACCGAACCTAAAGTCCCAAAAGACCAACCTCCCAATTTTGAGAGGGGCTGTAAATTATACCCTCACCCTACGTTTGCAAATACACGGTTACAGTGAATCATCATTCGTGTCTTTTAAAAACATTAATGATTTGCACTTATAATGTCCATTGACTCTGAGCTACTTAGGGGATGATCAAGATGAAGTATTTATGTCAGCCTAATTAATCAACTCTGTGGATAATTAACTGGAAGAAATTCAAGGGTAAAAGGATTGTGAGTAGTCAATACTTGGAAGTTATCATGGTAGTCTCAAAGGTGCTTTTTCAAAACGTAGCTGGACAATGCGGATGACAGCAAATCTCCAGAGACATCACACAACTGGTATAAAATGTTGTAATAAGATTTGAAGTAGTATAGAATTTGATACAGGTATGTTCTTTTCGCGCCTCTATAATTCTTCTTGTGCCATATCCATTATCGGGCATTGGCAATCATGTTGGCGTTCCTATTTTTATCAACAGCTGCATGAAAAAGGACTGCTGAGTTTTGTTCAAACCGGTCCCTCAGATTTTGAAGCACGATGTTCTTCTTCTGCCTGGACCACATTTGCCTTCAGTCTTTCCTTGAGATTGTTGCAAATTGTCCTAGCTTCTACCAAACTCATCTAGTGCAGGAACACTGCGACAGCTAATAATAAGGACCCACAAGATTCTTCTTCTTCTTCTTCTTCTTCTTCTTCTTCTTCTTCTTCTTCTTCTTCTTCTTCTTCTTCTGCTTCTGCTTCTGCTTCTGCTTCTGCTTCTGCTTCTGCTTCTGCTTCTGCTTCTTCTTCTTCTCCTTCTCCTTCTCCTTCTCCTTCTCCTTCTCCTTCTCCTTCTCCTTCTCCTTCTCCTTCTTTTCCTCCTTTCCTCCTTCTCCTCCTCCTCCTCCTCCTCCTCCTCCTCCTCCTCCTCCTCCTCCTTCCATATCCATCATCGAGTGTTGGCGATCAGGTTGGCGATCCTATTTTCATCAATAGCTGCATGAAAAAGTGCTGCTGAATTTTGTCCAAACTGGTCCCTCAGATTTTGAAGCCATGATGTTCTTCTGTATGGACCACATTTGCCTTCAGTCTTTCCTTGGAGGATTAAGTGAAGGATGTTGTGTTTTTCTGGGTGTCACATCACAGGTCCGAAATATTCTAACTTTTGCTTTTTTATGGTTTTGATGATTTCCCTTGGTTTTCCCAGGCAGCTTATCCCCTCCTCCTTTCTGATTTTGTTCTGTGGGTGTGGCTTGGGGGGATAATGTGACTGGATGGGCATGGCCAATTTTTTTTTTTTTTTTTTTTTTGCTTTTTAAAACCATTTTTTCTACAACCTCTTTACAACCTTCGGCGAAGAGATTGTAAAAAAATGCTTTCAAAAGTCTCTGACGATCCCAGCTGAGTTGCCTGATCGACAGAGACTTTTTTTCTTTTAAATGCCTCTGATGATCAGGCAACTCAGCTTGGATCGTCAGAGGCATTTAAAAGAAAAAAGGGGCTTTTTTTTCCTTTTAAAAGCCTTTGATGATCCCAGCTGAGCCGCGCGATCATCAGAAGCTTTTTTTTTTACTTTTAAAAGCATTTTTCGGCCAAAGAGGTTGTAGAAAAAATGCTTTTAAAAGTAAAAAAAAAAAGCCTCTGTTGATCATGCAGCTCAGCTGGGCATGGGTGGGGGGCAGGGATTTTTGCTACCGGTTCTCTGAACTACCCGCCTCCATCGCTACCGGATTGGGTGATCCGGTCTGAACTGGGAGCATTTCAGCCCTGGTAGTAAGTCAAGGACAACCTGTATCGACAATTTCCTACGCTTTCTTCTTTCATGAATTGGTGTTTCTTGATGACTTTGCTGGGATGGTTCCTAACAGATGGCAGGATAAATGTTTGCATCAATGAATGGGGAAGTGCCAGGTAATAATGACAGATTTCAATTTTTTTTTTAAATCACTCAAACAGAGCCACCCATTTTTATTAGAGAAACTTTACTTTACTATTACAGACCTGTTGTTTCCATAATTGGAAGACATGTGGCCGCTACTGAAGATGTAATTATTTTTCAGGCTTAGAAGTTTAGGAAGGGAAGAAAAAAATTAGTTTTAACAGGAGAGATACATAATCATCTGTTCCAAACAATGATGCCAAATTCCAATTGATCTAACTTAACGTCTGCCGACTTTGGAAGGTATAATTAGTATGCGCAACTTTCTGTTTTGTGGATGGAGAAGCCATTGATTGCTGTTATAGCTTTTTCTATGTCTTCACTACAACAACATGGAAAGGAAAGGAAAGGAAAGGAAAGGAAAGGAAAGGAAAGGAAAGGAAAGGAAGAAATGAGGAGAAAAGGAAAGGAAAAAAATGAGGGAGGAAAGGAAAGGAAAGGAAAGGAAAGGAAAGGAAAGGAAAGGAAAGGAAAGGAAAGGAAAGGAAAGGAAAGGAAAGGAAAGGAAAGGAAAGGAAGAAATGAGGAGAAAAGGAAAGGAAAAAATGAGGGAAGAAAGGAAAGGAAAGGAAGATTATTAGGGAGGGAAGGGAGAGGAGGGAAGGGAAGGGAAAGGAAGGGAAGGAAAGGGAAGGAAAGGAAAGGAAAGGAAAGGAAAGGAAAGGAAAGGAAAGGAACAAGGAAGGAAAGGGAAAGGGAGAGGAGGGAAGAGGAGAGGGAGGGAGGAAAGAAGGAAAGAAAGGGAGGAGAGGAGAAGGAAGGAAAGAGAGAAGGAAACAAGGAAGGAAAGGAAGGAGGAAGGAAGGAAATAAGGAAACAAGGAGAGAGGGAGGGTAGGAGACAAGAGGAAGTAAATGAATGGGGAAGCAAGGGAAGGGAAGGGAAGGAGAGAAAGGAAAAGAACTTAAAATAAACCCTTGGTTAAACAGATCCCAATTACCAGACATGAGAGGCGGTGAATGATACTTCTGTTTAGACTTTCTTCCTTTCTCCCCAATAACGGGCAAATCTGTTGCATTCAAAACATTCCAGATAAAGCCCTCTAACATTTACATTGAATTGGACCATATTTACATTATTTGTATCAATTTATGTCAATGATGTGTAATGATGATCAGGATGTACCTTGACAGTAAGTGATGTAATTTATGCCTTTTGCATTCTGAGGCAAATGAACTAAATTGCCACGAACGAGGCACTTTGGGATAGAATAGACAGGCGGGAGTAATACATATGCTTCCCCTCCTCCCCAGTATGGTTGATTAATAAATATTTGCTCTGCAGCTAGGAGAGTTGGCATTAATATCCATTCCATAGTCTTCTTGAGATTGTTGCAAATTGTCCTAGCTTCTACCAAACTCACCTAGTGCAGGAACACTGGGACAGCTTAATAATAAGGACACCGCAAGATTCTTCTTCTTCTTCTTCTTCTTCTTCTTCTTCTTCTTCTTCTTCTTCTTCTTCTTCTTCTTCTTCTTCTTCTTCTTCTTCTTCTTCTTCTTCTTCTTCTTCTTCTTCTTCTTCTTCTTCTTCTTCTTCTTCTTCTTCTTCTTCTTCTTCTTCTCTTCTTCTTCTTCTTCTCTTCTCCTTCTCCTCTCCTCCTCCTCCTCCTCCTCTCCTCCTCCTCCTCCTCCTCCTCCTCCTCCTCCTCCTCCTCCTCCTCTTCTCCTCCTCCTCCTCTCCTCCTCCTCCTTATTCTCCTTATTCTCCTTATTCTTCTTCTCCTCCTCCTCCTCCTCCTCCTCCTCCTCTCCTCCTCCTCCTCCTCCTCCTCTCCTCCTCCTCCTCCTCCTCCTCCTCCTCCTCCTCTTCTTCTTCTTCTTCTTCTTCTCTTCTTCTTCTTCTTCTTCTTCTTCTTCTTCTTCTTCTTCTCCTCCTTCCTCCTCCTCCTCCTCCTCCTTATTCTCCTTATTCTCCTTATTCTTCTTCTCCTTCTTTTCCTTCTCCTCCTCTTTCTTTTCCTTCTCCTCCTCCTCCTCCTCCTCCTCTCCTCCTCCTCCTCCTCCTCCTCCTCCTCCTCCTCCTCCTCCTCCTCTCTTCTTCTTCTTCTCTTCTTCTTCTTCTTCTTCTTCTTCTTCTTCTTCTCTTCTTCTTCTTCTTCTTCTTCTTCTTCTCCTTCTCCTTCTCCTTCTCCTTCTCCTTCTCCTTCTCCTTCTTCTCCTTCTCCTTCTTTTCCTCCTCCTCCTCCTCCTCCTCCTCCTCCTCCTCCTCCTCCTCCTCCTCCTCCTCCTCCTCCTCCTCCTCCTCCTCCCATATCCGTCATCGAGTGTTGGCGATCATGTTGGCGATCCTATTTTCATCAATAGCTGCACGAAAAAGGGCTGCTGAGTTTTGTCCAAACCGGTCCCTTAGATTTTGAAGCCATGATGTTCTTCTTCTGCCTGGACCTCATTTGCCTTCCATCTTTCCTTGGAGGATTAAGTGAAGGATGTCTTATTTTTCCAGGTGTTTCATCACAGGTCTAAAATATTCTAACTTTTTTGCTTTTTGATGGTTTTGATGATTTCCCTTGGCTTTCCCAGGCGGCTGATCCCCCTCCTCCTTTCTAATTTTGTCAACTCAGCTTATATATAACAGCTGCCTGTAAAATTCCACATTTCAAAGGCTTCTAGCCAGATAATTAAAAAATATAAATAAATAAAGGAAGCTCGTTATTTAGATACATTAAGAATATTATATATTTGGCCCCAGACAATTCTTCTTCATTCGGTGCGACCCAGGTTGAACAACGATGATATAATGCAAACATGTTTTTCAAAGACAGGAAGTTCTTGACTTATGACCACAATGGAACCCAACATTTCCGTTGCTAAGTGAGACCCTTGTTAAGTGAGTTTTGTTCCATTTTACGACTTTTTTTGCCACAGTTCTTCAGTGAATCCCCTGCATTGATTAAGCCAATAACATAGTTTTAACGGTTGTAAGTGTAAAAAATGGTCCCCCCTTTTTTAGTACCATTGTACTACTTGGAACGGCCAGTTAATGAAGTTGCAAGTTGCAGAAATACCTGTGTGTGGTGCTGTTTCAGTGACAGAATATCGCATTTTTCCGCTTTCCTAATGTGCCACGTTCTAAGTAGGTTTTTAGATAATCCCATTTATCCACAGTCAGCTAAAAGGCAGGAGGATGTGATGGTGGTGGGGCAGCGAAGTTACCTGTGCCCACGGGAGGACTCTAGGATTTTCAATCTATTCCTAGCTTTTGCACAAAGTTTTAATTCTTTTTTTTTTGAGTTATTCTTCTCAGAAGAGCTCTCCGCCGAAGCTTTTAAGGGAAAGTTGGGTTTAGCATTTAGAAAGCTTCCTTGCATAGCACATTAAAAAGTTTCCAAGGCACATCACAAAGAAGAGATGGCTCACAGCAGTAGCTGATAGATAACAGTTTAGATTTCGAAAGGGGAGAGAGAGAGAGAGTTTAAAAATTTACAGGGGGAAAAAAACTGGTTTCAAGACTTAATCTGCATCTTCCACTTTAAAATCCACACACACACAAAATAAAATTAAAAAGCTCTGCTCTCACATCCAGTAATTCATTTGCCACGAGAGCTCTTTAAAACCACGATTCGTGGTTTTCACTCGGCTAGGAAGGTTGCAAAGGCAACAACTCGTTTCGAATCGCAGGGGTCCCAGAGATGGCATTGCGCGTGGGAAAAAAATCTTCCCTTAAAACCTCTCTCGCCAAAGCAGTGCTGAGATAATAGGAGTTTTCCCTTTCTTTATATAATTTCTCAGGCACAGCTTGCAAATAGCCAGGCATGGTGGCTGGAGAGAGAAAAAGAAAAAAGGAAAAAGAAAAGAAAAGAAAAAGAAAGATGAACGAAACTCAAACTGCCTCAAAAAGTAGAGTGGCTGCTGTGTTTTCTGGCTTTATCCTATTTTTGGGGGTGGGGGTGGAGGAGAGAATATCTGTTGACATTTTTATGGTGAATCCAAGAAGTTGAAATCGAAATGGTCATAAAAGTTCCAAGTGCTTTTTAAAAGCTTTTTCCCCCAACCCCCCAACCCCCCCATCCATTAGTTTTCTTCTACCTTTTCTCTCGTTTACTATCCATGGTCCTGCTTTGCCTTCAGACCTTGAGTTTCTGATGAGCTCTGGAAATTTCTAGAGCTTTATTTGAGAACAGCATCTGTAGAGTGGGGGTGGGGGTGGCGGGAATGTTGAAGTGGCATGCTTTTAAAGTGGCACATGCAGAGACACACCAAAAAAGAAAAAAAAACCCCTATCTTTTACAGATAATCCTCAATGCTCCCGGTTTGGACCGGATCGCCCGATGCAGTAGGGATGGCAGACGGTGGTTTGGAGAACCAGTAACAAAAATCCTTGCCCCCCCACCACCACCATGCCCAGCTGAGCCACACGATCATCAGAGGCTTTTTTTTAAAAAAAACTTTTAAAAGCATTTTTTCTACAACCTGAAGAGGTTGTAAAAAAACACTTTTAAAGCCTCTGACGATCCCAGCTGACTTGTCTGATCGGCAGAAGTTTTTTTTCCTTTTAAAAACATTTTTTCGGCCGAACAGGTTGTAGAAAAAATGCTTTAAAAAGCCTCTGATGATCCCAGCTGAACCACGTGATCATCAGAGGCTTTTTTTTTTTTTTTACTTTTAAAAACATTTTTTGGCCAAAGAGGTTGTAGAAAAAACGCTTTTAAAAATAAAAAAAAAGTCTCTGATGATTGTGCAGGTCAGCTGGGAAATGGGGGGGGTGGTGCAGGGATTTTCGCTACTGGTTCTCTGAACCAACCGCCTCCATCGCTACCGGATCAGGCGATCCGGTCCGAACCAGGAGCATTTCACCCCCGATGTGACCCCATGACACTGCGGCCATTATAAATATGAAGCAAGCATCTCAATCTTGATCCTGTGACCACGGGAATACTACAATGGTCGTAAGTGTGAAAAATGATTCGGTTTTTTTCCCGATGCCATTATAACTTAGAACGGCCAGTAAATGAAGTCATAAGTCAAAGAATAGGGAATGGGAATTTTGCAATATCCTTCCCCCAGGAGTGGGGTGGGAATGGAGATTTTGAAGTATCCTTCCCCTGCCACTCCCAGCAAGCCACACCCACAGAAGCGATAGCAAAGAAAATTGAATTTCACCCTTGGAATAAATGTATCCAGTATTCCACCCAGACAAATACACAACCTCATTAAAAGATAATGCATCAATTATACACGCACACAGACAATGCACACCCACAGAGACATATACATATATACCATTGATTAAGTTATAAACCAAGTGGCATATTAAATTCAGTATATATATATATATATATGTGTGTGTGTGTGTGTGTGTGTGTATGTATGTGTGTGTGTGTTGTGTGTGTGTGTGTGTGTGTGTATGCTGCTGCAAGACTTGGTGGGGAAAAAAAATCGGATTCGAGACCGAATATCCATGCGGTTGCAAAGGATGGCACATAATCAATTAAGCAGATAATGAAATACAGACTTGATGAATTGAATATATATCATTTGAATGGATCTATTTAAGGACCGAGTCTGGGCAGGCTGTCGATCCATCATATTTCCGTATTGCCGTATTTATTTCGCGAGGACTCACGGCTGTGATATTTGCACTGCGTCGCTCAGATGGAGAGGCAAAGATAAAGCACCCAACAAAAGATAATTTTGCTGTATCCAAATCAAATCAGCCCCCAGCTCCTAATTTGAAGCGAAATTGCATGGGGGAGATAATGCCAGACAGTTCTGTATGCAAAGTTTGTGAAGAAGGAATGATGCTTTAGCCTGGCTGGTCCTCAGCACCTAACATCACTCAGAGCTTCTGCTTTTGACAGCTGCAGTATATCTTAATCTGGGTTATTGTACTTTAGTGCTCAGAAGAGAGCAATGGGGAAATTGAATGTTCATTGTTGCTGATCTAAAATAAAATCTCCGGGACCAGAGGCAAATTCCTATCAGTGACAAGCAGGAAAGTAAATACTCTTTGGGAGCAAGTTAGCAAGACAAAAAAAAAAATCCCAAAAAACTCAAGCAAACAGTAACTATGGGTGAGCTGCTAAGGATCGTTTTTTTCCTTCCTCCTTCTGATTTATAGTCCAGATTTTTGCTTTTGCTACAAGGAAAGGAGGGGGGGGGGAAACCCCACTCATGGTTGCGGACATCGCTAAGCTGAGATCAAAATCTGCCTTTGGTGAGAAGGCCAACTTCATCATTGGTTTGATTGTTACTACTAATCGTGATATCATACAACGGGGTGAAACGGATTCCTGGCTACACTTCAGGGAATTTATTAAGTGGCCCGTGTCTCAAATAACTTTCCGTTTGGTGTTCGATCAGGATTTGAGAGTGCTTTCCCAAGGTGGACTGGATTTGAGGCCTAGATTTGCAGATGAGTTCGTGATGATCTGTTGAAGTTGTGTGATGGCCAATCAACTTTATGAGGTGTCTCTGGCAACTGTTCAAACCCGTTGAACTTTTCCAGTTGTCCAAGATGACAAGAAAGGGGGAGGAGAATGAGACTGGAGAAGTAGAGGAGGAGGAGGAGGAAGAGGAGGAGGAGGAGGAGGAGGAGGAGGAGGAGGAGGAGGAGGAGAGGGCTGGAGAAGTAGAAGAAGAATGGATAAAGAAAAGAAGAATGGGAGAAAAGGGGTAGAGAAGGAGAGGGATGGAAAAAGAGGAGGAGGAGAAAGATTAGGAAAGGGAAGTTGGATGAAGAAGAAGAAGGAGAGGGAAGGGGAGGAGGAGGAGGAGGAGAGGGGAGGAGAAATAGAAGAAGGATGGATAAGAAAAAGAAAAAGGAGGAGAAGAGGGGTAGGAAAAAAGAGGGATGAAGTAAGGAGGAGACTATAGCGTTTTTCAACCTTGTCAAGTTTGACATGTGTGAACTTCAAGTCCCAGCAGGTTGGATTGGGGATTCTGGACTTGAAGTCCATCTATCTTCAAGTTGCCAAGGCTGAAAAGTACTGCTTCTAAGTACATAATTATGCTCTTTCCGTAATAGACATTTCTCTGACTGCGGCAAATTCTTTGACATTTTTTATCCTGCTCTCCTGCTTTTGAAGGCTGTTCCAAGAATGCAAAAGCAATCCCTTAATTACGGGAGCGGCTGCATTCCTTGTAGCAATGTCACGGGTATAGAATTCTGGGAGGGAATTCATTTGATTTTATTTTTTTGCTTAGAAACAACGCTGTCTCTTCTCCTCTCCCAGTTCCTCTTTGCTATTTTGTTGTCTTTAATATCTCTTGATTACATCTTGTTATCATCTTGTCCTCATCTGCCTTTGTAGCTTGTTGCATAAAGCAAGCACTAATCTCTCGGCAATTAGTTTCTTATTAAAGTCAATTGAGACTTCTACTAGAGAATGGGAGGTGGTATATAGTGTGTGTGTGTGTGTGTGTGTGTGTGTGTGTGTGTGTGTGTGTCGGAGACTCAGGGTGGCTTACAATGCGTTAAGCAATAGCCTTCATACTTTTGTATATACCTGCTTAGTAGGGCTTTCGCCCCCCCTCCCCCAAGCGGTGATCCTTTTTATACAAAGTCAGCTTATTGCCCCACAATCCGGGTCCTCATTTTACCTACCTCGGAAGGAGGGAAGGCTGAGTCACCCTTGAGCCTGGTGAGATTTGAACTCGCAGTAATTGCAGGCAGCTGGCAGCTAAGTGCTATTTAACATCACTTTAGTCCACTGCACCACCAAAGCTCTTATATATATAAAAAATTTATATTTCGCTGATAAAGAAATAAAGGGAGGCTGAAAGGCAAAAGGGATGCAGTATGCTGTCTCCCACATTGCATGCTGGGGTAGACCAGGTGTCTGGATAGAAAAACACTTCATCTCTCCCCTGGCTCAAGCTGATGAAAGGAGGAGAACTTGTGGCTCAGAGGTTAATACAACTGCCTAATATGCAGGCAGCCCAAGATCGAATCCGAGTAAGGGTATGGCTAGCTAATTAGCATGAAATAGATCTATACTAGTCTCCCTTCATTTCTTTATCAGCCAAATATAAATTTGGTATAAAATGGTTTGTCGTGAATGCGACTGCTTGAGGGCTCCTGGATTGGAGCTGAAAGGCGAAAGGGATGCAGTATGCTCCCTCCCACATGCTGGGGTAGACCAGGTGTTTCGATAGAAAAATACTTAATATGTGTGTGTGTGTGTGTGTGTGTGTGTGTGTGAGAGAGAGAGAGAGAGAGAGGGAGAGGGCCAGTGTGTTCCCTCTCCCCCGTCCTCTCCCCCAATTGCCTTGTGCTTTTGTGAGATAAATGATGAAACTTGAACGTTTCAAGTGCTTTCTTTGTCCGCATAGCACAGAATTTTGCAGTCAGAAGAAACAATGAAACTACATAATCTCACCATCCTTGGACAGGCTCCAGAATAGTTTTAACTGAGAAACTGAGCTCATCCTAGACCAAGATGAATCCAGGGAATTCCTAGAAACTTGGCATTCCGACAAACAAGCCATCAATAGTCAACATGGAGAGAAACCACATTTAGACACTATTCAGGAAAGACAATTAACTGACAGCGAAGAATCGTTTGAAATTGAAATTATCCACTACTCTTGGATCAGCCAGAGACAATTTACAAAATAAGCTAAGAAAGGAAGAAAAAAAAAAGACTCAGCAACCGAAATAAGCGAGGATTAACACTAGACAAACTGTTAAGAAGAAAACAATATCCCAATCAAGGAACTATCAAGGAGAAAACCAACACTGGCAGGGCAAACTACCATATAAGGGAGAACACGTCACACTCACTAACACTGATGATGTTAACTAGTTGGGTAATGAAATGCTTGCAAGCAAAGACTCGAGCTCAGAGGGCACCCCGTAGGAAACTGATGACAAACCAAGAAAGTAAATCAGTAAGTCTAAGTGGCGATGAGCTACAGAATTCATATTTGCTGTCCACACGCTGATCAAGTTACCCCTTTTTAATTGATTAGCTGTATATTAGCGCAGCTTCTGAAGCTGCAATCATATTCTTGAAATATGATTGAGCAATTCTGTCTGCACGCAAAAGCAGCAGAGGTAGACTTAAGGGAGCGATGATATTACCCGTTATTACAGCTGCAACACTTGGAGTTTAAGCAGCGAACTATTTGAGCAATCTTGAAAAACGATGCCATCAATTTAGGCACATATGCATAAGCTAGTGAAATCTGTGGAAAGGATCTATCAGTCTTAATCAGGGAGATCAAATTATGTCCATAGAGGCCACATAGGGTTGAATCTATCACATTACACACCCTGCTTTATCTAGTTAGCTGTCTATTTCCTTAATCTGCAGTGGTTCTAATGGATTGGAATGATAGCAGATAGAAAAATTATTCTGAATATTAACTGTTTCATGCCAACAACCGGCCAACAATGACACTAGATTGGTGCTAAATTGACTCATTCGTGTCTTCTGGAAGGACTGCCATTCTAGCTTCAAAATTAAGGTTGGGCAGACGTGATCTGCACATCAGCCTCATTTTTACAACTACCAGGAAACCTCATCATCATCACAATTTGGGGGTAAAGATCAGTGGCACCCTTATAAGTATCAGGGTTCCAAGTAACACCCCCAATGAAAGAAAACTCTGAGGGTTGAAGTTCCTCAAAGTTTCATTGTATTAGAGATGTCATATTGGCACATCTGAGAAAACCCGAATCTGAAATCTTCCAGGTTTTCCCCACCCAAAAGAAAGTCCAAGTCCCTGCCCAGCACCCACAAATCCATCACATGGTCCTATCATGCACCATCCCAACTGGAGATTCCTCCCAGTTTCAGCTGTCCAGGTGCAGGCAAGATGTCCTTGACTCTCTGAGAAAGGAATGTTGTTATAACTATATATCACCCATGCTCCATACAATGTCCCCTCCCAGTTTCCCACAGTAGTAAATGTGGCAGGTCTGAAGGCCCAATGCAAAAGATGGCTTCCAGGCCTGACATTGGGTTTTTATCAGAGTTTCTTGCAAAAATCAAATCCAGAAGCACGCACAGATAACTGATTCAGCAGGATTCATTGACTTGGCATAGGGAAACAGTCAAAATAAATCTTAAAGATACCAGCAACAAGGTTATAGTCATACAGTCATAAGTGGGAGGAGATGCAGACTTAATAATTAGTTTGACAGTGTTGAGGAAATTGTTTGTTTAGCAGAGTGATGGCGTTCGGGAAAAAACTATTCTTGCGTCTAGTTGTTCTGGTGTGCAGTGCTACATAGCATCATTTTGAGGGTAGGAGTTGGAACAGTTTATGTCCAGGATGCAAGGGGTCTGTAAATATTTTCACAGCCCTCTTTTTGTGCAGTATACAGGTCCTCAATGGAAGGCAGGTTGGTAGCCATTGTTTTTTCTGCAGTTCTAATGATCCTCTGAGGTCTGTGTCTGTCTTGTTGGGTTGCAGAGCCAAACCAGACAGTTATAGAGGTGCAGATGACAGACTCCATCATTCCTCTATAGAACTGGATCAGCAGCTCTTGGGCAGTTTGAACTTTTGAGTTGGCACAGAAAGAACATTCTCTGTTGTGCTTTTTTGATGATGTTTTAGATGTTGGGTGTCCATTTTAGGTCGTGAGATAAGGTAAAACCTAGAAACCTGAAGGTCTCTACTGTTGATACTGGATGGTTCTGGATGGGGCCAGAACCAATGGTTTAAAATGGTAAAGAAGAGGTTCAGATCTTCTAGATCTCAGGAGGAACTTCCTTGCTGAGTTATTAGCTGGTAGAAGTGGATGCCATTGTATGAGATGGCTTCTCCTTTCCTAAAGTCCTTCAAAGGTTGGATGGTCTTCTGTCAGAGATGAACCAGTAGATCCTCCCCCATGCAGGAGATGATTTCTTCCAATCCTACATTTCTATCTCAATGTTTCTCAGCTTTGAAGATGTGTGGACTTCAACTCAAGAATTCCCCAGCCAACATGGGGGTTCTGGGAGTTGAAGCCTTAGTTGAAGTCCACACACTTTCAAGTTGCCAAGGTTGAAAAGCAGAGGTCTATCTGAAAGAATGCCTCTTTCTGTTGTTGTTAGCTGCAAAGTTGTGTCCAACCCATTGCGACCCCATGGACAACGTTCCTCCAGGCCTTCCTGTCCTCTACATCCTCTGGAGTCCATTTAAGCTCACGCTGACTGCTTCAGGGACTCCATCCAGCCACCTCCTTCTCTTGTCGTCCTCTTCTTCTTTTGCCCTCAATCCTTCCCAGCATTAGGCTCTTCTCTAAGGAGTCCTTCCTTCTCATTAGGTGGCCAAAGTATTTGAGTTTCCTCTTCGGGATTTGGCCTCCTAAAGAGCAGTCAGGGTTGATCTCCTCTAGGACTGACCAGTTGGATTGCCTTGCGGTCCAAGGGATTTGCAGGAGTCTTCTCCAGCACCAAGTTCAAAGGCCTCTTTCTATCCATACGCTGAAGTCATTTTTGGAGAAACTCTGCTCAAGCTGTCTTCTGGCTCTGGAGTATCAAGAGCACGGGGTCCTATTAGTATTGTTTCATTGTTTGCTCTGTCAGATGTGTTTACTCTTTTCCTTTGGCCTTATGAATGTTGTTAAGACTCTCTTGCGTTGCAGTGGACCTTTGATCATCCAGATTTCTATGGTTGTAAATTTTGCGCTATCTATGTTTTAGATGGTTCTTTTTAGAAAGAAATTTGCAAAGGTGCCCTGAAAAACATTATTTTTTAAAAAAACAAACAGTGTTACTTTGAACTTGAGAAGATAGGCGCATCTATTTAAAGTGTGAAAGTAATTTGCTGCCCACACGGCAAAGGAATAACTAGATATGTATAATTGGAAAATAAGATCATTTTTTTAAAAAAACCCACCAAAAATATTTTAGCTTGTTGATGCGGTTTTAAGAACTTCCAAGGTAAGTTGATAGCGAAATATTCTTAAAAGTATAAACTGCACAGTACTGCGTTATGAGCTTTATCCTCCATAGTTGAGATAATGCCTTTATTCCATTAGCAAAACAGCCTTCATAAATCAGGTCTGTCAAGCAGTGATACTCTCAAACTCATCCCTCTGATGCCTGTAGGGTGGTTTAGAATGGCCTGCTACATATTTGTTGCTCATGTACATTTTTTAATATCATAAAGAGTTTAGAAAGTTGCGAGTACTGCTATAATTTGAAGGTTAGAACTCTGAAATGTTATTGTGCCGTCACAGTAAAAAATCAACTTTCCACAGGGTGATATAACTCACACGTACGTGGGTTAATGTCAGGCATGAAAGAACCAAGATCACACATTAAATTTCCATTAATCTGATTTATAGCCCGTGTCTATATTACAAGAATCTAGTCAACTACTGCTCAGCATTAAATTGATGCTAGATAAAAAGTCAACAGAATTCAAAAGGGGCTGGACTTAGATTGTTTATGGAATGTAACGATGCTAGGCTGATTGCTTCCTTGACTCCATCCCAGGGCTCTGCCTGTCGTTCTACAGCTAACCACAAAAATGGTTCAGTAAAAAGAAAGGTTGACCATATTGACAGGTTAATAGAAGATGCAAAATCAGAGTGGTGCGGTGGCTTAGAGGTGGAGCTCTCACCTCACAATCAGGAGGCTGTGAGTTCAATTCCTAGGTAGAGGCAGATATTTCTCTCTCTGAGCATAATGAAAATATATCTACTGAACAAAACTCCACATTGGTGACAGGAACCAGTAGCGGAAATTTTGAGTAGTTCAGAGAACTGGTAAATATCACCTCTGACTGGGCCCGCCACATCTATCTCTGCCTCCTGAATCCCAGCTGGTCAGAGGAAATGGAGATTTTGCAGTAACCTTCCCTGGAGTAAGGGAGGGAATGGATATTTTACATTATCCTTCCTCTGGAGTGGGTCGGGAATGGAGATTTTACAGTATCCTTCCCCTGGGCCTGTTTCTGGACTTCCGGTATTTCGGTAGGCCTGTTTTTCACCCTTCCAAAGCCTCCACAAGCGTCATGCACTTAACGGCATCCAAAACGGACTGTGTGAGACTCCTGGGAGGGGTGGGGTAGGGTGGGTGGAGTCAGCCAGTCCTAGGAACAACCGGTTCGACTAACTAGATTATAATTAACATCCGGTTCGCCTAAATTGGTCCAAACCGGCTGAATCCCACCCCTGGTTAAGGCAGGAAGAGGATAATGTTAAAGTGAAGCCATTAGTTTTGGTTATGTCATGTCTTTTCAAGACCAAATTAGAGTGAAAACAATCATAACATTCACCCAGGATTAAATCCAATCATGTTCAATAAAGCAAGGCTTGTAAATACATTTTTCTCCTCCCAACCCTGAAGATATGATTAAGAATTATCAGCAATGTTTCAAAACAGTTGTCTAAACACGATATCTCTTTTTTCCCCCCCCTCCTGAGCATGTATGTGTACACATGCTTATTCCCACCAGAACAGCTGGTGTTTTATAATATCTAAAATAATGAATATAATGTATTATCTCTGTTCCAAGAAATTAGATAGCGACCTTAGTTACAAAATCTGTCGAGCTTGGTGATTTTTTTGTCTCACTTAGTCTGTTTGGCAGAATTCATTCCAGCACATGTTTCTCCACACTCTCTCCATTAATGGATTTGGAATACATTAGAGTCACAGATTAAATCAATTTATGATGTGCTAATATAACATATATATCGGCTTCTAATAAGGAAGACATGGTGCGTTTGCCCCTATCCGGGAAATAAATGGATTTAGCTGCTTTTTAGCATCCCTCTTGGATTCTCTGTCGTTTAAGGTAGTTAGCCAACTCCGTGGGATAATATTTCTAGCTGAGTTTTACTTATTTCTTGGTCATTTTGGTGTTTCCTTTTTCTCTGCGTGGAGATTTCATTCGGACAGGAAAAGCTTCCCTCAAATTGTAGAGGGTCTGGTTTGACATATGTGCTAAGCCATGCTTAGCTGTGATTTATAGGACAAGACAGTGATCGTTGAGGTCACATAACATCTTAAATAAAAATTAAACAAGTCACAATGAAGCTGGTAACTAATCCTAGGATTGAGCCTTGGTGGAGCAGCGGACTAAAGCGCTGTTAAAGTAGCACTTAGCTGCCAGCTGCCTGCAATTACTGTGAGTTCAAATCTCACCAGGCTCAAGGTTGACTCAGCCTTCCATCCTTCCACAGTAGGTAAAATGAGGACCTGGATTGTGGGGGCAATAAGTGACTTTGTATAAAAAAAGAACACCGCTTAGGGGAGGCCGAAAGCCCTATTAACAGGTATATACAAAAGTATGAAGGCTATTGCTTAACACATTGTAAGCCATCCTGAGTCTCTGGAGAAGGACGGCATATAAATCGAACCAATAAATAAACTAATTAATTAATTAATCCCAGTTTCTAGTCTTGGGTTGCTGATTTACTTCTGTCTGATGAGTCGTAGGACTTACCAATAGGAGAGAATATTTGTAGCTCAGAGTTCAGGAGTGGGTTCTACTTACCTTTACTACCAGTTCACGTTGCACCCGCGCATGCTTGTCTGCTCATACACAGATCATGTCCGGGTCAGTGGGTGGAGCCTCCAGCCAGTTTACTACCGGTTCTTGCAAACCGGTCTGAACCGGGGGCAACCCACCACTGTCAGGGTTGACCTATGGACTCCTTGATGCTCTCTGAGCTTGGTGGTTTTCTGGCAGATGTTTCATGACCGAATTAGGTAACATCATCAGTGCTAGAAGAAAATGGGGTGTGTGGAGAGGAGGAGGAGGAGGAGGAGGAGGAGGAGGAGGACTGGGGGATCCTGGTGCTCTCTGAACTTGGTCGTTTTCTTGGAGATGTTTCATGACCCTACTAGATAACATCATCAATGCGAGTCAGTGTTTCTGCATTCTGAATTTCTGCATTCCTGTTCAGCCTTGGCCTCTCGTCTGTCACGCATGGCTTTGTTCATTCTTACGCTTACGATCAGCTTTCTTATTCAGCAACCCAAGAATGCCTTTTTCTGGACATTCAAATACTTTGACCATTTGTGCACCTTTCGCTCACACTGTTGTAGACTTGACTTTTTGACTAGACCCTGCTGTCAGGCTCAAAGAACCCAGAAAGACATGTGGAGTCACTTCTGAGTAGTTTGGTTGGTTGGTTGGTTGTTGTTGTTGTTGTTGTTGTTATTGCACGCCTACAGACAAAATCTTGCCAGACTAAAGCAATTAACTTCATAACTACAGATCAACACTGAGAACTGCAGGGGAGGATCCGACCTTACCCTCTTCCTGAACAGCAGACATTCCACTGTCACTTTGCCCTCTATGAAAAAGCCACTTCCCTCTGCAACTCCAGACTACTTCCTCACGTCTGCAGACACCCCTGATTGTGACCGTATCCTACTTTTCATCCCCTAGCTTCCTTATACAATCAGACCATTTTAAGTATGGAAAGAATTTAACAGATGGAGTTAAGATTGGATGCAGAACAGGTTGCCGTTGTGTGTGATTTGTGTGATTAACACCAGTCCAGTTAGGAAGCCAAGCAAGAGATAAGGATGTAAATCTGGGACCACTGAAGATAGGATGGGATGGGATGGGATGGGATGGGATGGGATGGGATGGGATGGGATGGGATAGGACAGGACAGGACAGGACAGGACAGGACAGGACAGGACAGGACAGGACAGGACAGGACAGAATAACAGAGTTGGAAAGGACCTTGGAGGTCTTCTAGTCCAACCCCCTGCTCAGGCAGGAGACCCTATCATTCTTGACAAATGGCTGTCCTATCTCTTCTTAAAAACTTGCAATGATGGAGCACCACAACTTCTGGAGGAAAGTCATTCCACTGGTTAATTGTTTTCATTATCAGGAAATTTCTCCTTGCTCTAGGTTGGATCTCTCCTTGATTAGTTTCCACCCATTGCTTCTTGTCCTGCCTTCAGGTGCTTGGGAGAATAGCTTGCCTCCCTCTTCTTTGTGGAAAGATATTGGAAGACTGCTCTCATGTCTCCCCTAGTCCTTCTCTTCATTAAACTAGACATACCCAGTTCCAGCAACCGTTCTTTATATGTTTTAGTCTCCAGTCCGTCAATCATCTTTGTTTCTCTTCTCTGCACTCTTTAATAATAGTATTCTTGTTAACCAGAAACCCCCTCCTTTAATAACAATATTTCCATGCTCTGCTTATCGAAGAGATCCAACAATATAATTTTCCTGACTTGCACTTCCTCTAAGCTAGCAAATGACATTTTGCGCTTCAGGAATACCTGCCTCTCCAGCCTCACTTTCCATTAAAGTTAGTAACTAATCTTTATGCTAACCATATTCCGATTCTAGATTCAGTGAGGAAGCTTGTTTTATGGAGCTGGTGTTAATATGCTGCTCTTATGAATGAGCTTGATTTATGGAAAAGTTCATGGAAGTGGATGGTTTTACGCAAACATGCAGAATGTACACTCTTTGTCCCACTCAAGATGGCTGAGCCATTAATCATCTCTTCTTTTTGCCTGTGAATTTGATGTTTAGTTATTACATTTTGGGGGTAATTTCTGGGGAAGAGTTTGCTTGCCCTGAATGATACGCAGAAGAAAAATAAATAAATAACTCGGCGAGTTTGTATTTGTTAACAGCCTTTTCTTGCTAAGCGAAGTCGATGTAGCCTGCACATAATTAAATTGTGCAATTAATGGCTTCTAAATATGGTGCTGGTGATCAGTTCTGCTCATGTTAGATAGAAACACGATTCCTAAAATCAGGATGACTGGTGCTGAATAACTCTTAACCTTAGAGTCAGATCGATACTAAGGATCGTAGATACAGAAGACTAAACAGAAATTGCTGCATTCTCCCGTAATATAATTGCAAATGACCAAATATTAATGCCTCAACTAGCCTAGATAGATAGATAGATAGATAGATAGATAGATAGATAGATAGATAGATAGATAGATAGATAGATAGATAGATAGATAGATAGATAGATAGATAGATAGATGATAGATAGATAAAGGAGGATATTGCCGACGTTTCATTACTCAATTAGTAACATCATCAGTGCTAGAAAGGAGTGGGTTTGCTCTGTGTTTATATACAAACAGCTTGCCTTCAAGTTTGTTGGAAATGTTCTTGCTGGTTCCAGCCACTAGTATATAAATATAGGGCAAATCCCATTCCCTTCTAGCACTGATGATGGTATTTTGTTGGGTAAGGAAACATCTGCAAGAAACAGATGTTTCATTACCCAACAAGCTCAGAGAGCACCAAGGACCCTGCACATTGATATCTTATCACAGTTCCCGAATTCAAATTTAGGAGACTTATCTTTAGCTCGGTTTAATGTGTTTGTGTCCAGGAAGGAAAATATAGGAAAAACCCCTATGAAAGCTGATACTGCCTTTATGATATTTATATGGTACCACAGAAACCCCAACCTATGATGATCTGGGTTGCCAGTTCTACAGGGACATTGGCCACAGTTCAGTGAAATATTTCAAATATGAGCCACTGTGGCACAATGGTTAAGAGTTCAGTGCTGCAGGCTACCTCTGCTGACTGCCGGCTGCCTGCAATTTGGCAGTTTGAATCCCACCAGGCTCAAGGTTGACTCAGACTTTCATCCTTCCGAGGTGGGTAAAATGAGGAGCCAGATTGTTGGGGGCAAGAGGCTGACTCTGTAAACCACTTAGAGAGGGCTGTAAAAGCACTATGAAGCGGTATATAAGTCTTACGCGTGGTTGCTACTGCCCTCTGTCCCCCCCCCCTCCCTCCCCTCCCTCCCTCCCTCCCTCCTTCCTTCCTTCCTTCCTTCCTTCCTTCCTTCCTTCCTTCCTTCCTTCCTTCCTTCCTTCCTTCCTTCCTTTTCCCTTTCTCGTTCTCCTTCCTGGTGGCGCAGTGGTTAGAATGCAATATTGCAGGCTATCTCTGCCCACTCCAGGAGTTTGATCCTGACTGGCTCAAGGTTGACTCAGCCTTCCGTCCTTCTGAGTAAAATGAGGACCCAGATTGTTGGAGAGACAAGAGGCTGACCCTGTAAACCACTTAGAGAGGGCTGTAAAGCAGTATATAAGTTTAAGTGCTATTGCTATTCCTTCCTTCCTTCCTTCCTTCCTTCCTTCCTTCCTTCCTTCCTTCCCTCCCTCCCTCCCTCCTTCCTTCCCTCCCTCCCTCCCTCCCTCCCTCCCCCTCCTCCCCTCCCTCCCTCCCTCCCTCCCTCCTTCCTTCCTCCCTCCCTCCCTCTCTCCCTCCCTTCCTTCCCAATGGTTAGAATTCAGTATTGCAGACTAACTCTGCCCATTGCCAGGAGTTCGATCCTGAGGACCCAGATTGTTGGGGCAGGGCAAGAGACTGACTCTGTAAACCGCTTAGAGAGGGCTGCAAAGCACTGTGAAGCGGCCTATAAGTCTAAGTGCTATTTTCATTGCTATTTGCGTAAAGCTGAAACCGCAGCACTGAAGCAGGCGCGTGTCCAGGCAGAAGGGAATAGATGAATCAGGGAATGAGATCTTTTAAAAAGAACAAAACCTATATTTTCCGATCTGCAAATTGGATTTTACTTTCTGCCCACCTGTTATAAACCAGCCTTTTTCACTGACATCAGGATTAAGTTCTTCTTACCATGAATGCCTGTCGGATTTGGCTAAGGACAAAAATAATTAAAAAAAAAAACACTTGCTCTCCGATGTCTAATTCCGATAAACAATTTGCTTTGGAGATGATATGTCAGATTTTGCAAACAGGCTTTGCTTCGAATTGGGCACACATACTCACAAAAGATAAAGATGTTATCCAATCTGGAGAAGGAAAAGGCCTTTCATAATCACTCCTTTGATTCTTCCCCACCCCCCCCCCCCCGCTTTCTTTCTTTCCTAAGCATCACATTTGAAAAAGTGTTAAAAGTCATTGCAACTACGATAGGGGGAAAATATATATATACATTTGCTGGAATGCCCTAAAGCATGTTTTAAGGAGTGTTAACTTGGACAGCTACATGTAGTACAGATAGATGGACAGAGGCTGCCCTGTTGAATTTAGTGATCCGTGTCCTACTAAAAAGCTTTTAGGAAAAAAAGACACAAGGCAAGAAGAATGAGAACAATTTAAAAATAAGTGAGTAAACACCAAGATTTGTAGGCTGTCGAAATGGGAGGGGGGGGGTAAGGGGCAGGGGGTTCCAGCCACAGGGTCTCTGGCTCCAATAAGCCATAATAAAACAAGGCATAATAATATAGGAAAAGGAGGGTGAGGGAGGAGAGGCAAGATAGGGAAACGAGGAAGGGAAAGAGGAAAGGGAGGAAGGAAGGAAGGAAGGAAGGAAGGAAGGAAGGAAGGAAGGAAGGAAGGAAGGGAGGGAGGGAGGGAGGGAGGGAGGGAGGGGAGGGAGGATAGGGGAATGAGGAAGGGAAAGAGGAGGGAAGGAGTAGGAAGGAGGGAGGGAGGAAGGAGGGAGGGAGGGAAAGGAAGGGAAGGGAAGAAGGAAAAGAAGGATAGGGGAATGAGGAAGGGAAAGAGAGGGAAGGGAAGGAGGGAGGGAGAAGGGAGGGAAAGAGGGAGGGAAGGAAGGGAAGAAGGAAAAGAAGGATAGGGGAATGAGGAAGGGAAAGAGAAGGAAGGGAAGGAGGGAGGGAGGAGGGAAGGAAGGAAGGGAAGAAGGAAAAGAAAGATAGGGGAATGAGGAAGGGAAAGAGAAGGAAGGGGGCGGAGGGAGGAGGGAGGGAGGGAAGGAAGGGAAGAAGGAAAAGAAGGATAGGGGAATGAGGAAGGGAAGAGAGGGAAGGGAGTAGGAAGGAGGGAGGGAAAGGAAGGGAAGGGAAGAGGAAAAGAAGGATAGGGGAATGAGGAAGGGAAAGAGACGGAAGGGACGGAGGGAGGAGGGAGGGAGGGAAGGGAACAAGGATAGGAAGGATAGGAGAATGAGGAAGGGAAAGAGAAGGGAGGAGGGAAGGAAGGAAGGAAGGAGGGTGGGAGCAGTGGTGGGTTTCAAAATTTTTACTACCAGTTCTGTGGATGTGGCTTGGTGGGGCGTGGCATGGCTTGGTGGGACCTGGGAGGCAGAGAATGGGTGGGGGGCGGGGTCAGTCAGATTTTTTACTACCGGTTCTCCGAACTACTCAAAATTTCTGCTACCGGTTCTCCAGAACTGGTCAGAACCTGCTGAATACCACCTCTGGGTGGGAGTGAAGGGAAGAAGGAAAGAAAGGATAGGGAAATGAGGAAGGGAAAAAGAGAGGCGGGAGGGAAGGAAGGGGAAGAAAGAAAGAGGAGGAGTGGGAGGAAGGAGGGGGAGAGGGAAGAAGAGGGAGGGGAAAAGAAAGAGAGAGAAGGCAAGAGAAAGAGGGGAGAGAGAGAGAGAGAGAGAGAGAGAAAGAAAGAAAGAAAGAAAGAAAGAAAGAAAGAAAGAAAGAAAGAAAGAAAGAAAGAAAGAGAAAGAAAGAAAGAAAGAAAGAAAGAAAGAAAGAAGCATCTGTTTTCCATAAAGAGAGTGGAAAGTAACTTGAGTTGTTAAAAAAAATTAATAAAGAGAAAGTGAAGTAGATGTAAATAAAAGGGAATCAGAATCACCTCTCTCTCCTCCTGCAGTGAATCAGGCCTAAGGAAAAAAAAAACATCTATTTAATGAGTCCAACCTTGTACTCTGTGCTTCACACTTCACTCTCATCCCATTTCTTTTATCTTGGTTAGTGGTAGCTGGAGTTGTTGTTTTTTTTCAACAAACACGGCTCTTTGCTTTCCCTCGGAAAAACAAAGCATTCCTTTGAATGCTCCTTTCTGATTTGGGATTATGAGAGCTTTATATCACTGTGTCGTCCTTGAGGGAGCAGCCCTCAAAATACAAGAGTGAAGCGTACCAATATCCCCGATTTAATGCTCCTTTCCAGCCTAAATGATAATATAAACCCACAAAACCCACTGCTCTCCTCTCCTCTGCCTTCTGCACATCCGTGTGTCAGGCACTGGACCCAGCTGTTCGTCCTCCTCTTCATCAGCCACCTCCAGATCTGGGGGCTGTTGACTCTCCATCTGAGGGCTGACAGACGGCCCAGGCTCCACCTCTCTCTCTCTCTCTCTCTCTCTGACAACTCCATTCGCTCTTCCCCCTCAGGGCTCCCAGGTTGTCTTGATGAGGATCCTGGCTCCCACACATCCTCCTCCTCTGATATGGCTTTTGGAGGGGCAAGTGGCCGACAGGGCCACAACAGGCCGAGTCAACCTTGAGCTGGTTAGAATCGAACTTCTGGCAATGGGTGTAGTTAGCCTGCAATATTACATTCGAGCCACTGCATCACCACGGCTCTATGTTTCAAGAGCCAACTCTTTTTCCTTCAAAAATTTTACCAAGGGGTTCTCTGACCAATTGCTGGGTGGGTGTGGCCATGGTGGGCGTGGCCTAGTCAGCCTCCTGCACCATGGTGTGTGTGGGTTTGTGTGTTTTTATTTATTTATTTATTTATTAGTTCAATTTATATGCCGCCCTCCTCCGAAGACTCAGGGGGGCTTACAATGCACTTACAGCAATAGCCTTCATTCTTTTGTATATACCTGCTTATTAGGGCTTTCGGCCCACCCATAAGCGGTGTTTCTACAAAGTCAGCTTATTGCCCCCACAATACGGGTCCTCAATTTACCTACCTCGGAAGGATGGAAGGCTGAGTCAACCTTGAGCCCACCTTGAGATTTGAACTCGCACTAATTGCAGGCAGCTGGCAGTTCTAAGTGCTACATAACAGCACTTAGTCCGCTGCACCACCAAGGCTCAGTTTTGCCCTCCCCAGACTCCGGAGACTTTCCTGGAGCCTCCCCAGGCTCCAGAGGCCCTCTGGAGGCTAGAAAGGGGCCTGTTTCCTGCCTTCCTGAACTTCCGGTAGGCCCATTTTTCATGCTCCCTGAGCCTCCGTGAGCACCCTGCACTTACCTGCATCCAAAATGGGCCATGTGGGGACTCCTGGGAGGGGTGGCGAGGTGGGGCCTGTCAAGAGTGGGATTTGGGGGTTCTCCGAACTGCACAGAATCTTAGCTAGAGGTTCTCCCGAACCCCTTTGAACCCCCAGCAGCCCATCCCCGACTTTATCCATCCATTTCTAGTAAGGAGAAACAAGGTCCTCCTTCAGAGCTGGTCAGCTGTTTCACTTTGCAAAGTTCAGGCTTAGAAATTTTCAAGTTCGTCCCCAACAGCTTCGAAAGCCAGTTTGCCTGATGATGATGATGCAAGTTCACTGTGACTAATGTTATTTCATCTTTTCTGACTCTCAGATAGAATCTGCTTCTTTTAGATAGCAGTGGATTATCCCGGCAATCTCCTGGAAACACTAATCCTTTTTGTTGAGATGGTCAAGATTTGTGGCTTTCGGATCGTGCAGTTGAGATGTGTTGCCTTCTTTATTTCTGCCCAATATTTGCAAATTATTTCTTATCTGGGGGAAAAAAAAACCTCAGGGGGCATGATGGTCAAAACCAGCAATTAAAGGAAAGGAATTAAAGGAAATTTAAAAATCTTTTTTACACGGTCGCCACAATGTAAAAAAGATGTGGAGACTCTAGAAAGAGTGCAGAGAAAAGCAAGAAAGACGATTAGGGGACTGGAGGCTAAAATATATGAAGAACAGCTGCAGGAACTGGGGATATCTAGTTTAATTTATTTATTTATTAAATTTGTATACCGCCCTTCTCCTGACGGACTCAGGGCGGTAATGAGAAGAAGGACCAGGGGAGACATGATAGCAGTCTTCCAGTATGCACGGGGGGCGGGGGGGAGGCATATAAATTATGGGTACAGACACGTGTGCATGTGACTCCCTTGCTCTCTCCTCGCTTTTGGCATGCAATGGTAAAAAGGTTAGCCATCACTGCCTTATACCACTTCAGACAAATGGTTATCTAACCTCTTCTTAAAAACTTCCAGTGTTGGAGCATTCACAACTTCTAGAGGCAAGTTCTTCCACTGGTTAATTGTTCTCATTGTCAGGAAATTTCTCCTTAGTTCTAAGTTGTTTCTCTCCTGATTATTTTCCACCCATTGCTTCATGTCCTGCCCTCAGGTGCTTTGGAGAATAGCTTGACTCCCTCTTCTTTGGGGCAGCCCCCTGAGATATCGGAACACGGCTATCGTGTCTCCCCTGGTCCTTCTTTTCATCAAGCTAGACATACCCAGTTCCAGCAACAGTTCCATCAAAGTTCACCAACTCCATCGCAGAAAGGAGGACGCGGCTGTGTCAGCAGTCCTGGCATGCAAAGTGGCGTTTCTTTTGTTTCTTTCGCGATTTACAGCGGTAACCAACAAACAACAAAAAAGGTTAATTTGAAAATGGATTGTCACCAAATGCACTTGGAACTGGCATCCATCCTCAATAATAGGCTCTGATGGTTGCCAAGAATGGACCGTGTCCTTTTTTTTGCTGTCTCTCACGAGGGATGTGAAATTAATGAAGGCAAGAGAGACATGCTGTTGTGCTCTATTTCCACCAAACTGGCCTGATGTCTTCTGGGACCTGGGGAGTTATTTAAGGGGGGGGGGGGGTGTTACATCCCATATGCGCCTTAGGATAATTGAGCTAACTCAGGGGCCGTTTCAGTGGATTGAAATATGTTCTCCCAAAGAGCTCTCCATCACGATTATTATTATTTGCTTTTTAAAAAAAATCATGCTGGCTTCTATATCATCTTTCCATTGCCTTTAGTAGGAAGATTTCGACTTACGACCGCAATCATTAAGACACTTTTTACAGTAAGTGAGTCTGGAGGGAGATGAAGATTTTGAATCTCCTCTTAGTTTTCATTCTCCGCCCACCTCAATTCGTAGCCGCGTGGTCACCAAACTGCTGACGAGATCGGAAAACTCAGAGGGGCGCTTCCAGCCACATCTCGGACAGCATCAAAGGGCTGAGAGATTCAACCCTTCCCATTGCTAAAGAACAGATTCTGCTTTGGGTGGAGGGAGAATACCCGAAACGTGCAGACCAAGTATGCAGTCTGGTTATAATTAATTTCTCCAATGTCTATCCAAGCAAAGACAATTGGGTTTCATGCTTCAAGACGCAGGCTGTTTGCCGATGAACGCTGGGGCAGGGAGATGGGAGGGAACATTTCCCCCCTTTTTTCCTTGTTGATCCAGGTATGGAGATATGATGTTAGAAAAAGTTATTGATTGCCTCCCTCCCTCCCTCTCTCTCTCTCTCCCACCTCCCTCGCTCCCTCTGTCTCTCTGTCTGTCTCTGTCTGTCTCTCTCCCTTTCTCTCTGTCTCTCTCTCTCTCTTTGTCTCTGTGTCTCTCTGTCTCTGTCTCTGTCTGTCTCTCTCTCTGTCTCTCTCCCCTTCTCTCTCTCTCTGTGTCTCTCCATCTGTCTGTCTCTCTCTCTCTCTCTGTCTCTCTCTCTATGTCTCTGTCTCTCTGCCTCTCTGTCTGTTGGTCTCTCTCTCTGTTTCTCTCCCCTTCTCTGTGTGTGTGTGTATGTGTGTGTGTCTCTCTCTCTCTGTCTGTCTCTCTCCCCTTCTCTCTGTCTCTCTCTCTCTCTCCCTTTCTCTCTCTCTCTCTGTCTGTCTCTCTCTCTCTGTCTGTCTCTCTCTCTCTGTCTGTCTCTCTCTCTGTCTCTCTCTCCCTTTCTCTCTCTCTCTCTGTCTGTCTCTCTCTCTCTGTCTGTCTCTCTCTCTCTGTCTGTCTCTCTCTCTGTCTCTGTCTCTCTCCCCTTCTCTCTGTCTCTCTCTCTCTCTCTCTCTGTGTCTCTGTCTGTCTGTCTGTCTGTCTGTCTGTCTCTCTCTCTCTCTCTCTCCCTTTCTCTCTCTCTGTCTGTCTCTGTCTGTCTCTGTCTCTGTCTCTCTCTCTGTCTGTCTGTCTCTGTCTCTCTGTGTCTCTCTGTCTCTCTCTCTCTCTCCCCCTTTCTCTCTGTCTGTCTGTCTGTCTCTCTCTCTCTCTCTGTGTGTGTGTGTGTGTGTGTGTGTCTTTCTCACTCTCTCCCCCTCTTTCTCAACCATCTGGTGCAGTTTGGGGAACTGGAAGTTCTCGCCCTCCAAACACGCCTCAGTAAACCTCCACTTGGCAAATTCAGCGTTGCTTTACAAACCTGTGGCTTTGCTGCGCCATCCCTGACTTTGCTAAATGAGGCTCTTTTAATCTAACCGCTGGGACCCAGATAATCCGGCCTCCTTTGTCAGAAGACAGAGGAAGCAGAAATCTGCTGGCCAAGTCTTTTTTTCCCCCAACACGTGAGGCTAGCGGAGGTCTTGATGCAGAGAGAATCCAGATGGTGGAAGGAACAAGGATGGGGCTTTTAGGAGGTGGAATTGGTTTTTGAAAGGCATCCATTGGAACAGAAAACAGTCCGCTCCCTCACAAGGTAGACCCTGTCTGCTACATACTAGGCAACTACATCGCTAGTAGTTGTGTCAGAGTGGTGCACAGTGTGAGTATGTGAGACAACCCAGGAGCAAATGCAGTAAACAGAGGTCTGTTTTAAATAGTGGTTTTATCTACAAAGAATATATACATACATGTACTTTGGTCAGACTTCAAACAAACAGCAATCAGCAATTATAGCAAAGAAGCACACACGGAGAGAGAGATATGCCCCAACAGGGCCTCTTCTTATTACAGGCTCTTAAAGTGATATCAGCCCAAAAACCTTGCTGACTCATTCCCAGCATTACATCATCCTAGCAGCTGGTCAGCTCTTCAATCATTACCCTGACAAGTTGTGGCATAATGCAATCCTGATAATCAAACTAGATAACATCATCAGTGCAAGAGGCGAGTGGGTTTCCTCTCGTTTTATATTCTAGTGGAGAGCCGGGGAACAATGGCCCCTTTATAGCTTGTGGACTTCAACTCCCACAATCCCTGGGCCAGCATGTTTGGAGACCCCCGAGTTTGACAGACTGTTTCATCCTCCCATTATTTCTGCCTGAACTGGAATGTACGGAAAATCAGTTGGATTTGTAAAAACTAGGCCATTTTCATTCTCGTCTATGCATTACGTTCTCCGAAGGGTTAATCTTACCAGCGCATAAGAAGCTTGGGTTAATTTTTTTAGTTGTGAGTGTTTAGGAAAGAGTGTTTGGGAAAGCAGAGGCTGGCTCAGGGACTCTGGGGAGCTAAAATCCACATCTCATAAAAGGGGAAAAATTCCCCGGCTCTTTTCTAGTGGCTTGTCCTGTTAGTGTTGATGGAAATGATCTTGGCATTTCCTTGAGTTTTCTGTTAACTTGTTTGGCAGATCCTTGATTGGGGGATTGTGTGTGTGTGTGTGTGTGTGTGTGTGTGTGTGTGTGTGAGAGAGAGAGAGAGAGAGAGAGAGAGAGAGAGAGGGAGGGAGGGAGGGAGGGAGGGAGGGAGGGAGAGAGAGAGAGAGGGAGGGAGAGAGAGAGAGAAGGAAGCTGTTAGCCATTGGCTTCTTCCAAGGTTTGAGAGAAAGTGACCGGCCCAAAGTCACTCTATGGAGTTTGTGCCCAAAGTGGGACTTGAACTCACAGTCTCCTGGACAGAATGATTTTTTTAGAGTGGGGGAGCGAATTTTCCTCATTCGTTTCCAACACTCTCATAGTTTAGGGAAGAATAATGCCGACGAGGTTAAAGTGAGCAGAAATTCAGATACGAATCACGCATGTCGGAGACCTTGAATGCTTTGTGTTCTTGCCTCTGTTGACAAATAGAGACATTTGATGCAATGACAGGTGATATAGTGAACCATATTTCTCTTCCTATTCTGTTTTAAATTGTATATTTAGTGAATTTAGTTTTGATTGATGATAGCTTTGGAACCACTCACTGTGGAGGAAAAAAAACCCGCAGATGGCATATTTTAACTATATTAATGGTTCGAGACTTAAACTCAGCACTATATATTTTTGCAATCCTTCAGAAGCAAAGCTGCAATTTATACAAATAGATTCTGTCTGTCTTCAAACCGAGCAAGACTGACAAAAAGATGTCAGGGAAAGGGTTGTAGATCATTCTTTCTTGGCACAGGAGGTTGGGGCCAGGCAATTTTGATTAGGAGTTGCTTTTTTTTTTAATGTCTTATCACATCCTCTTCTTCTTCATCATCATTGCCATATCTTGTTGAAAGTCATAACCCTACCAGTATGTCTAAGGGAAGATCTTTTCCCCCCCCCGATTTAAAAAAAAAAATCAATAAAAGAGAATATTTGTAGCGGAGGAGGGAAGGAGGAGGAGGAGGAGGAGGAGCTATGCTAGCTGGAGAATTCTGAGAGCTGAAGTCCACAAATCTTAAAGCTGCCAAGTTTGAAGACCTCTGGGTTAGGATATTGTAAGCTGATTCTGTCCGCCGAAAGATGAGGCTCAAAGTTGACTCAGACAAAACTGTCCTTGTGTCTAGTTGTTCTGGTATGCAGTGCCCTATAGCATCGTTTTTAGGGTAGGAGTTGAAACAGTTCATGTCCAGGATGCAAGAGGTCTGTAGATATTTTCACAGCCCTCTTTTGGACTTGTGCAGTATACAAGTCCTCAATGGAAGGCAGGTTGGTAGCCATTGTTTTTTCTGCAGTTCTAATTATCCTCTGAAGTCCGTGTCTGTCTTGTGGGGTTGCAGAGCCAACAGGACACAACAATAAGATCAGATGCTTATTGCGATGAGGATGAAAGACGTGGTTGAAGGTGGTTAGGAGGTCAGGATTACCAGATGCTTTTTTTTTTTTTTTTTGCAATGAAGATGAAGAGAGAAACCTAGGCAGGACAGCCTATCTTGGGGAAGGCAACCCCGCACATTTGGCTTGAGTTTGGAAGCAGAAACCGTGTGTGTGAGCTTTGATGACAGTAGCTCTGACACCCTGAGAAATTATACAAAATAGAAGAAAGGATGACCTACTCTGGTGCTCGTAGCAGACTTTTCCCCCGAGCCAAAATGGAAATAGTGTTTTTATACGACTTGCTTCCTGCTCTTCAGATTGCTTGTAGAACGAAGTCACAATTTGAGGATAAACGTGTTTGCCTCCGAATACGAATTCTATAAAAAGTTTTGCATTTTCAAGTCTTCCCTTGAGGGCCGGAAACTTATTTGTCTCAAAGTGGTGTGCCTGTCTCTTTTGCAGTGGACTTTGTCTGTCTGTCTTTCTGACTCCCTTATTTCTCTATCGTTGACCGATTGTCCTGCTAAATTTGGAGGCAGGTTTATGAAGACTAATTTTCACGAGTCTGATTTTTGTGTGTGTGTGTGCAAAAATGAGAAGAATTGTGTACCGATGCTTTAGGGATGGGGAATCAATTCAAAGGCAATTTGATTGACTCTGAGTCAAATCACCGTTTCCAAAGCCAGATTGATGTTTGAGATCAAATTGTCAATCCGATTGCATGCCCCTGAAGGCTTTTTATTTTCAAATCAATTTCATCTCTAATTGGATTGGACTAATGATCCAGAATAGATCCAGGGGTTCGACTCGGAGGAGGGGTGCTCCTTCTATTGGTAATATACTGGGGGAAATGTAAACTCACATGGGTACACATTTTAGCCCAAGCAATTTTTTTTTTTAAAAAAAAGATATACAAATTCCGCAAAACAAATGTGACATAACCAGAAGAAGAAAAATTGGACTTGACAGATTCACCATCCCCGTTTCTTAATGTGGCATCAAGATGGGTGAATCTGACAAGCATATTTCACTCTGAGTTTTCCTTTCTTATTTTCTTAACCCTCTCCTGGCTTGGTGACATTTTAGAGAACAGAAGAGAATTCTTTATTGGCCAAGGGTGATTGGACACACACAAGGAATTTGTCTCTGGTGCATAAGCCTGCAATGTGCATATAAGCAGCAAGTAATAGGTTGTAGGCAGGGGTAAAATCTAGCAGGTTCTGATAGGTTCTGGAGAACCAGTAGCAGAAATTTTAAGTAGTTCAGAGAACCGGCAAATATCACTTCTGGCTGGTCCAAGAGTGGGGTGGGAATGGAGATTTTGCAGTAACCTTTCCCTGGAGTGAGGAGGGAATGGGGATTTTGCAGTATCCTTCCTCTGGAGTGGGGAGGGAATGGGGATTTGCAGTATCCTTCCTCTGGAGTGGGGAGGGAAAGGGGATTTGCATTATCCTTCCTCTGGAGTGGGGAGGGAATGGGGATTTTACAGTATCCTTCCCCTGGAGTAGGGAGGGAATGGAGATTTTGCAGTATCCTTCCCCTGCCATGCCCACCAAGCCACGCCCACCAAACCAAACCACACCCATCAAGCCACGCCCACAGAATCAGTAGGGAAAAAAAATGGATTTCACCACTGGTCATAGGTCATACATCGTAGTTATAATCGTTAATCATAACTTACAAACCACAATGGATAAATCATAAGAAACCAATAAGAGAAGAGAGTAGGGAAGATAAGAAAACACGAGAAGTGAAACTGTGCTGTGGGAATTAGGTGTTCAGCAGAGTGATGGCACGAGGGAACAAACTATCTCAGTGTATGGTTGTTTAGGATTCCAGTGCTCCATTTTGATGAACTGTTTCATCCTCCCATTATTTCCGCCTGAACTGGAACGTACGAAAATCGGTTGGATTTGTAAAAACAAGGCCCTTTTCGTTCTCCTCTATGCATTGCATTCTCTAAAGGGTTAATCTTACCTGTGCATAAGAAGCTTGTTTAATTTTTAGTTGCAGGTGTTTAGGGAAGGAAAGGATTTTCTTGTTTTGCTGCAAATTTTTCTCCCCCTCTTCTGTGCCTTCCCGTGGTTTGAAGGGTACAAAGAATTACTCTGAAGTCTTAAACCTGGTGAGACTTCTGTTAAAGTGCCAGTGGGAGTGATTAATCTGACTTTTGTATGGGATTTAGAAAGTGAGTTTCATGCCGTGTTGGTTAAGCTGAGCAGATAACAAGCAAATACAGTCTAGAAGTGATATCACTTATCGGGGTTTCAACTCCATGTTTCTGATCCTGAAGAACGCACCTGGAACACGTAAAGAGGTAACACTGGTAGGATCAGCTTCACAGCTTCGGTGGCATTTATCCAAAAGTACTGCTAATAAAATAATACAATAACTGGTTTTCCCAGTTGCAATGGATGGCTGTGAAAATTGGACCATAAGAAAGGCTGAGGGCCAAAGAATGGAAGTGTTTGAACTCTGGTTGCTGGAGAAAACTCCTGCGAATCCCTTGGACTGCAAGGCGATCCAACCGGTCAGTCCTAGAGGAGATCAACCCTGACTGCTGTTTAGAAGGCCAGACCCTGAAGAGGAAACTCAAATACTTTGGCCACCTAATGAGAAGGAAGGAAAGACTCCCTGGAGAAGAGCCTAAAGCTGGGAAAGATTGAGGGCAAAAGAAGAAGGGGACGACAGAGAATGAGGTGGCTGGACAGAGTCACTGAAGCAGTTGGCGGGAGCTTCAATGGACTCCAGAGGATGGTAGAGGACAGGAAGGCTGGAGGAACGTTGTCCATGGGGTTGTGATAGGTCAGACATGACTTTGCAACTAACAACAACAAGAAAAAGCTCAACCTCTTTCCATGGGATGGATAAAATGGAAAGTGGTTTCCTCCACTCAGAACCAACATGGCAAACATTGTAAATCTGTGCCGGTTGCCATTTTGACCACACAAATGTGGGTGGAAGTTACAAGGGTCGTAAGCCCGAGGACCAGTCATAAGTTGTTTTTTTCAGTACCGTTGCAACCACAAATGGTTTTATGCTGAGGACTTCCTTTGCCTAGAATGAGAGGTCATGTCTGCTGCAAAGATGGAGGGTTGAGTCAGGCGGCACAGTGGTTAGAGGGCAGTACTGCGGGCTACTTCTGCTGCCTGCCGGCTGCCTGCAATGTAGCAGTTCGAATCACACCAGACTCAAGGTTGATTCAGCCTTCTATTCTTATGAGGTCAGTAAAATGAGGACCCTGATTGTCCAGCAGTATATAAGTCTAAGTGATTTTATTATCCCTCCCTCCCTCCCTTCCTTTCCCTTCCCTTCCCTTCCCTTCCCTTCCCTTCCTGTGGTTAGAATGCAGTATTGCAGGCTAACTCTGCCCACTGTCAGGAGTTCGATCCTGACTGGCTCAAGGTTGACTCAGCCTTCCATCCTTCCGGGGTGGGTAAAAACGAGGAGCCAGATTATTGGGGGCCATAGGCTGATTCTGTAAACCGCTTAGAGAGGGCTGTAAAAGCACTGTGATGCGGTATATAAGTCTAAGTGCTATTGCTACTTTGCTGCAGTGAAATTTATTTGCATTGTTGTTCAAAAAGCCGGCCCCCACTAGCTGCCCCCCACCCCAAGACAAAAGAACAGCCCCCGGGAGTGTAAAGTCAAGTTAACAATGTTTGCCATAGCTGTGAATCCATCGCCGGCAACTATTCCGTTCTCGAGTTGTTGCAGACAAATGATGGATTTGCTCCTTGAATAAATAATTTCAAATGGAACAGAACTTTGTCACGGGATAATGAGGTCTCCCTTGCTCCCAGCTGAATGCCGAAGCATTTTATATGAAAGGAGTGAGTGTGAGATGTTTATTTTCAAAGCCGAACACATTTATCCTCTGACAGGACTTGTGCTACAGTGACTTTATTTGGGCTCTATCAAATGTCAGGCGCCAGCGTAATCACTTTGTCAGGTTGATATTGCTTGTGCTGGTTGCAGGGGAAAGCAGCTCAATCTCCAGAATGCCAAATTGCTATCAGATCACTCAAATATGCAACAATGCTACGATATACTTATATTTATTTCCTCGTTCGCGATGGCGCCACTTTAAGCTGACTAACTCGCTGTCGGCTTTTAAATGGAGTTCTTCAAGTCAGCTTGTATTTTCAGCATTGTTCGTCTCTCCGCAGCGTTTTTATCTTCATCAGAATCATTCCGATAAACGGCTGAAAGAAACACCATTTCTTGCCGTGAATGCGAGAAAGAAACATGGCTATTTTCATGAGCAGCGAGCCAAGTATCATGATGCTGAACCAGCTTAGTTAAAGATGAAGCAGCTGCATTAATAAGACACACTTGGCGTATCTGATATTAATCTTGGTTAGATTATTTGTGGCTTATGAACAATGAGCCAAATCTCATTATGCTTAAGTGGCTTAGTTAAAGATGAAGCAGCTGCATTAATAAGACACACTCAATGTAGCTAATATTAATCTTGGTTAGATTTTTTGCGTCTTATGAGCAATGAGCCAAGTCTCATACTTAACCAGCTTAGTTAAAGATGAAGAAGCTGTGTTAATGAAACACTCAGCATAGCTAAAATTAATCTTAATTAGGTTATTGTTGTGTCTTATGAGCAATGAACCAAGCCTCATTATGCTTAACCAGCTTGTTAAGTGAATCATGCCATTGTTAAACAAACAAACATTGCTCACCACACTATAAAAAAGATGTGGAGACTCTAGAAAGAGTGCAGAGAAGAGCAACAAAGATGATTAGGGGATTGGAGGCTAAAACATATGAAGAACGGTTGCAGGAACTGGTATGTCTAGTTTAATGAAAAGAAGGACCGGGG